>JABWTJ010000815.1:90917-274783 GCA_016801875.1 Solanum sitiens
GGATAAGGGGGTCGGGTGTCACGAACCGACACGTAGAATTAGGGGATCGGAGTGTCACGTTCCGACACATAGTATTAGGGGATCGGGTGTCACGAACCGACACGTAGAATTAGGAGATCGGAGTGTCACGTTCCGGCACATAGTATTAGGGGATCGGGTGTCACGAACCGACACGTAGAAGTAGGGGATCGGAGTGTCACGTTCCGACACATAGTATTAGGGGATCGGGTGTCACGAACCGACACGTAGAATTAGGGGATCGGAGTGTCACGTTCCGACACATAGTATTAGGGGATCGGGTGTCACGAACCGACACGTAGAAGTAGGGGATCGGAGTGTCACGTTCTGACACATAGTATTAGGGGATCGGGTGTCACGAACTGACACGTAGAAGTAGGGGATCGGAGTGTCACGTTCCGACACATAGAATTAGGGGATCGGAGTGTCACGTTCCGACACATAGTAGTAGGGGATCGGAGTGTCACGTACCGACACAAGAGGAAGAAAGATAATGAATCTTGAGAGATGTTATATACTCAATGTAATGAACCTAATTTCCCAAATGAGTGTGGTATTGAGGCTTGAGTCCTCATGGATGAACTTGGTAGTACTTATTGATGATTATAGTACTTGTTGCTACATGTTGAGTATTGTAGTTGATTTATGATATGAACTGATATATACTGTTTTCTATTTTGAGTTGGCCGATGATACCTACTCAGTACTTGTGTTTTGTACTGACCCCCTACTTGTTGTTTCTTTCTTTGTTATTTGGGGAATGCAGCAAACGTACCGTCGTCTTCAACTCAACAGCAATTCTAGCCAGTCTTCACTACACCGGATTTCAGGGTGAGCTAATGCTTCTAGCTTGGACTGGATCTTCTCTTCAATGTCTTGATGCCTTGAACTTCCGGCATGGACTAGCCTTTTATTTATTTTAGCTTCTTAGATACTTTTAGATTAGTAACTTGAGGATAGATGTTCTTGTGATGATGACTTCCAGATTTTGGGGATAATGAGTTTTAAGTCTTCCGCTTTGTATTTTGTTCAATATGTTGGGGTTTTAGATTGGTTGGTTCGCTCACATAGTAGGATAAGTGTGGGTGCCACTCGCGGCTCGATTTTGGGTCGTGACAGAAAGATGAACCGGTTATAGATTTCATAAATCGATGGAGGAACGCGAGCCTAAATTGCAAGGACAGGCTAGTGAAGCTTCTGCAATTGAAATCTGTATTCAAGGTATGCACTGGGATCTTCTTTACATCTTACAAGGAATAAAACCAAAATCCCTTCGAAGATTTAGCTACTCGTGCTGATGATATGGAGTTGAGCATGTCCTCTACTGGAAAAGATATGACTATTGTCCATGATCCTCACAAAGGAAGAGACAAGCAGGAACCCAAGAGATGGAGCAAATTTGTGCCTAGAAATGATAACAAACAATCCATGAGTGTAAATGTGTCGCCTGCAAAGTTCACCACGACTAAGGGCATAAAGCAAAATATGAGAACGACTTTCCAATCACGTTCAAATCAAAAGTCGACACTAAGAGAGATGCAAGGAAAAAAGTATCCCTTCTTGGATTCTGACGTTTCTAAGATTTTTGATGAATTGCTTGAGTTAAAGCTCATTGACTTGCCAGAGATGAAGCGATCCGATGAAGCTGGAAAAGCTGATGACCCAAATTATTGCAAGTATCATAGACTTGTGAGTCATCCTCTTGAAAAATGTTTTGCCTTTAAGGATAGAGTGATGCGATTGGTTAACGAAAATAAAATTATCCTTGATGATGAGAAGGCTAGTTCTAACCAGATCTCTATCACGTTTGGCTCACTTGATCCGGTCCAAATATATATCTCTGAAAAGCATAAAGAAGAGTCAGTAGACCAGGAGGTTGACATAAATTGTGATGAGGGTTGGATTCTTGTAACTAGGCGAAGACGCAACAAGTCAAGCTTACGAAAAGAATCATCCGAACAACCGGTTAGAGGAAAAATGGTGAAGAAATCGTAGAAGCAAAAATCAAACAAGCGCCCAAAAAGGGCAAAGGTAGAAGTGCATCACTACCAAAAACCTCGACGTCCTGTGACTCTAGAGGAATTCTTACCAAGCTCGTTCGCCATAAAGTCTAATCAAGACAATGTCGAGGCATCATGTTTCAATGTTGATAAAGAAGAAATGGTGAAGGCGCCTTCTACTGGAAAAGAAGGAACATCGAGTGAATCCTCACCAAAAGTGTCTCCTAGTGACGAAGAAAAAGGAACAAGGGAAATATCAACAATGATGTCTCTTTCATCTTCTGAAAAATCTATTGAACCTTCTTTTCAAGAAGCACATGCATGTGATACTAAAATCACATTTACAGATAATGATCTTCTATTTGGTGAAACACTACACAATTGTCCTTTGTATATGATGGGTCATGTGCTAGAGAAGAATATAAATAGAATCTTAATAGATGAAGGATCTGGAGTCAACATTTTGCCTATCCACACATTGAAAGAACTTGGCATCACGACTGGAGAACTTAGTGAAAGTCGTCTTTTGATACAAGGATTTAATCAAGGGGGGCAGAGGTCCATAGGCTCTATTAAATTAGAGATCCACATGGAAGATTTGCGATTAAGCGCATGGATGCATGTGATCGACGCAAAGACATCATATAATATATTACTTGGCAGGCCTTGGGTACATGAGAATAGAATTGTCTCATCTTCGTACTATCAATGTTTGAAATATTTGAAGGTGGAATTGAAAGGAAGATAGTTGCAGATGATAATCCTTTCACCAAAGTTGAGACACACTTTGCGAATGCGAAATTCTATTTGAGAAGTTATATTGTTAAAGGGGTCAAATCCAATGACGTCAAATCAATCAAGATTGATAAGATCATAAGCAAAAGAATTGATGCGGCTGTCGAAAAGATGAAAATTGACACTAAAGACTCTTGTCCCATTCTTAATGAAGGGAAGATCATGTCTTCAAAGAAGAAGCTGACTTCTAGGCTTTGCTATGTTCCAAAAGCGAAGAAAGAACAAGATCAACCATCTAACCTTCAAGAAAATGCATTGAGAGGGATAACTCTTCCTATCAGACGGATTGATGCAATAAACTTGTCTTCAAAGTTGCTAGAAAGCCAGTCTCTCAAGATCAAGTGCGAGATATGGCTCTCCCTACAAAACGCACAAGAGAAGGTTTTGATCACAATGCTTACAAGTTATTTGTGAAGGCGGGATACAACCCTAGTAAGCCATCGGCGCTAGGGAAACTTCCATCAGAAGATACAACTAGGCAAGCACGTGAAGGCCTAGGTTATAGCCAACCGCCGGCAATTCGCATTTCCATAATAAGGGCCAGCAATAATCATATAACTTTTGAAGATGATGTCACTGCTCCCAATAAAAGGCCTTCCGTCTTTGATCGACTTGGGTAAGCGACTGTAAGAACTTCTGTGTTTGAGAGGTTAGGTCCTTTGAATAAAAATAACAAAAACCTGAGAAGTTATTTAAAAGTTACAACGCCTACCTCGCATTTGATTCGAAAGGATTTCAGAAGTTTGATTCCTTCTAGGATGAGGCGACGAGTGGAACTTGTGGTTTCCTGTAAAGAGGAACTCAAGGCAAAGGTTCATACTGTGGTTTACACCAAAGAGCGCGAGGAAGATGAAGAAAGTGTAGGTTCCTCAAATCATGTTACAATCCAAAATGAGTACGATTCTTTGCCTCAAATGAAGATTGATGAAGAGGTAGAAGATATTGTCTCGTGTTGTCATATATCTGTCAATGACAATGATCCTGTGGAAGAGGAAGATGCTGGAGATGCTCCACCAGAACTTGAAGAAGGAGTAAAGATCACAATAGATTCTTTGAAGAAAGTTAACCTTGGCACTGATGAAGACCCAAGGCCAACTTACTTGAGTGTGTTTCTAGAAATTGATGAAGAAATCGTTTACATGAATATACTCAAAGAATATAGGGATGTCTTCGTTTGGAGTTATAAAGAAATGCCTGGATTAAATCCTAGAGTAGCGGTCCATTAATTGGCTGTAAAAAATGGTTCTCGCCCTGTTAAGCAAGCTCAAAGATGTTTTAGACCAGACTTGGTTCCGTTGATAGAAAATGAAGTTAACAAACTCATTGAGGCAGGCTTTATTCGTGAGGTCAAATATCCTACATGTTTTTCAAGTATTGTTCGTGTGAGGAAGAAGAATGGTCAAATTCGACTTTGCGTTGACTTTAGAGATCTCAATAATGCATGCCCTAAAGATGAGTTTCCTCTTCCCATTCTGGAGTTGATGATTGACGCCACCACTAGTTATGAGGCAATGTCGTTCATGGATGGTTCTTCTGGATATAATCAAATTCGCATGTCACCAAAAGATGAAGAACTCACCGCATTTCGCACGCCAAAAGGTATTTATTGCTACAAAGTGATGTCATTTGGTTTAAAGAATGTTGGTGCCACATATCAAAGGGCTATGCAAAATATCTTTGATGACTTGCTCCATAAAAATGTTGAATGCTATGTGGATGATTGGTAGTAAAGTCGAGAAAGAGGGGTGATCACTTGAAAGACTTAAGGATGGTGTTTGAGTTACTCCGAAGATATCAACTAAGGATGAATCCATTGAAATGTGCCTTCGGAGTTACTTCCCGCAAGTTCCTTGACTTTATTGTGAGACATCGAGGAATTGAAATTGATCAAACCAAAGTTGATGCAATATCAAAGATGCCTGAACCTCGAAATATTCATGAGTTAAAAAGTCTCCAAGAAAAGTTAGCCAACTTAAGAAGATCCATCTCAAATCTAGCGGGGAGATGTCAACCATTCAGTCACCTCATGAAGAAAGGTGCTCCTTTTAATTGGGACCAAACATGTAGTGATGCCTTTAAAAGTATCAAATCGTATCTAGAGAAACCTCCAGTTTTGGCAGCCCCTATACCTGGAAAACCATTGATACTCTACATTGCAGCACAAGAAAGGTCTGTAGGAGCCCTGTTAGCTCAAGAGAATAGTGAAGGCAAAGAAAATGCTTTTTATTACTTAAGTAGAACAATGACGTTGAATGAGCTAAATTATTCGCCAATTGAAAAGTTATGCTTGGCACTTGTCTTCTCAATTCAAAAGATGAAGCATTATTTTCAAGGTCATGTTGTCCGCCTTATTTCTAGAGAAAATCCCATCAAGTTTGTTATGTCAAAACATGTCCTTAGTGACCGAATAGCAAGATGGTACCTCCAATTCCAACAATTTGAGATTGCATACATCCATCAAAAATCCGTGAAGGGACAAGCATTGGCGGATTTCTTAGCAGACCATCCTATACCAAATGATTGGGAGTTAATTGATGAGTTTCCTGATGAAGATGTGATGTTAATTGAAGTTCAACCTCCTTGGAAAATGTACTTTGACGGGGCTGCACATCGCGGCGGAGCTGGTGCTGGCGTGGTGTTCATCACTTCGCAAGAAGAGATTCTACCATTCTTTTACTCTAAAACATGTTGCTCCAATAATGTCGATGAATACCAAGTATTGATTCTTGGACTTGAAATGGCCGTTGACATGAAACAATTACATTTACAAGTCTTTGGTGACTCTCAATTGGTGATTAATCAACTCTTGGGAAGTTATGAGGTAAAAAAGCCTAAATTGCGCCCTTATCATGATTATGCTCAAAAGTTGATAGGATGGCTTGGAGATGTAACCCTTCAACATGTGCGTAGAACAGAGAATAAGAAAGCTGATGTATTAGCTACTCTAGCTTCAACGCTAACCCTTCCTGATCAAACGCAAGTAACTGTCTATCAAAAATGGATAGTACCATCGTCAAATGAGGACGAATATATTGAAAATGAGCTTGATCATATCGTCGCCATTGTTGAAGCCGCGAAGGAAGATTGGAGACAACCCATCATTGACTACCTGTGTTATGGGATACTTCCAGAAAATCTAAAAGAAGGACTGACATACGTCGTCGTGCACCTCATTTCCTTTACTACAAGGACACATTATATAGGCGATCATTTGAGGGTGTGTTATTATGATGTTTGGGAGAGTAAGAAGCGATTCAAGCTCTGCAAGAAACACACTCAGGAGTATGTGGATCACATCAATCTGGACCGAAACTTCACTTTCACATAAAGAGGATGGGGTATTACTGGCCAACCATGGTGAAGGATTGCTTATATTACGCCAGGAGGTGCGATGCTTGTCAATTTCATGCGAATTTCATTCATCAGCCACCCGAAGTATTGCACCCAACCATCGCATCTTGGCCATTTGACGCTTGGGGACTGGATGTTGTAGGACCATTACCAAAGTCTTCTGGTGGACATTTGTACATCTTGGCTGCAACTGATTACTTTTCAAAATTGGCTGAAGTTGTCGCTCTTAAAGAGGTGAAGAAAGAGAATGTTGCAAATTTTATCCGAGTAAATATTATCTATCGCTTTGGCATCTCTCACTATATAATAACAGACAATGGCAAGCCATTTGATAACAATTTTGAAACCTGTACCATGTTGCCGCTAATGGTCTTGCTGAAGCATTCAATAAGACTCTATGCAACCTGCTCAAGAAAGTTGTCTCCAAATCCAAACGGGATTGGCATAAAAGAATGGAAGAAGCTTTGTGGGCATATAGGACAACATATCGCACACCAACTCAAGCAACACCATATTCACTTGCTTTTGTGAAGCAGTCCTGCCACTCGAGCGTCAAATACCCTCCTTAAGACTTGCTATTCAAGAAGGGCTCACTGAGGAAGAAAATGCTTGATTGCGTCTTGCTGAATTAGAAGCACTTGATGAAAAGAGGCTAGAAGCCCAACAAAACCTTGAATGTTATCAAGCTCGTCTATCTCGTGATTTTAATAAGAAGGTTCACTTGAGGTGCTTTCAAGTTGGAGACCAAGTTCTCGCGGTAAGAAGACCCATCATTACTTCGCACAAGTCTGGGGGCAAATTTACCTCAAACTGGTATGGATAATATGTCGTACAAGAAGCATATTCAAATAGTGCTTACAAGCTTGTTGATGCTGATGGCTTAAGGATCGGTCCTATTAATGCCAAATTCCTAAAGAGGTACTATCCTTGAAGTAAGATGATGCTCCTTAAGGTACGAGCCTAAACTGTATGTCACTCTTGGCTCGCAAGAGTATAAACTGTGTACGGCACAACCACAAAAAAAAAATCACTCAAATCCCAAGAACTACGTTGTGACTTGATCCTCTTCATTGAGGTACGTAAGCGTTTAGAACCATATTCTAAGTTCAGTTGCATGAGTGTCAAAAAACAAAAATGTTCCCACTTAAATTCAAATAAAAGTCAAAGCGATATGTATTTTATTTTATCTTTTGTCTGATCAAACTTTAGACTTGTACGAAGTATTGATGGGTCAATAGAGGGGGCAAACCCTTATAAAATATGAGTCTCTTATTAGTACGGTGGAAGTCTTTAAATTAGACTAAGTATGCAAATTGAAGTCTTTAGATTCTTCGAGCTTATTATTTAAAGTACCCAAATCCTCTAAGTTTGCATCAACAAAGTTGCAATTCAATGTCTTCAAATTTTTTTGAATTTACAAGTTAAGGTCCTAAAACTTGTTACGAGTTGAAGCATCAAATTCCACAAAATTCATAAGTCAAGCTTGAATGTGCAAACTAAAAGAAATGTGGAACTTGCACTATATTCATTCTTATTGGCATGGAAAATATGAAATGACTTTGAATTAATAAAAGCTTGCAATCAAGAATTAAAGACCAAATTCAAATTGAAGAATGCAATAAATAATGCATGATAAAAAAAAAAGGAAAAGGAAAGAATTTCATTGCTATAAAATTGTCTAAAACATCAATCGAAAGCTAAAGAAAAAAATGGGAAAGACAATAAAAAAAATAAAAAAAAAGAAGTCTAATCTAAGCGTAACTTGTAGTTGGTCAAATCTTGACGACTAGCCTCCAAGCACTCTCTTTTCTGTTCCATGCGAATTGAATCTTCAGGCGTTAATAAACTCATATTCTCATACGAGGATATCTCATCTTCTGTATCTAAATTCTTGGATTGAATCTCCTCGACGTTCTTCTTAGGAATTTCTAAAACAGCTTCAAGACCCTCTCGCTCTCCTTGTAAAGTTGCTAGCTTCCGCTTAACCTTCTTTAGCGATATTTTTGTTAGAAGAAACATGTTTTGCCTTCTCACCTTTCTCTACTTTGAATAATTTGAGACGCTCTTTGGCATTGGAAAGCAGTTCCATCTTTCTATCTTCATGCGCCTTGTCAACAAAATTAGAGTGTTCTTGATCATAAGAAGTGGCATGATCAAAAAGAGAATCTACCAAGCTCTTCAATGGTGAAAGATCTAATAAATTCATCTCACTCATCTCCTTGAAAATCTCATAAATATCATCTTTGTAAGATGAAATATTGTTTAGAGAAGTTCTGGAAAGTTTTCCACAGATCTCTTCCCAAAGACCCAAGATGTACTTCTGTTTGTGGTTGAAGACAACACCTCTTCCTTCGAGACAGACATAGCACCATTAATCTTGGGAAGAACTCGAGAAATTTCATTTGTGTTAGGAGTCAACCGTTTTAAAGTTTGGCCACGAGAAGTAGACGATGACTTTTGATCTTTCTCGAAATTTGAAATTGATTTTGCCTTAGGTCTCGATATCGCGGTAGACTCTTCGCTAACTTGTGGCCTTTCACACGGTGATCCTTGTAGATGTCCGTCAGCATCAACCTACAAATGAAAGGGGCAGGTTAGCAAGGTCATTTCATTTTATTTTTTAAAAAAAATAAAATAAAATAAAATATATATATATATATATATATATACCTTGTCACTCTAAATTGTCAATGATCTAGATGGACTATCGACACTTCGGACTTCTACAATTTCAGCCCCAGATGGTTCAACTCTTTGCCTCTTCCAACATCAATCCTTGCTAGTTTTGCTTATTTCTTGAAGGGACCGTTTACTAGAGAAGAGAGATTGGGGGCATTTCTCTTTATCAGTAGGAGTATGAACCAGTTCTTTCTTAGATGCCTTAGAAAATTTAAGCTTCTTACTTTGATGTTGGGGAGCAAGTGGTGTCTTGACTTTTGAAAGTGGCTTCTCGATATCTTGACTTTTGTCTTCTAGAAGGGTAACAAATTCTGACCCAGCTTTTTCCACCATAACATCCAAATTATCCTCAAGAAACATTCCATAGGACCTCTCCCACCAAGATGAATATTGGGTGGTATAAAGCTTCTTTGTGGAAGTTACCGCAGGAGTAAATGTCGCTTTAGACATAGTCACACGTGATACGCAAATGCGCCAATATCTAAGGCCTTCATCAAGTGACTCAACATGAATATCATTTTCTAAATAGCCAGGATTATCTTGATGAAAACCAAATTGGCGACTAAATCGGTGCGGACTATATGGCTCAATGACAAAGGAACCTCCCCTCCTCAATGGAAGATAATTAAAACGAATGCTCATAAAATAAGCTTGCTCCAACTCTGGTGCTTTTTCATCATCAATATAATAAGTTGGGTGAGGCCTACTAAGCATGGTTGTATTCCATACAATGTTCTCCCCCCGATGAACACGCTTTCTTGCCTCATCTTTGTCAAAATACTTTGCAGCACCTTCTCCAGAATATACCACCATTCATGGTAGAGAAGGTCCACTAGTAAGCGGATAGTGTGTCTTGAGATAATAAGCAAGTCAACCATAAGCATAGTGAATGGGAAAACAAACTCTTACATGGTCCAACTATGAAGAATTTGAAATTTTATTAAGCCATGATATATGCTTGTTAAAATTGGAACCGCAAGGCTAACCCTTTTACCACTCACCAATAAGCTCGCTATCTTGAAAGTCTCAGGTCGAATGAAATTCCCTTCTTCAGACGAAAGTACAAAGGCAAATAACCAACATGACAAAAAGGCCGTCAGATAAGTCTCATATTTTTTATGTTTCGCTCCAAGCTTAGAAATACCATCTCTTGAGTACTTGACCATGTATTTATCTCAGTAGGTATTTCGCCTGTAGGATTATGAGTAGACGACAGACGTCGAGATTTCTTCTCTTTTCTTGGGGTATATATCTCATATTTGAGATCTTTCTTGCACCAAAATTGTATCCATTCATTAAAAGAGACTCCCATATTACCATGATTTTCCCTTTAAGGTGATGAAAGGCAGCAAACATATATTCACAAGTTCGAGGGAGAAATCTTTCCCTCTTGTCATTAAATCCTGTAAGTTCCGTGGAGTTTGGTATCACTTCTTCGTAAGAGTATCCGTTAATTGGCAAACCACCAAGAATATGCAAGTCCCAAAGAGATATGGATGTTTCCCCAGTAGATGTAAGTAATGTATTTGTTTGAGGGCACCAAGCCTCACAAAAGGCTTGTATAATATTGGAGTTCCGATCATAAGTAAAAAGAGAAGCAAATACAGCATCACGAATACAAGCATTGTTTAGAGTTTGCCCATTTTTGCTTAAGACATCTTCTGTCCATTCCAGTACCCCGGAATGCAGCGATATTCACCTTCAAGCACAATGTTGTCTCCCCAACGTAGTTCTTCTTGAATCATGCGGCGACCTAAATTTGAAAAAGTTCTCGCAACGTTTGTACGATGAGGAATTGGTTTCTCAAGATATCATACTTTGGAGGATTTATTAGATTTATGATCGTATTCGGATGTCCAACTTTTCATATAAAGTGTGTTTCTCAATTGTGGCCATGGATCAACATAACGACCAACAAAAGATTCCTGGACCAAAAACATAGTCCCCATCGTACTACCCTCTGATCCAACGATGAGATATTCGAGTTTAGAAGATGGACTAGCATAATCCTTCAAGAAAACCATTGTTCAAACTGCAAAAAAAAAAATGTTAATGTTTATTTATAATAATGCATGAAAGAAAATAAAACTCGTAAAAGAAAGTAGTTAAGAAGGGGCGAATAATTTAAGCATTTGGGACCCTGTAACACCTTGAGTTTATTTTCAAGGCGGGAGCGTTACACGGTATTCTAGTAAAGCTTCATGGTCAAGCATTCGGGACCTTGTAACACCTTGAGTTTATTTTCAAGGCGGGAGTGTTAGACGGTATTCTAGTAAAGCTTCATGGTCAAGCATTCGAGACCTTGTAACACCATGAATTTATTTTCAAGGAGGGAGCGTTACACGGTATTCTAGTAATGCTTCAAGTTAGTTAAGTATTTGGGACCTGGTAACACCTTGAGTTTACTTTCAAGGCGGGAGTGTTGCACGGTATCCTATTAAAGCTTCAAGTTGGTTAAGTATTCGGGACCTTGTAACACCTTGAGTTTATTTTTAAGGCGGGAGCGTTACACGGTTTTGTAGTAAAGCTTCAAGTTGGTTAAGCATTCTGGACCTTGTAACATCTTGAGTTTATTTCAAGGCAGGAGCGTTACACGGTATTCTAGTTTAGCCTCAAGTCGGTGATCTTTAAAGCGGGGAAGTTAAAAAAAAACATCCCTTCACACCTCAAAATCAAATTTTTGTGTTAAGATAGCTCTCCATTACATGGCTTCCAGTAATATATATATATAATATATATATACACACATAAACCCATGACCTGCAAACATTAAGAAATAAAAAAAAAAAGAAAAAAGAATGAAGTGAAAAAAAATAAAATAGAATAAAGAAACACGTACATGTAGGCTCACGTATTGCACTTCGAAGGTCTGCGAGAGAAAGAGAAGCTCGTGATGGCTGATGTTGAGAATAGAAAAACACTAGCCTTTATTTATAGATGTTAATATGGGTTATGGCGGTGGAGGAATCCATATACTATACCAATTGTAACTCTATTCTTTAGATGTTAATACGCCACTAAAAGAATTCATATTCTATACCAATTATAATTCCTTTTTGCTTAAAAATCCTAAGGAAGCATGGCAGTAGGAATTGAATAATTAAATAAATGTATTTATTTATTTTTATAAAAGGAAAACGGCAAAATAATCCTTTTCATGCTACAATTGGATTGTTTGGTAAAGCAAACATCTAATTATCCTTTCTCCTAAATCTAATTGGCTAGGGATAATTGGAGGTTGGCAATATGATATTTAAATATCATTTATATGCTTCAATTACGCTGGAGTGTATACCAATAAAATAATCTAAAATACATGGTATATAATTATCGTGTAAGTAATACTTCAAGTCTAGTCATCAAAAGATAAGTTTCGACAAGACTTGAAGCAGGGGGCATTTGTAATCATTTAAAATTTATTAAATATAAATTTATTAAATAATTCGGATTATATTAAATTCGTAAATATATTAATTCAAATAAATATTGTAGATTGATATAATTGAGTTAAATATTAAAGTCCAATAAATATGGACTTAATTAAAGTCTAAATTAATTGATTTGGGCTACCATGGATGAACCCAATTTGTTAAGCCCAATTTTATCTCATTCTACTGCCCATCTTGGTGCCATGTGGGCAAATGATGTGGTATGCCAAGTCAAATAAGAAACCAATAGAATCATGACATGTGTCAAAGATGACAAGCCCGCTCCATAAAGCTCATATGACATGTCACTTAAATCTGATTGACCAAACGGAATTCTATTCCAATCGTAACTCCTCTATTCTAAAATACTATAAATAGGGGTCTTCATAATTCAGAAAAGAGACAGAAAAATTCTAAACAAGAAGTTAGAGAAAATCCGTGGTACAAACGCTGCATTCAAGTTCAAGAACGATCAAGATCAAGACCATCGAATTCAAGAACAAGCTCGAAGCCCTTGAATTCAAATAAAAGTCAAGATCAAGATAAAGTTCAAGTTAGTTAGAGATTCAAGAACAAGCTTTAAAGCCCTTGAATTTATATTTGAAAAGGCGAATTCAGATGAATTATAGAGATTGTAATACTCGCACTTGAAATAATAAAACAATTGTTGCTATAATTTTTCATTCCTGATTATTGTTTTCTCGACGCGAATTTTATTGTCTACACTTGAATCCGACAAATCATAAATAGTATAATGAAGCTACTAAAAGGATCTAACGGGGAAGATGGGTTTCAAAAGCACAAACTAATCATGCGGGTATGTTACACTTGGACTCAACAAAATTTGTTTTTCTTCTAGAGAAGTTGCTAGATGATAAATTGGTTATTAAAACCAACTAGCATATTATATTAACATTAATTTACAACGATTTAAGTAATTTAATAAATTAAGAATATATATTAATTATCTGTAATTACGTCATAGTCTGAAGTGCATGGTCTCAATTTATGTGACGAAATTTTTTAGATATCTTTTTAATATTTTGAATTATCAATTATTGTGACATATAATATTTTTCTATGTAATTTTAAAAAATTTAAAGATTCCATAAAAAAATTCTCAATTAAACTTAAATTGTTTGACTTTCGAAAAAACGAAATATATCACATAAATTTGGACAGATGAGTAAGTGTTTTTGGTGTATTGACAACATATAAGTTAAATTTTACAGAAATATACATTGATGATGGATGAACAAATACATTTGAGGTTAAGTGTTTGTTTAGAGTTTAGTGTCGACATTTACGTAACTCACTCTATGTAAAACAACCATTTTCTCCACTATCCACTACAAAACCGATAAAACAGCTTCTCCTATCTTTCATCACATTTACATATCAAATAAATACTAAACTTCAATCACCTTTTTCTTCTAACAAATTCTTTATCCAAATTCCTTATTGTTTTATAGTTTTATTAAAAACTTGGAAATCCAAATCTATCACTATCTACAGACCTGCAAGGAACTTCCAAAATTTTTAAAAAAAAAAAAAAAAAGTTGTTATTAAAATTCAAAAAAAAAAAAAAAAAAAAAAGAGCAGGCCAGTCAAAGTAGAAATCTTTCACGGACCATATTTTTACCCTTTTCTTAATATTTAAGAAACAATAGTAATTGGAGATGAGATAGTGTTAAAATTGGCAGATTCTTGTATTAGAAAAATCACGGGTTACTACATAACAAAAAAAAGAAATTTATATAACTTTTCCCACTCTATAAATTTGGTTGCCCTGTCTCTCCATTTCAATATATGACATAGGAATGGCGTTTTCGTATAATAATCATTTCTCTATTATTGGTTTCATATTATTATTAAGTTCATTAATGAAACCAGTTTTAGCACAAAATTCACCTGTTTTCGCTTGTGATGTTACGAGCAATCCTGCGTTAGGGAATTTAACATTCTGTGATGCATCTTTGGTGGTGGAAAACAGAGTGAATGATTTAGTAAAGAGATTGACATTGGGAGAAAAGATTGGATTTTTGGTAAGTGGTGCAGGTGGTGTGAGTAGACTTGGAATACCAAAGTATGAATGGTGGTCTGAGGCTTTACATGGTGTTGCATATACTGGTCCAGGAGTACATTTCACTAGTCTTGTTCCTGGTGCAACTAGTTTCCCTCAAGTCATTCTCACTGCGGCTTCTTTCAATGTCACATTGTTTCAAACCATTGGAAAGGTGATTTTTTTAAAACAATTGATTCTATTCTTTTGAACTTTTTTGCATAATCATGTCATATATGAGAGAATTTTGGTAATTGTCTATAGTATTAGTTACCTAAAAATAAGGCAATTTGTACTCCCTAGCCCTCGTGTTCAATTTGTTTGTTTGATTTCGATGTGATATGGTGTTTAAGAAAGTTATGTAGTCAAAATGCACTTTAAATTTATTTTCTTAAATATGTCATGTGGAATGTTAGAATTAAAAAATTGTCAAAAGGGAAAAGAGACACATTTCATAAAAATAAAGAGGATATGTTTCTTTGGTTAGTACTCCATCTATTTCATATTAACTAAAATTTTTAGGACTATTGTTCAAAGTTCAAGATGGATGTTTGAATATATTTTTTTCCCGATTTGTTAAATTTCATAGTTTCTAGGAGATAAACTACACTACTAACAAAGTGATACTCCCTCAGTTCCTATTTATTATTTGTAGTTTCAGGTGCATTAAGAAATTAAGTTTATTATTCTATCCTTATTTAACTTTTTTGAAGTTAACTTTTCAACCAATAAATATAAATTAATTTATTTTGATTAATTAATTTGACCGATGAACATAAATTATTGACTTAGTTTTTCTATGTTGATTAAATGTATATTTTCAAGACTAATAATTCACAAGAATAAGATAAGAAGAATATTGTAATCTATGCCTTATTTTATGAAATGGCAAGTATTATGAACCAACTATTTATAATAAGAAGCGAAAATGCACAAGTACCCCCTCAATCTATGCCCGAAATCTCAGAGACACACTTATACTATACTAAGGTCTTATTATCCCCAAACTTATTTTATAAGTAATTTTCTACCCCTTTTCAACCTACGTGGCACTAGTTTGAAAAAAAAAGTCAACCAGCGTTGGGCCCACAAGATAGTGCCACGTAGGCTGAAAAGGGGTAGAAAATTATTTAAAAAAATATGTTAAGGAGGGTAATAGAACCTTAGTATAGTATAAGTGTGTCTCTGAGATTTCGAGCATATATTGAGGGGTACTTACAAATAGAGTATTTATGATATCAGAAAAGGCAATATTGAAAATTATGATTTAAATTATTTCCTGTAGGTTGTTTTTCTTAATACTCCATGAAATTAGAGGGAGTAATGTTTTCTATAGACATTACTTTTTATGTGCAACACAACAAAAGCACCTATATGTTGAAATTTCTATTTGAATATTATTTTTAAAATTTGATGGCATTTCTTTTATAAATTGCTGATTGAAAGTGAAGTCCAACCAATTCTTGTCTCTGTACCATTATTTCAATAACATACTTTTATTCCATCTTTTCTATTTAAAAATCATTGCTTGTATTTTTAGAAATGACACAGCCGTTTGTCCAGTTGTATCGACTATATATACTTAGATGTCGTCTTCTGAACGTTAAGTTGCGTTATTAATTTTAAATATTGAATCCGTCTCTGGTTACAGGTGGTATCCACCGAGGCTAGGGCAATGTACAATGTTGGTTTAGCAGGTTTAACATATTGGTCTCCGAATGTCAATATTTTTCGTGACCCGAGATGGGGAAGAGGCCAAGAAACACCAGGAGAAGATCCAACACTGACCAGCAAGTATGGTGTAGCCTATGTTAAAGGGTTACAACAAACAGATGATGGCAACACAAATAAGCTTAAGGTTGCTGCTTGTTGTAAGCATTATACAGCTTATGATGTTGATAATTGGAAAGGAATCGAAAGATACAGTTTCAATGCTGTGGTTAGTGTCAATTTTTACTTCTATATACGCTAACATATAACATGTTAAATTACAGTAATAACGTATAATTAATAAGATTATAAGATAGTCCGCGCCTTTTGTGAGTAGGTAACACAACAAGATTTAGATGATACATTTCAACCTCCATTCAAAAGTTGTGTACTTGAAGGAGATGTAGCCAGTGTGATGTGTTCGTATAACCAAGTGAATGGCAAGCCTACCTGTGGTGATCCGAATCTTCTAGCTGGGATTGTAAGGGGAGAATGGAAATTAAATGGGTATATAATTTGAAGCTTTCTCGATTTTTGCTTTTCAAAGATGAATAAAAGCAATGCACTTACACAAGTATGCTTAAAAACAGATACATAGTCACGGATTGCGATTCATTACTAGTGATATTTAAATCCCAAAACTACACGAAAACACCAGAGGAGGCTGCTGCTTTGGGTCTAAATTCAGGTAATCAGTCATTTTCAAATGTTTGGTGATTTCAAATCTTATAATCCGAACATTTTTTGTATGTAACAGGGGTGGACTTGAATTGTGGATCTTGGTTGAGTACATATACTCAAGGTGCTGTTAACCAAAAACTTGTGAATGAATCAGTTATTGATAGAGCTATCTCAAATAATTTTGCAACACTAATGAGACTTGGATTCTTTGATGGTAATCCAAAAAACCGTATTTATGGAAACCTTGGCCCTAAAGATGTTTGCACCCCAGAAAACCAAGAGCTTGCTCGTGAAGCTGCAAGACAAGGGATAGTCTTGCTGAAAAATACTGCAGGATCGCTACCTTTAACTCCGACTGCCATCAAATCATTAGCAGTCATTGGTCCTAATGCTAATGTGACAAAAACCATGATTGGCAATTATGAAGGTACACTTTGTATCATCATTCAGAACCGTTGATGTAGCTTTATTTACAAAGAGTTTTGTCAATTATATCTGCATTTTGCAGGTATTCCGTGCAAGTACACAACTCCGTTGCAAGGTCTAACAGCCTCAGTTGCCACAATTTACAAACCAGGATGTGCTGATGTGTCTTGCAACACTGCCCAAATCGATGATGCTAAGCAAGTAGCTTCAACGGCTGATGCTGTAGTTTTAGTAATGGGATCTGATCAATCTATTGAGAAAGAAAGCCTGGACAGAACAAGTATAACTCTTCCAGGACAGCAATCAATTCTAGTAGCTGAGGTAGCTAAAGTTGCCAAGGGACCTGTAATCCTTGTTATCATGTCTGGAGGTGGAATGGACGTACAATTTGCTGTCGACAATCCTAAGATAACAAGCCTTCTTTGGGTTGGTTTCCCTGGAGAAGCCGGTGGTGCTGCCTTAGCAGATGTCATCTTTGGATATTATAACCCAAGTCTGTCTCTTATTTCAACTTTTAAGATGTGTTTATATTTCCATGAAAAAGTGCCTTGAACGTTTTCGTGTTATCTTGCAGGTGGAAGGCTCCCAATGACGTGGTATCCGCAATCATACGCAGACGTTGTTCCAATGACTGATATGAACATGAGGCCAAACCCTGCCACAAACTACCCTGGCAGGACTTATAGGTTCTATACCGGTCCAACTGTATTCACATTTGGTCATGGATTAAGCTACTCTCAGTTCAAACACCATCTTGATAAAGCGCCAAAATTTGTCTCCCTCCCACTCGGGGAAAAACATACTTGTCGTTTGAGTAAGTGCAAGACTGTTGATGCGGTTGGGCAAAGCTGCAGCAATATGGGATTTGACATTCATCTAAGAGTTAAAAATGTAGGGAAGATAAGTGGAAGCCATACAATTTTCTTGTTCACTTCACCACCCTCAGTCCATAATGCACCTAAGAAACATCTCTTGGGGTTCGAGAAAGTTCATTTGACACCCCAAGGAGAAGGGGTTGTTAAGTTCAACGTCGATGTTTGCAAGCATTTGAGTGTACATGATGAGCTTGGAAACAGGAAAGTTGCATTAGGACCACATGTTCTTCATATAGGAGATTTGAAGCATTCCTTGACTCTGAGGATTTGAGCAATTCTCCTCAACATATTTCTTCTCAAAAGAGAAGGGAAAATATCACAAGTAGATGAAAAAAAAATTCCAGACTTGGAATATGTTTACAGAAATGTTACAAGTTTCTTAATTTTCGCTTAATTGTCCATCTTAAGTAAGGAAATAGCCTCGCTACCTTCCAAGGTGAGAGTAAGGTCTACGCACAGACTATTCTCTCCAGGCCCCACTTGTGGGATTACGCTGGATATATTGTTGCTGTCCATCTTAAGTAGAAGAATGAGAAGAGAAGTTTTTTCTCATTTTATAGTATATTATCTATTTACAAATTTCATATATATATTTGAACAAACTGGAAAATGGCAACCAAAGTACATAAAATGGCAACCAAAGTACATAAACTAGTGATCTTGTCACTGGAAAATGGCAAAACAAAGTACATACACAAGAACTAGTTGGTTTATTAATGAAGAGAACATATATAAATCAATAACATGATTTGTAAAAAATTGAGTTAATATTTCAAAGGTCACTCAACTTTGAAAATTTATCTAACAAAATCGTTTAACTTTATTTTGTATCAATAAAATCACTCAACTTAGATTTTTATATCAATAAAATCACTTAAGTAAATTTACCATTAAAAAAATATTTGATATAGCAAAATAAATTATTCTTTAAAGTCAAATAAATATGAACCCTATAAATAAATAACTAAAATAAAAATCGTTAGTAAACTTTTACGAGCAAACTTAATTAATGAAAGAAATATTTTTATAATATTAAAGTATGTAAGCACTATGACATTTTTATTATTATTATTTCAAAAAAAAAAAGCACTTTCACAAAAGTGACTAGTTAAATAAAAAAATTAAGTTAAAAAATTAACATTATAAAAAAGGATCAACATTTATAGAGCAAAAATAATTTTAAGCTTCAATTAAAAAGTACTATAATATATAAAATTATTTTTATATTTCTTTTTTAAAAAAAATATTGCAAATGAAATAAAAAAGACAAATTTTATTCGAGCACTATTGTTTAGTTTTTGCATTGTTGAAGAAAATATGTCAGCTATGATATATCTTTAGTTTTTGCATTGTTGAAGAAAATGTGTCAGCTATGATATATCTAGAAAGTAATTACTTGATGTTACAATTTTAAACATCTTAGTACTCTTATTCGTTCTAATGAGTTCTAATTAGATTTGTAAATACAAATTTCATCGATAATTTGTTTGTGCTAATTTTAAGAAATAAATATACTAGTGGACCAATAAATAAAGCTCCTAATTATTTCTTTTTATTTAGTATTTGATAAATTAAGATAGTATAAAAGTATATGTTTCACTAATTAAGGTTACCATAAAAAAATTAAATTAGTTTTCTTTAATTTTATATATTTGTAGGGTCTATTTTATATGACATAAAAAAAATAATATGTTAAGTGATTTTACTGATACAAAAGACTAAATTGAGTGTTCTAGTTCATATTAATTAAATATTTTAAAAAATACAATAATAATAGAGTGGCGTTTTGAGATATTTCTATTGATTCTTGTAAAGCCTGAACCCGAAAATGAAGGCTCTGTTTTGGCAGTGTCTCTCCAAAGAGAAATTGTTGACGAAAACTATAAATATCACGTCTTCCTCACAGCTAAGAGTTAGGGTTCACAATGTCCATACCAGTAGATCTCTTTTGCTTCTAAACCTAGACGGATTCTGAAAACTACTCATCTCAAACATTCTCTCAATTACAAAATCCACCCGCATTAGGTATTTCTCCAAGCACATTTACAGATTTGGATGAATGAATTCGCATCTCCTTTGAGGTTTTCTTCTCAATTGATCAAATTTATTGTAAATTTCCGCATGCATTTCTCAAAATTCTTAATATGTTATTATCTGATTGTTCCTCATGTAAAGCTTTTTAGCGGGAGGTCAAAAGAGAACTGATTTGAGGTTTTGAACATGTTGATTTGATATTCTATCTCGTTGATTATTAGTCAATTTTTTTAATTTAATGTGCTTGCAATCGCTGCAGAAATTCAAGGAATAATCATTAGAGTCTGAAAGTGCTCATCGCATACATTTTTCTGAATTTCAATCTCCTCAGAAATCCACGCACGCGCATACGGTGTTTGCATACAGAGTTCAGAGCACTGTCATATAGATCTTCCTGAGGTTCTCTTTTTAATTGATTGTATATTGTAAATTTCCAATGAATTTGTCATTCTCATGTAATTTTTTTAAAATTTTATTTTGCAAGTACTTCATCTGTTCAACAGGAAAGTTCGAAAATTTGAAGGTAGCTGAAACTCAAAATCGAAATCGGAAGTCAGAGTATCGAACTTTAGTGTAAAGATGATTAATTAAAATTAGAGAGATTTATGCGCTTATGAATTTGTGATTGCAGAAGAAATTGAAGAACTTCATGGAGTTTTTTTACGGTAGCAGTAATGATATGCAAGCTTCCAATGTTCATTCCTTCGACGGCAATGTTTCGCCGATCAACGCTCAGAACTTCATAGGACGAGGCCGTTTCTATCCTGGATCAAAAATTACAATCCTCGATCCTTACTCTTCTTCAGATAGTACTGGTAGTTCTTCCAATAATAAAGTCTCTCCGCTAGCCCGATACCTTTGTCCAAGCTCGCCGGTGCCTTTTATTAGCGATTCTCCAAAGCATCGTTCTCTGGTCAGTACTAGCAGCGGAAGCAGAAGCGGCTCCGGTGGCGGAGTTCCCCGTTCGCCTCTAGCTTCAGTAGAGAACATTGAGATTCCGCTTATGTTCAGAACTCCAGTGAAGGTCGAAGAGGATGTGGTAGTCATGGACGGTATTCTGGTTGAGGCGAAACATGGTCCGAGAGCTAAATTGTCACCGTCGACATCAGATTCAGGTGGACGGTTGTCTTCGTCGACACCGGCAAACGACAATAGTTTTCATAAATCGGAAACTTGTCGGTGGTGGGAGGATTCCGGCACTTGCCGCTTTGGTTCCAAATGCCGGGTCTCTTTCTTCTCTCCTTTCAAATAAATATGATCCGAATGCTTTTGGAATATTCGTGCAGTCATGTACTGTTGAGATCAACTTTCTAATTTTGACAGTGATCTCAACCACAAAATTTCTCATTAGTCAAACTTCACTAAAATCCACAACCCTTACCAGTTCTAAACATTTATTATTGCTTTAATTAAACAGTTTGTACACGGGAAAGAAGATTTACGCTCAACTGCTTTCGCCAACAGAAATCAATCTGAGGTATTATTAACAATTGAACCAAATGAATTTACCACTGATTTCTTCTTCTTTTTTATGATGATGATGCATCCATCAAAATTCATGGTGATCACCTCCACATGGTTATGTTTGTAGGCACTGCTCTGCAGATCATACACTTCAGGACCATCTTCTTATGGACCAAGGGGCCGATCTGTTCATCAGCAGGTCCACTCAGCCGCGTCTCCAGCAAAAGCAGCACCAATGTCCACCCCAACCACTACTACTACTACTCTTAAAGTGTTTACTGAAGACAAAGATCCCTCAAGCAGCGACAGTAGCATCACTTCCACCCCCACCAGTAATATCTCTTCCACTGACTGGTGTCCCCTGGATGACAATATCGAGGTTACCTTGACTTCTACTGGTGAAAATTGTGCTTCCAGGGAAGATGTTAATGCTCATATACAGACTGTTCTCTGTGGCCCTTCTGGAAGGAAGAGATTGCTGGCATGCATTGACTTAGTTGAGGAGTAGATAGCCATATTAACACGTCTCAGTTCAGCCCATCAATTCTCAATAAAGGTAATCAAGAGCTGTTAGTTACTTCCTTGTGTTCAAAAAGGGTTGTAGGTGCTTTTGTTCTGTTGCAGATTGGCGTCCTGAAATTACTATCATAACCAAGACAATACTCTCAAATAATATCTAGTATATGAATGGACAACTGGGCATATATCAATACAACATAGAATTGCTGATAGTATTTTGTCTAGGACATGAAATAAAACAGGAAACATACCAATTGTCGATCGAAAGTGTTAGGATCTTGTTTTTGAATTGCTTTCCTGAATGTTGAACTTTTGTATCAAAGATCCAGTTAATTACATCACCTGGCATATTTCACTGATAATCCCTGAATACTCTGAGACAGCTTAATTAAGGCGATTAAGTTCAAGATTTACAAACCAATTAAGTGGGATGTTTTGTTTTAGAAAAACAAATGAGTTTTTTTTTTCTTTCTAAACATCCATCTACTGAGAGAGAGATACTAAATTTGCTTTGATCCTTGCCTTGTCAAGATTGTATTTAGGCAGTCTTCTGCAGTTGTACAGTTTCTTTTGTTGTGCTAGTATATTTCATTTTACATTGTAAAACAAGTGAGAGGGGAGAAACTTCCTGGAAAACACTAGGCTCGAATTGGTAATATGTAATTCAAATTGTGGCATCTTGACCATTAAGGAAGTATCAAGGATTTAAATTCATATTCAAATTGTGATGTCTTGACTATTGACTTGACTTTGAGCTAGTATTTGAAGCTGGTATAAGGTTCACAACATGTAGGTTTTAAATTAGTAAACTCTGTTGATAACAAAATCAATTTCTATAGGTTTAGTAGCTCAAGTGTGTAGGTTTACATAGAATTGCTGGTCGTCCTTACAGTGTTCTTAGCTATAAAACAGTCCTGAAGGTTGGCGTTTATGGGGAAAAGAGGTTCAGACTTCAGATCCCTCTTTTATTGGACAAAATATCCAAAATTAAGCACACATTTGCCTGCGTGCGTTATTACTGTAATGTAGTAGTTAATAGCAGTAATTATTATTCTTAGTGTGATGTTTCCCAACTTCTTTTCCATGTTAGCCTTGGTTCGTCCCTGTGGGTAGCAAGTTTGCCATTACTCTTCGAGGGTGTAGGCTTGTTGGTGTTTATCATTGTACTAGCCGTATTATTCTTGCTTATATTATCTATCATCATTTGTTGTTTCGATGTTCCTTTCATGTAGGCTTTGCACTATTTTCTTTATTAGTTACTATGTTTTCTACACTATTTTCTTCTTCTTTGTATTTGGATTTGTTGCTCTTGAGTTGATGGTCTTTTAGAAAAAACATCCTACCTCTATGAGGTAGTGGTAAAATATCACTGGGTATGTTGTTGTTGTGTAGCAAGTTTGTGTATCCTTTTAAGGAATAGCCATAGTCATCTGTTTAAATAAATAGCTCCTCGATAAACCTGAATCTCCGCTCTTCGTCACCAAATTGTCTGAAAAGATTTTTCTTTTTTCAAGATAACTGCTTCAAATTTAAATAATTCAGCAGATGCATACCATAATTTACTTTTTAGGCTAAGTTTAAGGAGTCATTGCTCTGGTTTGAGCTGAAATGCCTATTTGTTCTTTTTTTCAGTTTTCATAGAAGGAGTGGACTCATGAATAGGATTTTGTAGATGGAAGAAGAGGGGATGGTTGACCATTTTTATGGAAGCAAGCGAAGTCTCATTGGTTACAAAATTTTCATTGGATATTTGGCATTATATATCCACCATCAATATATAAGATCTCAATCATGTTTGGCCATGGAATTCTAAATAAAACTTCAATTTGAATTTTGGGATTTAAAAAATATCAAAAAAAGCTTTTAACCCTTTCATTTCAAGAGTCCTAAGCCTAAAGGGCAAAAAAATTGATAAAAATTTTAAAAGGGTATATTAATATTTTTTTAACCAAAGGCGTAAAATCGCTACGCCACAGTGTGAAAACTAACTTTAACGGGAGTAACAGTGTGAGCGATTTTATTTTCACATTGTTACTCCCGTTAAAGTTAAAATCGTTGACCCACAAATGATTTTCTCCAAAATGTTTTTTCATTTTTTTAAAGAATACGATTTTGGCCAAAAAAGTTTTTTTTTTCTTGGCAGCGATTTTGGTGATTTTTTTATTTTTTTTAATAAAATAATCCACGTAGTACTACTAATTAACTCCTCCTCACCTCTTCCGATTTTTACGGTGATAAAAAAAAAAAAACCAAAAGTGCTGCCAATGCAGCCAATTTTTTTTTTTCTTAAAATCACCACTTTAAAAGAAAAAACTGTTTTCACCAAAATTGGCTTGGCAGCGATTTTTTCACTTTTTGATGATATTTTTTTGCCAAAATCGCTGCACATGCAGCGATATTCTTAAAAAAAAATGAAAAATATTTTGGAAAAATTGTTTGTGGGTCAGCGATTTTTAATTTAATGGGAGTAACAGCGTAAAAATAAAATGATTTTGCCTCTTTAGTTAAAAAAAAAAATATTATGCCTTTTAAGAATTTTTGTCAATTTTTTTTACCCTTTAGACTTCGAACTTTTCATTTCAAATCACATCGAAATTCAAAAACAATTTCAATGAGTAGTAATGGGCTAACGGTCAAACACTAACTCTATTTTCAAATGTCATTTTTCAGTCTAAAAATAAAATATATATATTTTCAAATTTCACAATTTACCTAGTCAATCAGGCCAAGTTCACCAGCATTCTCGTGAAAATACACATAACAACGGAAGATGATAAAGTTTCGTTTACTCAAACACCAATTCACTATCAAAATAAGAACGCCACAAAAGGGGGAATGTACCAAAAAAGTGACCAATTTTCCTTTTGTACATACAATTATAAAAAAGTTCAGGACAAACACTCCTACCGAATATTATTTAGGAGTCGTTTGGTAGTCTATATTAAAAAAAAAAATACATGCATTAGCCTCGTGTATTACTAGTGCTTTGTTTGGTACTCTTTTTTAACATATGTATAAGTAATGCTTAGTTATACACTCTATTTTGTATTAAGGTGTGTATTGCTAATAGTACCATGGATTTTTAGATATTAGCAGTGATTTTAATGCATGCATTAACTCAATTAAAGACTCAATTACCCCTCAATACTTTTTTATATCTTTTCCACCATATTAGTGAAGGGCATCTTTGTAAATAAATTTTTTAATGCAATGTATTCTATTTTTAATGTATCAAACCAAACAATGCTAAAAAATAATTTATGTATAATTAATACAAACATAAGTAATATATGTCTTGCGAATGCAAGCATTACTAATACATTATATTTAGCATTATTTTTATATATTTTACGAAATAACCCCTTATAGCTAGACTACTAGCATTATCAGTTATACAAACTTAGTATGATACCATTGATGCAAAAATTATGCTCCAACGGAATACCTAATACGTAAAATTCAACCATATCAAGTTGTAACATATTTACTACTCATCAAAATCTACCACAAATGAAATGAAGGCCGCTTTGATCAAGAGGTCCGACACTCTTAAGGTCCAATTTCATTGCAGTGTGTTTATGTCCAGTTTTAGCTAGCGTTTTGGTAATACTTTTTCAATATTTTTGGTAAGTTATTTTTGGACGAAGTTTTATCATATGTTTGACTATACATTTTGAGAGAAATATTTAATTTTTTAAAGAAATATGATTATATTCATTAATTCTAAAAACTATTAAAAATACTCATAAATTCACGTTATCATTTTATAATGAACATGTATTGTAAAGTCATGATAACGAACACAATTGATGTGAATTTGAGAAAAGACGAAGAAAATAAAAGAAAAGTACCATCAATTTGTATACAAAATACTACTATTACTTGTAATTGATAGTAACTTCGAAGATCAAGCTAGGATAAAAATCGTATAAATTATGTATATAACCATATATGAATTTTGTACGACGAACCAACACTATATATGGTGAGCGTTTTTATAAAATATTAAAGTTTGAAATAATTTTTAAAATCTTAAAAGTGCCCAAAAAAAATAAAAAAAGTTGGCCCAAATACAGTTTTCTTTCTAGTATTAAAAATTGAGGTAACCCAGTGACCCCTTAAAGTTGACATCAACTTTCACTTGGACACTCTAACAAGACTTTGTTCATTTTAAGCACCTCATTATGTCATTTTGACATTTTTTATATTTTCAAAATCACATTTTAAGAGCGTACATTCGGATGCTTCTTATGTGAAAAAATAAACAAATCAGTATCTGACACGTGAATTTTTTTTATTTTTAAAAAAGTCAGTTTTACTTTCTTTTTTCTTTCTTCCGGATCCTAAACCTCATGCCCCCACCTCTTTTCTTCTTTCTTCTTGTGCTTCCTTCCCCTTTTCATTTGTTCTTCCTCATCAAAAAGACAAGAACATAGGTTAGTTCACAAAATAAAATACGTTGGAGAATAAGGAAATCATATCAAATCGAAAAGTTTTTATATGACATTTAGAAAATTATTTCTTGTGCTACTATGATTGAGATTCACAATGAAGGATATGTAAAATAATTTTTTTTCATTGGAGGTTGTTCTTTATTTTTTATCCCTTGAAATCAATTTAATTTCGTAATTTCAATGGAGAAGGTAAGAATGTAAATCAGTTTTTCCATTTGAAAGAAGTTGATTTCATTTTTTGTTTCCTTGAAATCAATCTTGTTTTTGAATATGAATCAAGATGCAAATTTGATTTTCAAAGAAGATGAAAGAATCAAAGAGTGTACCTAGTAAAGTATTGCAAAACTTTTTTAAAAAGTTGTGTGGCGATGGAGGATGGTAGAAGGTGAAAAAGATGGAAGAGAGAAAGCAAGGAAGAAGAAGGAGAAGAATATATTTATAAAAAGAGTCAAAATTTTACAAAAAAAGTCTCTGACGCGCTTAAAATTCGTGTAGCACATGTATTATGCTTAGTCAGCAAAAAGTGTCAAAATGACACAATGAGATGCGTCATGAAATGTCTAAAATGAACAAAGTTTAGTTAAAGTGTCTAACTGAAAGTTCGTGCCAACTTTAGGGGGCCACTAATGGATTAGGCCTTAAAAATTTGAATTATTTATCAAAAATATTTATCAAATAATAACAAATTTTATGGCCAAACAAAATTTGCCAAGTTTTTTCACAAATATTTTTAAAAATATCTATGACCTAGTGGGTCCTTTAGTATTTTCCTAGTGGTCTGTGTTGGATGGTAAAAATTTGCACATGTTAATGTTCTATAAATATTTTGTTGAGGATCACCACGTATTGTTGTACCTCACCAGTCACCATAGAAAATACAAATTTCTATTGTTCGCAATATATATAAACTTTTTCACATACCTACACATAAAAAGGTATTATAATAATCCAAAGTTGTCGATAATAAACTAAATAAAAGTTAGGAGAAAATAACGTGATTTTTTACTTTTCAGACTTGATCTTGAGAATTCATTTTGCATGATTGATATTTGGACACTGTAATATCCAAGTATAAGATATTTAGTAATACATTTAATTGCAATGACAATAAACCTTTCAATCTAACCTTTTTTGTCGATGTCGAAAAAAGAAGATATATTAAGAGTGTGTTTGGTATGAAGGATTTCCAATTTTCTCATGTTTGGTTGGGACAAAAGTTTTGGAAAATGTTTTCCAAATCAATTCATTTTCCTCAAAATTAAGGAAAATGACTTCCCTTCAAAAATTCAGGAAAACATTTTTCAAAACTCTCCTCCAATTTCAAATTACATTTTTTTGGAAAAACATCAATTTTAAATTTCAATTTCAAAATTTTATTTTTTCACCGATCCCTGACCCCCCCTCTCAATTTCAATTTTAAATTTTTTATTTCAAAATAGTTTTAAAAAAATATTTTCAGTTTCATAAATTATTTTCTACTCTACTAAAAATAAAAGATGTCTCTCAAAAACTTTTTTCATTCATAAATCAAACACTAAAAATCATTTTTTTACTCACCATCCAAACATGAGAAAATAAGTCAAAAATCTACTTATTTTCCAGGAAAACATTTTCTAGGAAAAATCTAATTCATACCAAACACACCCTAAAACTCAAAGAACAAGTAGACATAATTGACAAAAATTGTGAAAAAAAACTAAGATTACAAAGTTTGAAGATGAGGAAATATCAAGATTTGAAGAAGTAAAACTTTAAAGATTCAGAGGAAAAAAAAGTAAAGTTAGAGATTATGAAAATTAGAAATGTGAAGGCCTTTGTTAGAGCCCAAAGCCTAAGGGCAAAAACAAAAAAGCAAAAATTTTAAAGAGGTACATCAATAAAAAATTTAACCAAAAGGGTACTGACGTAGCGATTTTATTTCACGTCGTCAAGTCTATTCAAAGCGATTTTCTTTGGAGAAAATCGCTGCATGGGCAGCGTTTTTGGCGAATTTTTTTTTTATAAAAATAAAATCGTTGTGACTGCTGTTGACATCCAATTTTAACCTTCCCCGATAGAAATTAATTAACGAGCTTCTTAATTTCAAACGATTCGAAACAATTGATTTTATACAGTTTAAAGTGTTTTTAAATTATTTTAAGTTAATCTTGTCCTTTATATATATATATATATATATATATATATATATATAATTTTGTATATGATCAATATAATTTATAATTATTCGAAAAATCGTCTCAAAGAGATTTTATTAAGCGTTTGATTAATTAATTTATTTATATGATAGTTTGTATTTTAAATCATTTACCTTATAATTAAGTTAATTATTTTATTTGCATTAAATTAAGAAGCTTGTTAATTGATTTGTATTAATTCATCTTATTTAGCTTGTAGTCGAATTTGTCGCTTGAATTTGGAAGTGGCTACTTTTTAATACAATTTGGGCCACTAATCCTTTCCAATTTAATTCTTTTTTTTTTGGGAAATTTTTTAAAATGTCATTATTTTAGTATTTAATAGGGTATAGTGTTAACACTTTCAATATTTAGTGATAATGTCAAAATTTTACCTTATTATGTATTTTAATTATATTTTAATTATTTTATTTAATTAAAAAGAATACATAATTTATATAACAAACTGGAGCTATTTAGGGGAGAGAAAATTTATAAAAAGTAACAGTGCTTAAAACTCTCAACATCAGTTCATTATTCAATATATGAAATATAATATACAATTCCAAATCTATGGATACAAAAATACAATAAAACTATTAAATACAAAAATACATATTGACTAAAACAACATCAAAATTCAATATACACTTCCAAATTTATGAATATAAAAAATATTAAAACTATGAAATACAAAAATAAATACTAACTGTGGTACATTGACATAACTATCACAAAAAAAAAATACAAAATGAATTAAATATATGAAATACAATATACAATTCCAAACCTATGGATACAAAAATATAATAAAACTATGAAATACAAAAATACATACTGACTAAAACAACAACAAAATTCAATATACACTTCCAAATCTATGAATACAAAAAACATTAAAACTATGAAATACAAAAATAAATAGTAACTATAACAGAATCAAAATTTCATATACACTTACAAATCTATTTGATAATAGAAAATACACAATCAAACTCATA
The DNA here is from genome assembly GCA_016801875.1 of Solanum sitiens. Taxonomy (NCBI): domain Eukaryota; kingdom Viridiplantae; phylum Streptophyta; class Magnoliopsida; order Solanales; family Solanaceae; genus Solanum; species Solanum sitiens. The sequence continues at coordinate 120,589 of JABWTJ010000815.1, forward strand.
AACTGTGTTACATTGACATAACTAACACAAAAAAAAAAAGAACACAAAATACAATAAATATATGAAATACAAAAATAAATACTAACTATAACAGAATAAAAATTTCATATACACTTCCAAACGGATTGTATCATGTATTTTTTTGAATCTTAAAAATTACCTCTTCTCCAAAAAATTGATCTTCTTCAACTTCATTGTTACGTATTTGTGTGGGATTTTGTGCAAGTACTGATTCAGCCATTTTTCCCCGTCGTGTATCCCCCTTAGATCTAGAAGCGGAACCTACATTGTTGTTTATTTCTTTAGTGAAAAAAATTTAAGAACAACAACAACACAATTGTTTTAAGAACCCTAAAAAACAGACAATACCTCTAGTAACCCTCTTAAAAGCGTCCATTCCAGAGATAAATTTGTATTATGAAACCCTAAAAATTGTTTTAAGAACAACAACAAAACAAAAAAAAAACTAAAATCAGTAAGTAAATCAAAAAGGAATAAGAAGAACATATTACCCAAATCAATTTGAATCTTCAAACCTTGAAACGAAATTAATTGGTAATGATGGAAAATCGGAAAATTTGGATTCTGTGTAATTGATTTTGGAAGATTTTAGAAAGAGAAAGAAAAATCAGCGTGAGAAAAGAGAGACTAGCGTAAGAAAAGAGAGAATAATCTGGGAAGTAGAATATAATAAATATAGAGAGAGAAATTAATAAGGTTAATAAAGGATAGATAAAATTTAAAATATTATTAATATCTATCTAATCACAAAAAAATAGGAAAATGTGCAATTTATGAGAGAGAAAAAAATATTTAAATAATGAGAGAGAAAATAATATCAGAATAATTATTTGATTTTAAAATAATGACATTTTTGACATATTTACTAATATTATTAAAGTATGGATATTATCACTAAATAAGTTGGTTTTTTTGACTAGTTAGCTAAATTATCCTTTTTTTTTCCTCCTATTCCAGCCCACCCTTTAAATTTCCAAGCTAGCAGTCCCATTTATTTCAATTTAGCAGCCCGTCTTCACCCTTGACCCATCTCTCCATCAGTTTCCAAATTTGTAGGCCCAATTACAGTAGCCTCTCCAGCCCAACTCTTTCTTCTCCTCAACTTTTACCCGACCCGGCCCAAACTCCTCTTTCTCATTCAACAACGAAAAAAGAAGAAACCCAGAACTAGCGTACAACAACAACGCTCCAACGTCTCTCAACTCACGACGTCTACTCGTACACAGGGGCGGACCCACGTGTCCAGGGTGTTCACCCGAACACCCTCGATAAAAAAATACACTGTATACCTAAGGTGAATTTTCTGGAATTGTATTGATATATATTTTGAACACCCTAAATCACAAATGAATGAGATAGCCCAGTGGTAGTTGAGCTCAAAGTTATGCGCGATATCCAGGGTTCGAATCCCTGGATTGGCGTTTTATTTTTTTACATTTTTTGGTTTCAGTTTTTTTTTTTTTAGTTAGATGTTTATACTTTTATTTTCCGAACCTCCTCAACGAAAATCCTAGGTCCGCCACTGCTCGTACAATAGTATGTTGTCTTTATTTTCTCTTCCTCTCATCGCTTTCAGTTTGCAGTCACAGGGAAGCACGCGAAGTTGTCCTTACAGCGTGAGAGTTCTCCACGTAGCGTCTCGAGGACGGGGGCTTGATCGAAACCATCCATCTACCTTTCCTCTTCGGGAATGGATCACAAGCTTCAGGGAAAGGTGTTCACCCTAAAATGGCGAAAATTTCAGAGGTTTGAATTTCAAAAATTGGGTTTCTTCTCATTCGGATTCTGATCCGTTTCCCCCCAAAAAAGTCCAACCCTAATAACCCTCCTATATATATTCTCTTCCGCCTCATTCGAAGGGGGATTTTTTTGGGGGGGAGGATTTTGTGGGAGAGGAAGAGGAAAAACAGTGAGATTTTTTGTTTGAAAATTAGTGTGAGAAAAGGTTAAAAACTTGTAGTGATTTTCTTTTGGCTGGAATTTTTTTTTTAGTAAAACACAAAGCTATTAGGAACTTGTAGTGATACACTCGAAAATACATCTCTAAATAAGAGAACCTCTTGGATTTTGCCCGGTTCCCTTTGGTGGTTGTCCGTATTCGGCGTTTGGCATGGTGAAAGCATTGCTCTGCTCGATTCAACCCCCGTTCGCTGCACGCTTAATGTTCGTCATGAACTCTCTTTCCCACATTTCGAGGAGCCATAAAGGCTTAAATTATGCTTCTATCGATTCAAGCCCACAAAATTGACGTACATGTCCCGAGGCGAAAGAAGTTGAAAAGATTGGGCCTTAAAGGCTCAATTTACTTGAAATATTGTATTTTGTCACTTTTGGGGCATAAGCATTTGTCGTTTTTTTTTTAATTCTATTTATTATTGTATGTTTAGTTTAGGACAGGTACAAAATAGAATGGGCCCAAGGCCCCAAAATGAAATGGATCCAAATATTGGTCCAGGCGGACAGAAATCGGATTTGGACCCAACTCTCTCTCTCTCTCTGTTTACTTTATCGTTTATTTGCTTAACATTAATTATCGTTAGTTTAGGGTTAAATAATTCAAATCACCACAAGGCGCTATCTCGTTTTAACGATCTAAACTCAATCAAGCAAATCTAAGTGGTTTTAAAATAATAAATTTTACAAGGTAGATGTCTCACTTAAATAAAAGCTAATAATTCACTTTCAAACAAACTCTAATTAATTTCTTATATCAAGTTAAAGTTATTTTAAGCCAAACATTTTTAGTTGTCGAAAAACCGTATTAACGGAAATATAAATGTGAATTCCCGAACCCCCTTTAAAGTTTTCAAATCGATTTTCTGTTTAAGTCTTTTGAAAACTAAGTTTTTCTTGATTTTTTCTCAAAAAATTAAGTGACAACTCTAAACAAATCTAAACTATATAAAATATTTCTTTCCAAAATAAAACAACTGTAGCGTTTTTATTGAAAAAATTAATTTTTTTAATATCTCTGCCTAGGCGGCAGCGATTACTGTGCAATTTTTTTCCTTTTCTTTTTTAAATCTTGGTAGCTATTTTAGTTAACTAATTTTTATTAAAACATTGCTTCCAATTCTTTTAAGAAAATTTGTATTAAATGTTGGTGTTTAAAAAATAATTTACTATTTTTTAAAAAAACAATTGGCACTGATATATTTTTTTTTTTAAAAAAATCATTTAGTGAAATCTTTACAAAAAATTGTAATGCGACTTTTATTTTGATCAAAATCAAAAAAAAAAATCACCAACATTTAACACGACTTTTTTTTAAAAATAATTGGCAAAGATATTTTTTTTTAAAAAAAAATTACTAGAAGCGATTTTTTTAATTAAAAAGAAAAACTTTTTTTATAAAAACGCTGATTTTAATTATTTTCGAAAAAATACCAACATTAAATAATTTTTAAAAAAATAATTGGTAGCTATATTTAAAAAAAAGTAGTTACTTTAATAGCTTCCAAGAGTGATCTTTAAAAAAAAAACATTTCCATAGAAATCGCTGCCGAGGCAGCGATTTTCCAAAAAAAATAAAATTCACTAGGCAGCGATTTTATTTTAAAAAGAAGGGAAAAAAAATATGAACAAATTCAATGGTAGGTCAGCGATTTTGAGACTTAACGGCGTGAATAAAATCGCTTCAGTAGTGATTTCACCCTTTTATTTAAAAAAGAAATTGATATACCCCTTTAGAATTTTTAGTAATTTCTTTTACCTTTTAGGCTTCGGACTAGCCTTTGTTAAGGCAAGAAAAAGAAATCTTAACTACCTCAATTGATTTACCGTTCTTAGTTCGATTCTAAGTTACACGTGAGAAGCACATTTAACTGAGTGAACTCACGGTCCTTTCAAGTGATAGAATAAGTTTCAATAGCAACATTCATCTTCTCTGTCATAACTAGCATCATGTTAGAAAAATTTGGAGGAGGAGGGGGTTATATGTATTAGGGACAAAATGACTTATACATGAGGATACACGGGGGGTGGACACATGTCATTTGTGATGATACCTAGAGTTGACATGGTCTAAAGGATCGAAGAAGAAGTAGTCATAAATGTTTCAATGATCGAGTGTTTGAATCGAGACTTAACAATTTAATTTGATCTTATCTCATTATCGAGTTTATTAGATGGTCATTATCACGAAATAAGGTGAGAACTTAGCTTGTAGCCGAAGTCAATGAAATACTCATGTTTTGAGGACAAAATAAAAGAACAAAAAGTTAGATATATCAGATATATTTGTACGAGATTCCGCAAATTATAGAGGAACATTAATTGACATATTTGATGATATTTTTCAGGTGAAAAAAATTCACGAGTCATAGTACTTTAAGGTTCAAGTGAAGTTTTTCTATTAGTTGTTGTATTATCCTTGCTACCTATAAAATAGTAGTTTTTATTAACATGTAAAGGGCTAAATTCTTGATAATACTATTTTGTGCTCAATGCTTTTATTTTTTATTTTTTATTAATATTTTCATATTTTTTGCTCTCAAATACTTATATCAAATCATCTTATAATACAAAATCGATCACACTTTACCATCTTCAAATCCAGTTGAAACATCTAGCAACTAAGCTCTATTGTGTCATTTGATTTAATATTTTTCTTATTAAGTTCATTTATTAGCATATTTAAATTTAAATGCTTTTAGACTACTAAACGATTTAAATTGATACAATTATTTTTGACCTTATAACAAATTCAATTGTGCCATTTTTTGTGCAATGCAATCTTGACTCAGCTTGCCAAAAGAGAAATATCAAGAAAAATAATTAAAAACTTGGTTTATTCTATTGATTATCTTTTTTTTTTTGTCTTCACAATTTTTGTAATTTAGAAAAGATAATCATCGGGAGAAAAAGAAGAAAACACCTCCTATTTATTAAGGGCGGGTGGCTGAACTCTGATTTGGTTAGGATATTCAATTCCGCTGTAGAGATGCTCAGTTGACTCCTTAACCTTGATAAAAAGATGATTTATCCTAAATATTCAACTAAAAAAGAAATCACAACTTAAAAAATCGAATATTTTCCTAATACTTGTGTTACTAAAAATCACTCAATAACTCTACTCTATACTCTACAATTCATATCACCTAAATATATGGTTCAAATCCTACTTTCCTCATATGATTCTGAATATTCCTAATTCTCCTGATTAAACTTCCCAAAAGATAAAAAAAAAAGACAAAAAAAAACACTTGATTTGTTATGAAATCAAGCTCAAAATAATATATTCATAAAGAGAAGAAGACAAGAGAAATAGATAGAAGGGAGAACTTTTCTTCTTATTCAAGTATGTTCTACAAGAGGGGAATGTATCTCTATTTATAGAGTTGAGATATCACCCCAAAGGCTACCATGATAAATATCCAATCATTAGATACATAGTTATCCACCAAGGTTCATATCACCTTGGAATTATACATACATGAATTCATCATAATTCTTGAAGTAATCAAATGGACAATCCATAATTCAATGGATTTATAACACTCCCCCTTGAATGTCCATAGATAATGTGCCTCGTTAAAACCTTACTAGGAAAAATCCTGTGGAAAAAATTCTAGTGAAGGAAAAAGAGTACACATATCTTTTGATACGCACTATTTGTTGCCTCATTAAAAACCTTGCCAGGAAAACCAGTGGAAAAAAAACCTGGATCAAGGGAAAAAGAGTGCAACACGTATTATACTTCTCCTGATTAAAACATCACTTAGTTTCTTGCGATGATGTCTCCAATCTTCGTACATTGTGGTTGGTATATTTTTTTTCAAAGAAAAACCACACATTTCCTGAATATGGTGAGTCATTTATCTCAACCAGACGCACTCTCGACTTGCTTCATGGAGGAATTTTATTTCTGCGTAGCAACATTTTCTTCATTAATCGCTAGGATATTATTGTGCCTCCACATGCAAATAGCGTGTTTGAGATCGTGTTTTATGCGAATCAGATAAATATTCTGAATCCGCGTAACCAATCAACTTTGACTTGAATTCTTCGGAATAGAATAGAATGAAGCCATGTCTATGGTCCTTTGATGATATTCAAGTATATACATAACACCATTTCAATGTCTTTTTGATGGGGAGGAACCGAATCGTGTAAGTAAATTTACTGCAAAACAGATATCTGATCAAGTATTGTTAGCAAGATGCATTAGTACCCTGATTGCACTAAGATATGGAGTTTCATCACCAAGAAGCTCTTCATCCTTCTCTTGAGATCAAAATGAATCATCATTTATTTCAAGCGATCTCATAATCATTTGGGTACTCAATGAATGTGATTTATACATATAAAACTGTATCAAAACTTTTCTGTGTATGTTGACTCATAGACAAATATTTCATTTGTCAAATTATCAATTGTAGATCACGACAAAATTTTATCTTACCAAGACCTTTCACCCTTTCAAACACTCAATAGCTTTTAAAAGCTCTTTAAGAGTGCTAATGACGTTCAAGTCATCAACATACACAACTATAATAACAAATTCAGATCATGATCTTTTCATAAAAATGCAAGAACAATTAGGGTCATTCCTTTTGTATCCTTTTCTTCCTTGATTATTTCAATCCATATATATGAATTCTTGAAGCTTTATTGAAAAAGTTTTTTTCAAACTCTTATATGCTTCAGACACCTCCATTGCTTCAAGAATTTTCATATAACATTCATCATCTAGCTAGACATGACAATTATTCATTATATGCATTCAAGTTTTAGATATGTTGCCAGATCAAAACAAACCTCAATGCATCCACCATAGGAGAAAACATCTTCAATAATGTCAGGATTTTTGCGACAAACCTTTATGCCCCAAGGCACAAGCCGTACTTGATATCTTATGGTTACACCATCACATAATAATTTATTTTTACCCCACTGACATTATATCTTAATTTATGGACTATCAATCCAAAATATCACTTCTCTAAGTGAAACAAAATATACTTGAATTATGCATTTTACTTGGCCAATCATTTATCTGTCCACACTATATGACAAATTTGAATTCAAGATCCTCGCCACAATTTATATCATTGAGCGCTACCTCATATCAAAGATACCGTCGACGGTTATTTGATATCGATTCCAATATGACATAACTATCGAGATCTCTTCATTTTTCAGGTACCTGAACCTTTTCCGAGATTTTATGAAGTGTTATGACAATGTGCTCTTTTATAGCATTTGCCTCATTATCATGACCATATTGATCATTTGCTCCTTCCTTCTTCAAGGAATTTTATATTTGGAATCGATTGGTCAATTGCGCTTTCGGCGTATCATAGACTCTGTCCTTCAAGGACTTCACATTGGAGCATTTGCAGCTGAATTATATCATAGGGTCACTACATTCATCTGACAATTGATTTGCAACATTATGCAAATGAATTATCTCTTGAACTTTAAGTTCACATATTTATTTAACGAGGATCTAGATAATTCATAATTAACCTCACACTTAATTTTCAGCTGCCAAAATTATCTCTACCCCTAATGTTAGAAAATCTAACATTCATCCCAACCTTATTTGGGAATTCATCTTTGTGCGTGGTGGAGCAATTAAAATCATAACCGCACATTCAACATTTTAGATGAAAATTATTTGGTTCCTGACCCTGAACCAATTTAATGGGGAAACCTTGTTGGCTTGATGCATACATGTGTTGCTACATGTTAAATAAAATTATCTCATACCAAATCTTATTTGGGAGTTTTGTTCTCATAACCATGATTTAGCTATAATTTGATGCATACAATTTCTGTTAAATCAACCAGTATTATCAATATAAATTCATAATATTGGACTGTGCTCTTAATTTAATAATTCGAGCAAACAACCTTACAAACACCAATTTGTAAGTTGACACCAAAGCACATGTAATCATCGCATAGATGCATCTATCATATAGTTGCAAATGATCCACATGACAGGTGAATGAACCCATATTCACCTTTTTTATATGTTCCAAAATTTTCAGGGAGTACAATCTCAACCTTAGCTGATACAATGATACGATGATCAAATTATCAGAGAATAAGCAACACAAGAGAATTCTTGAAGAATATTTGATTTCTTCAGTATATAACTATGTGAATTCTTAATTATTTTTGCATCATATTTAATCGGAATGGACAACCGATCATGCCAACTGATCTTTATTGCAGTACACTTACAATTTACTTTTACTTACATAAATATCAATAACCCGCTTCGGTTGTAGTAATCTGAAGATAATAAATCTTTTCATAATTTATAGTCTCAATATTTTTTTTCAATTCATCCGAAACTTAAAAAGTTTCTTTTGAGACTTACTACAACCCATTTATTATTCCTTTGGTAATAACACAACTCGTTAAAGCTTGCTATTTATTTTGTGTACTATCACATATTGCATGACATTATCCCTATGGTGAGCATCTCCTTCAAGGAGGAAATTATATTATTATTGTCATGGTCAAAACATTACGAGCAAGACATGTTTCTTGCTTTACTTTTGTTGTACCATAGGTACACAACCAATGACAAAGTTGTATTGTCACACAATAATGGCCCAACCTTTATAGGCAAGAATTATTTCTTTCTTTTGCTCTTCGATAGTTCACAATAAACATACCACAATATTTATGACGTATAAACGTACACGACCATTGGTCATTCCTGCCAACTAAAAATTATTTATTTCTCTCAAACCTCCCGTAGAGGTGTTGTGGCATATTTCCAACCATACATGAATATATTCTTATTCATATTTTGACCCATTCACTTTTAAGAATTGACAAACATTCACATGCTTATTATAAGTCATAATCTCTTCATGAGTTGACCATAACCATTTATACGTGTAATACCTTTATGTTTGACATATTTACATGATCCACCTCAACATCACTTTGAAAGATAAAGTGCACCACCACTTTATATTCTTTTATTTTGATGGAGAATTTATAAAACTTATCAAATATTGGGTCGACAAGATCGCAAGCCTAATGACCTTCATATCATGTTGATAATAAAATTACCTTCACATTTTGAAGGACTCTTTGGAGAACCCATAGTGTTCTTCATTTAGCCATATTGATGACTATTATAATTTTGTTCATCCACACACTTATTCATACATTCAATCACTTGTCATCTTTCAGACTTATTATTCACTGCAATCACATTCGTATGATAGAATGGAGCAGGTGGACAGATTTCAAACTTATCATATACTACTACCACATTCGTTTTAGGGAATGGAGCAAATTCATGAGAAGTTTTTTCAAGAATTTTTATCAAAAATATATTATTTTTGTCTTAATCATCATTTTATCATCACTATGGTGCATTGACTCAAACTCAATGCCTTACCCATATAAGGCGTGTTAGGCCATAATTCTATGGGACTTGAATCCAATACATTATCATCACAGTGCATCAAAACTCAAATTGATGTCTTACCCTCTTGGTGCGATAAAACTTGAATATATCGTCTTATCCTTAAACATTTTTCATTATGGGGCATCCTGACTTTAACATGATGTCTCACCCTTTTTGGTGCGATGTGGCTGGAATCCGTCGTCTTACCCTTCAATCAATGACATAAAAACCAAGATAGATAGAACTCAAACATGAGCCTTTAAAATTTTTATCATGTTGTTGTTATATATAAATAAATGAACTAATTGTCAATAAAACATGAAAGAAAAATTATTCTTGTATGTCACAAGTTCGTCTCTCTCTGCCATTTGCCACATGAGTATAGGTGTGTCTAATCTTATATAGTGAATTTTTTAATCATTGATTCATCTGCAAACTTAAATCAACTTATTAAATAAAATAAAACTTAGTATGTAAATAAAACATACCTCTTTACTCTAGTATCTTAATAAAGCAACATATATAGCATATTTCTAAATTTACTATACGAATATTTACTCCTTCTTTTCATCATCACCATCAAATCATTGATATATATAAAATTCAACTTGGATGATGTGGTGAACAAAATTGAGACTAGAAACAACTCCTGCTGATAACGTGTTATGAAATCAAGCTCAGAATAATATATTCATAAAGAGAAGAAGACAAGAGAACTTTTCTTCTTATTCAAGTATGTTCTACAAAAGGGGAATGATATCTCTATTTATAGAGTTGAGATATCACCCCAAAGACTACCATGATAAATATTCAATCATTAGATACATAGTTATCCACCAAGGTTCATATCACCATGGAATTATACATACATAAATTCATTATAATTCTTGAAGTAATCAAATGGACAATCCATAATTCAATGGATTTATAACATGGTTTGCTTTATTGATTGATTGTCTTAATTTTTCCTTTTCAATAAAGAAAGGGAAATTTTTTAAAATGTCAATATTTTGACATTTAATAGGATTCATAGTCAATACTTTCAATATTTAGTAAAAATATCAAAAAAGAAGCAATTGTTAAAAACAGAAAGGAGAAATTAAGGGGAGAGAAAAATATTAAAAAGAAACAATTGCTTAAAAGTCTCATCAGTTACAAAAATTCAAAAACAAAAAACTATTTGACAATTTATTCAAATACAACTTCCATCTCTTTCTTCTTCTTTCACCATGTTCTAAAAAATATAACACCATTGTTCTAAAAATTCAATATTCAATTTTCTTAATTTCTTTTTTGTTTCTAAACACGTTTATTTACCATACGTTATCATATTTGAAGCAGTTTATTCTACTAAGATATCATTTTGACGTCATAAAATTATAATTTATCTTTAAAAATGTCTGAAATTGTATGAAGTTATTTGGCTATCATGTTAAGGCTATGAAGTTTATGTATCTCCTTTTAAGAAATTTTTCAGTATTCAAAATACAATACTCATGTATTCATGGTATACGTATTAATCCATCTAACATATGTATTTTATTTTGCTTATTTTTAATATCACTTTGTATATCAAATAGTTTGTATTTATATTTGATTATGTATTCGTCCTAATGTATACCATAAAGTTTGTATTTAGGTTTGATTTCGTATTCGTTCTAATGTATACCATAAAGTTTTGCATTTATATTTTGATTTTGTATTCATTCTCAACTATAAATAGCCAAAATACATTTTATTTATGTATTCATTAAATGTGTATTCATCCTAATTGTATCAGTCAAATATTTTTGTATTTTATTTTGCTCATTATATGTTTATACCAACTAGTTTATCTTTGATTTCGTATTCATTCACAATTTTAAATAATTAAACTATAGGTTTGTATTTAGATTATCACTTTATAAAAACAAATTTGACTACAAACTTCAGGACATTCAAAATACTTCCAAATACTTTTGCGAAACAACTCAATACCTAAATGCTAATGTGTATTCTACTAAATTTGAAATATAAAAATAAATCATAAAAAAAGTTCGACAAAAATTATTTTAAATACTAAAAATCTGAAATACATAAATATTTGATGAGCATGTTAGCAAATTCATATAATTTTTTTTTAAAAAAAGGACGGAAAATCCTCAATACATACAATCCAAAAATTCAACATAATGTGTGATTTTGAAAACAAAATCTCGCAAAATAAATGATGAATTCAAAAATACCTTTATCAATTGAAAGATTTCTTGATTAATTGATAGATCTGAATAAATTGTTACGAACTTCAATAATTAGTCATTCTTCAAACAATGAGGGAGAATAATGATGAAATTTTGATGAAAGAAAAAAAAGAAGAGAAAAGTGAATGATGGGGATGGTGAAAAAAAGTTGATGAAAGAGAAGAAAAAAAATAAAAAGTGAAATATGAAAAATAAATTTAATGGTACTAAATCAAATGAAGAAGTGTAAATGGGTAATGGATGTAGAAGTTGATTCAGAGTGGGACTGTTTTGAAAAATAAAATTTAAATAGAAATTACTTTCTAAAATATTAATATTTTGACATTTTCAATAATTATTTTAAAGTATAGATATTTTTACTAATTAAGTTAGAGATTATAACTAGTTTGCTAATTTTCCCATAAAGAGAAAAGAATACAAAACAAACTTTGTTTTCTTTTGGCCCAAATGAAAGCACAGCCCAAACATGTGTTTTCCCAATCAATCCATTCAAAATTATTTGGGTGGTTCCTAAATTCAATTGAGATAAAAGCTTCATCACACACTCAACTCACTAGTGAAAATGGCGGGCGAAGAAAGTTCACCAGATTCCGCTACCAAAAATATTGACGAATTGGAGGGACAATGGAGGCTCTATGAGGCTTACAATGAGCTCCACGGTTTGGCTCAAGAGTTCGACACTCCATTTGATGCACCAGCTGTGCTTGTAGTGGGTCACCAGACGGATGGAAAAAGTGCACTAGTGGAGGCTCTAATGGGTTTCCAATTCAATCATGTCGGTGGTGGAACCAAGACTCGACGACCCATTACTCTTCACATGAAATACAACCCCGAGTGTGACACTCCCCTTTGCCATCTCTTGTCTGATTCTGACCCCTCTGTTTCTCATGAAAAATCTCTCCAAGATATTCAGGTATCAACCTTATATGTGTTTCCATTCACAATTCTATGAAAGCATATGCTGTTTATTTAGTGAGTAGCTTTGCATATTAGTACTATTATTTGGTGAATGTGTCGAAAAGTTTTTTCCTTACATTAGGGACTATATTGTCTCTTGTAGGCATATATTGAGGCTGAAAACATGAGATTGGAGAAGGAAACATGTCAGTTTTCTGCAAAAGAGATAATCATCAGAATAGAATTCAAATATTGCCCAAACCTTACTATTATTGACACTCCAGGACTTGTTGCTCCAGCACCTAGTCGGAAAAATCGGGCTTTACAGGTCCAATTATTTTCCATGATTTTGAAAATTGTGTAAATGAAAACTCAATTATTTGAAGCTTGAGACCATATACATTGCAGGCTCAAGCTCGTGCAGTGGAGTCGTTGGTGCGAGCCAAAATGCAGCACAGGGAATTCATTATATTGTGCCTTGAAGATTGTAATGATTGGAGCAATGCAACTACGAGGAGGGTAGTGATGCAGGTACTGCCTGTTTTATTCTAATTCTGCTAAAGTGCTCCTGATAAGTTATAGCGTAATGTTATTACTACAATATGATATGTGCTGGCAAATATGAAGGTAAAACTCCTTTATGTGTGCCGAAACGAATTTATAAATCTATAAAGATTGATGCTTTTCCATGTCACCATGTTAAACACAGCGTGTTCAGATGTTTGTGTGCTCTTGAGTGTTCTCTACAACATCTTTATTTTTTCATGTGTGGAATCGTATAACAGATTGATCCGGAGCTTTCAAGGACTGTGGTTGTTGCAACAAAGCTTGATACCAAAATACCTCAGTTTGCACGAGCTTCTGATGTGGAAGTTTTCCTTTCCCCACCAGCCAGTACACTTGATGGATTTATGTTGGGTGATTCTCCCTTTTTTACATCGGTCCCTTCTGGGAGAGTTGGTGTTGGACCTGAATCAGTTTTCAGATCCAATGATGAGTTCAAACAGGTTCAGTTTCTGACCTCTCCAGCCCCATATTGCATAGGCCTTTCTTTTTCTATGAGAAAGTTACGATAATGGGGAATGTTACTTGAAATTTGTGCTGCATCGTCCAGTGAAGAACAAACTGTATTTCAATATTAGTTCATTTTGGCATTTCATAGGATTACTCAGTGTGCCCGGGCTTTCTTCAAGTTAACTCCTTGTCGTGTGATCGGGAGGGCTAAGGGTGAAAATTCCATGTTGACCAAGTAAAAGATCATTAAGTAGCCAGTAGAAATTTGTGATACTTTATCTTATGCCATTTGATTTTGTTTTTTCGGCTCTTCACAAGAACAATGCCCAAAAGGAGAGTGCAAAAATTGACTTTCAGTTCCGTCATTGTATCAATAACATTGTTTGTAGAAGAACAGAAAACATAATGTACATCAGGAAATTGGTGAGTGTGCCGTTGGTCAATTAACTAATCCAATTGTAAAAAGCACAAAAGCTCTTAAATATGCAGTCCCAACAATTTCTTCAGAAATACAACAACCATTTATGTTGAACCTGTGATGTGGCTTTTGTGCCTTTGAAGTAATTCTTGCAGCTAGGTATGTTATCTGCATCCATGATGGTTGGATTTCCAATCTGTGGTGCGATAACTTGAGAATCACTAGATAGAATGCATGCTATATTACATTCTGAGAAAGTCTATTCCCGTTGGTTTTGTATAACAAGTACTGATATCATAATGCATGTTATCAGGAAAGGTTTTCTGCAATTCTTTTTATTGGTAGTCTTCTGAGGGGCATCCTTGGAAAAGTTAAAGTTATCTCCCTGTGACCTATATAGGTCACGGATTCGAGCCACTGATGTTTGCATTCGGGCAGACTGTCTACATCATACCCCACCTCTGGACCCTGCATTAACGCATGATGCTTCTTGCATCAAGCTGCCCTTTTGATTGTTAGTCTTCTGCTATTTTTTTTTGATAAAGTAAATTCAATTAATATGGAATAAATCCCGTTACAACCTGTATGCTGAAAATTAAAGAACCTACACCATGGTATGGTTATTTAAAAAATGCATCCAATCTTCTATAAGAATATGAATCTCATGGGTCCACCAAAAATTAACTAAGAATAGAAGGTTATTTCTCAAGTGTACAGAATCATTTTCCATCCCCTTGAAAGCTCTTCTATTTCTCTTTCCATAAGACCAAAGCATGATGGCTAGCGAAGCAACGTTCCAGGCTCTGTGTCTTCCTTCTTCTAGATTACCAGCAAATTCAGGATTATTTTATCACTTCAAGTGTATTACCTTATTATAGGAGCTATTTAGATCTTGTAAGCTGCAGTTTAAATGTTTGTAAATTGTAGATGAGCCTGAATCAACTATAACAAGATCTGTTGAGCTATTTACTTGAGATATACCTTCACTGTTAAAAATAAAAAAAATTATAAGAATTTGTTTGACAGGTATACCGTATACCACTATGATTCAGTGTTGAATGTAGATGAGTAGAGCTAGATTGCAATGTCCCGTGGAATACATCATTATTGCTGTGATTTACAGGCTATTTCATCACGGGAGGTGGAAGATTTAGTAGCATTGGAGGAGAAGTTGGGCAGAGTACTTTCAAAGCAGGAAAGAAGCAGAATAGGTGTTAACAGCCTTAGGCAGTTCTTGGAGGAGTTGCTCCTGAAAAGGTACCTTTCCTTCTTTTTCCCCTCCTTTTTTTGTATGTCTCAAGTCTTTCATTTGATTCCAAAACTTTAACCTTCAAAATGTACTGTTACCCAGGTATATGGATAGTGTGCCATCAATAATTCCCCTCCTCGAGAAAGAGTACCGGAGCAGCACTAGAAAGCTGAGTGAATTAGATCAACAACTCAGGTTTGCAGCTACTCTCTTAGGCTGGATAATGCAGAAGAAACAATTTAAACTGACAGTGGTGCATATTGCATTTTAACTGTTCATAGAGGGATCTATTGTCATTTTTCCTGGCAAGAAATATTTAATGCATCTCTGTTATCTTTATATACTTTTCCAAATTTGATGTTTATTCCATTGTTCCAGCTCTTTGAATGAAGCAAAACTGAAGGAGAAAGGAAGAACTTTCCATGATCTATTTCTGACCAAGGTGTGAAGTTTGCCCCAAACCAATATATGCCTAAATTCTATCTTCATCACATAATATCTTTTTTCATTTATGTTGAGGGGACAGATCATCCTTCAAGTGGTCTGCATTTAGTTTATACACTGGTCATGTTAAGTTTAGTGGCGTCATTTTAGTAGATAAGCCACCCTAACTGAAGTTTCATTGTTTCTCAGTTGTCACTGCTGTTGAAAGGAACGGTTATTGCACCACCAGACAAATTCGGTAAAATTACATCCCAGCTTAGTATTCTGATCTATAAAGGCTATATCTTTTAAAAGCGTTACTTGATGTTAGTTATGAAATTTTCTTTCTTGATAAACCAAGAGTGACCATCTGTTCTTTACCTTTTCTTCTCCTCTCCAATGATCATTTGTCTTTCAATGGAGATGATTCTTTAAGTGGAGTTAATTGGAAGTGTAAATCATTTTCTGCAAAGTAGACTGCCTACAATTTTGCATCTTGGAATGCCATTTTCATAAAATTGAAGATTTTAGATGTGTAGACTTTCAGCAACGAGAAGGTTGGAAATGCGAAATTAAACTTGACTATGTGGAGTATTAAATTTTAGATGTCACACTGTTCGTTTCTGTCCCACTTTATTCAGTCTAGTACTAAGTTTTTAGTTCTCAAGAGTCAACAACTTAACACTATTAGCTAGATCCATTTAGTCTAGATGGATCTCTTTTTCTGGCTTTATTTTGTTGCCTCAAATTTCACTTTGTAGTTCTTATGTTTGAAAATTCTACAGTCTTCTCACTTTTGTTTCTACAACCAACTCATAATTCCTACTCACTGAACAGGAAAAATACGTTTAATAACTATAGTACTATACCAGCTTGAAGATCAGCTAATTCTACACCAGAGTAAAATAGCATGTCAAAAAGTAGTCACAAATATTGAAAGGCTTGTGTTCCATCAATTAAGGTCTTAAAAGAACTTGAACAAGCAAGCAAAACACAATATTTAACTCTGAGGAGCCCTACTTAGTAGTTAGTATAAGCAATTAAAAATTCTATAAATTCAAAGCTATGACTTAAGTTTTGTTTAATTGGTGTATCTACCAAAGCAAATGTTAAGCTGTTAGAGAGGGGACATATTATATTTATTTTTGTTAGATGTGCAATGCGTTCCATCATGTGCGGGCATAATTCTTTTTCATGGGTTAAGTACTGAGAAGTTTGTTTTACCTTATAAAAAAAGTATTTAGATGTTCATTTTGATAATGGGTGACACTTTGAATTGAACTCAACTCCTCTGCCTTCTTTGAGATCATGAAAATAAAAAAGGACCTTAGACTTAACCTCAAAAAAAGTAACTCATGAGATGAGAACTGTCAAAAACCATTCAAAGAGACTTACAATCATATCCTCAACCAATGTCGGATTCACATTATATTAGAGTCAGATCCATCCCTAATGTTGAGTTACCCAAAGTTGGACCCCCATATTACGTATCCACGTGTGAGATGTTTTAGTGTTCATGGAGGGGTGGAGGGTAAACGGAAGGGTGTTAAGAGTTCTGCGTTGGTTGAAGGTATGAGTTATACTATCTTTATATGGTCTTGGACAAGTCTCACATCATTAGTTAACTTCTTGAGTTAAGCCCAAGATTCATTTTCTTCTCATTTTGTTGCAATGATATTGAATATGTCATTTAAAAAAAAAGAAATAAAAAGCATGTGTAAAATAAGCATGATTGGGCTGCTGGCCTTCTGCCATTGCTCCATAGCCGATGGCTATGACACTAGGATCAAGGCCCATGAGGGTGAGCACTCAGCAGAGAATGCAAGGCAGCAGCATAAAACAAAAAATGAAACTAAGAAGTCAAAAGACTGAAAGTGTGAGAGGCTAAAGAAACAAGTTAAAGAAGCAGAGTGACATTAAAGAGTGAAAACGAGACGGAGATTTGGAATAGGAAACCAAAGAAAGAAGTGGAGTAGAAAAACAGAAACCCTTTTGGCTGTAGCCTGTAGGCTCAGTGTATATTCTATGCATGTCTGAGTATTTTTATAGATGTATTCTTCTATCTTGTCCTCCCTCCATCCCAATTTATGTAGTATTGTTTGACTTGACACAGTTTAAAAAAGGAAAACTTTTGAAATTTGTGGTCTAAAACAAACCTTAGATATTTGTATGCATTAAATGTAAAAGGGAAATTCTTAAGTTAAGTCGTTCCTAATTATAGAAAGGTGACATTCTATTTGGGAACAAACTAATCAAGAAAGTGTGCCACATAAAGTGGGACCTAAAGAGTAATATTTTAATTGGGGTGTCCGGTATTTTGGTTATTTAAAAAGATGGAAAGTGAATCGTAACAGCAGAGCAGAATTGACCGAACTAAACCTAACTGCAGAAGTTGATTTTTATGAAGTCAAACTACACACTTCTAATATTTTTGGAGGCAGAAGGCTACTTTATATATGTTCGGGTTTCAGCAAACTCAGCTCTGTGTATGGGTGCAGGAGAAACCCTACAAGATGAGAGGGTGAATGGAGGGGCATTTGTTGGACCTGATGGTCTTCAGTTCCCACACAAACTGATACCTGTAAGCATTTATTTATCTGTAAATTTGATTAGTTTTTGATCCTGTGGTTAGATTAAACAAAAGGGAAAATTTTGGAAGTCAATACTTAGACATGCAGTGCAGATGTGACAGTTGCTTGAGGCACAGCACATATTGTCCTGCCAGTGATTCTAGTATCGTTGAGGGGATATTGGATCATTTAATTGGTTTTAATTAATTCTGATGGAAAGCAAATTGCATACCTTAGACTTAGACCACTTCGTTTGTTCTCTAGGTGTTGGTCACAAGATTGAAATACTCGTTTAGCAGTTTCCTACTAATAGTAGATGCCGGTTCCTATGCTGTTTCCACAAGTTTTTCAACTTTTCATCTTCAAAGCTGTTTACTAGGAGTATTTGTATAAATTGGAGTGAAATAGGAGAGTGAATCACTTTTAGAATGTCCTAATTGTCTGCTTAATAGATATGTTATTGTCTAAGACAAGTCTATCTAGTTCTGGCAAAAGGCTGTACCAGGAGTTTCATCAAAATTACTTGTTAGTGAAGTTATTGTTATTCCATGCAGAATGCAGGTATGCGTCTTTATGGAGGTGCTCAATATCATCGTGCAATGGCTGAGTTCCGTTTTGTCGTTGGAGGAATTAAATGCCCTCCAATTACACGGGAAGAAATAGTGAATGCATGTGGAGTTGAAGACATTCATGATGGAACTAATTATTCCAGGTGCCTATACACTTGGAGTTCATGATTTTACATTTATATCTAGGTTTACTTCTTATTTTCTGATTCCTGTTTGCTAATTTGTTTTACCTTGCTTGAAACATTGAGCATTTAGAACAGCCTGTGTAATTGCTGTTGCCAAGGCTCGTGATACATTTGAACCTTTCCTTCATCAGGTAACTTAGTGCTATTTTGGCTTATTATTTTCTGAATATTCTGTAATTTCTAATTGTCATCTGTTATAGAGTTGAATCATCTGTAATTCATATATGCTAGGTGGTGAATTGATTCAACTCTCAGCTAAGCTATTTAGGGCTAGGGCTAGGCAAGTATCTAAGTTTTGGTGAGAGAATCTGTAACTCAAAGAGAGTGAAAAAGATTAGTTGTTCCTTCTAGAACCTAAGATGTGGCAGGTATGAGTCTTATGACGATAATACAAGGGTGAAAAACTTGCACCAACAGAACACCTCTATGAATTACTGACCTTTAGTTGTATGTTGGCACAGATGGAAATGGGCAGGGCTTGGGTTGAGTCTTAAAATATCCATATTCCACTTTTAAAAACTCTCTATGCTTATGCTACCCATACCAATGGTAGGTACTAAACTTTCATGAAACTCTCCTCCTATCCACCATGTCATCCCAAACTTATGGGTAGGATTGGCGAGAATATTTGCAGGTACAATGAAAACTGTCAACGTGTCCAAATGTCATGACCCAAATCCCAAGCCATGATGACACCAACCCAAACCCAGTAGTCAAATCAGTTACACTACTAAGTCCATTTTTAGCAACTTTAAAATAGAAGTAAGATAAAAGTCGATAGTATAGTCAATACAAGACATTCATAATATAGGAAGTGCAGAAAATACAGCGAACACTATCCAAAACTTAGTGTCACAAGTACAAGAGCCTCTAAATAGGATTACATTCTCAATAAGTACTATGATTGCCGATAAGAGAAGATAGACATAAAACAAAGAGGGATGGAGTCCGGTGCTGCGGAATAAACAAGCAGCTCAACCCGAATACTCCAGACTATCATCAAATGGATGCAAGATAACCTACCACTCATATTTAGGACAAAATTTGCACACTAAGGGTGCAGGAAACAAGGTGAGTAGGGAAAACATGTGTGCTCAGCAACATCGTTGACCGACCTTTAATGAGGCGATGGCGAGGTTTGGTCTTATCATGCTTACTTCCACAGTTCTCAACAATGATATCAATCATAGATATGGATAATTCAACTGGTAAATGAACAAGGTAGTTACAATTCTCAGAATTACCGGAAATCAGCAAGTTAAGCAAGCAGATTCAATGACCTCAACCAAACAGGAAAAAATCAATATCAAGCAAGGTAACCAATCCACTGAAATGCAGTAGAAACAACTAATATCAGATGAGATGCAATGTCTAATGCACCAGTACACACACGCTCCTTCTCTAGGTAATTGTGACCCATGGGGAACTCACAAAATCCGGTCTGTAGATCCATCGGGTAAAATTTTACCATCGCTGCATCCAGAATCTGGTCTCCCAGCCCACAAGGGACTTGCATGGTCCATTTACTGCCCCCGAAATCCAGTCTGTAGATCCATTAGGTAAAATAGTATCATCACTCCATCCAGATTCCGGTCTCCCAGACCCATCGGATAATCACCTTTTGTCATCTTTCCTTGCGGAATCCACTTCTTAACCCGTTGGAAATAACCGAATGATTCATCATGTATATTATGCACGAGACAGCATATGAAAGCATGATAAAATGCCACAGATACGGAATACATGAACAATTTATGCAAAACATCCGACTAAGTCATAGATCACTCTCTGAACTTAATGGAATCGTCATAACTCAAACGTAACCTCTTAATCCAAAATATTGATTTCGTTCGAAACTTCTCAAACACCAAAACTAAAATTTTCCGAGATGCATCCGATCACATCGGGAGCCATGCCACACATCCCTGCAAGTCATAAACAACAAAAGATAGCTACTGCAAGAGTCAAATTGGGGGAAAGAAGTGTAAAGCTCAAAACGACCATACGGGTCGTTACATCCAAATTTATGTCTAACGAAGTAAAATACCATATACACCTAGCTGGTAAGTTAGGTTACACAGTTAACGATATAAAATCTTCACTTTTTGAGTAAAGGGTAACTACACTGCATTCATATTTGCTGTGGATACTTGAATGTCGATCATCATCACCTGCTAAGTCACTTTTTTTTTTTCCAAAACACCTTCCCATATGGATAGGGTCTTTGAAAAATAGATCCATACATTAACTATGGCAGTCAGTTTCTCAAATTGTGCATGCACCCAAAAGAAGTTGGGATATGTAATATGGGCTGAAACTGAGCTTAAGTTAGGAAAAGAAAGAAAATGATGTCGCAAATTTTGATCGTCCGTCTATATTATAGCTTGTTACAAACATGTAATTCATTTTTAATTGGAGATATCAAGAGCCGTGCATCAGTTCTAATATGTTGCAAAATGATTTGATGAAGTTAGCTGGAGAAAATTCATAAGGAATAAATGTACTCTTCTTTTGGCATGTTACAGATCTATAATGTTCTCACTTCTCAGTAATTTTTGTTGCTTTTCTATTATCATTTCATTCTTCTTATTACTCTCCCATATTTATATAACCTTACCAAATCTGCCACTATTTGCTTACAGTTGGGTTGCAGACTATCACACATTCTGAAACGGTTACTTCCAATTGCTGTTTATCTTCTTCAGGTATAAATTACTTTGTATTGCTTGTTTGCTGTTCTTCCCTTGCAATATTTGAAGATTCATGCAATTAATGCCATCACGTTCCTCTGAAAACTAATGATTTGATGTTTGACTTGTTTCAATAGAAAGAAGGGGAGTACCTGAGTGGCCATGATGTCTTTTTGAGGCGTGTAGCAGATGCCTTCAACAATTTTGCAGAATCCACTGAAAAATCATGCCGTGAAAAGTAAATGCTTTTCTCCATTTATACTCTCATGTTCAAATTACTTTTCCAATTATCGTTGTGTAGAATAGCTTGTGGTGTTCATAAGGTTCTTCTGCTCCAACTGTCGAAACACAAATGATCCTAGCTTTTCTTCTTTTTTAAAATTTTAGTTTAGTTTCTTTATTTTATTGGATGGTTATCATAAATGCTTTAAAAGGTTTGAGCGCGAGTGAGGCGTAAAAAGATAAAATTACATATAAATGATAGGAATCTCAAGAAAATATAAAATAAATGAAGATGTACATAAAAGTGCTACATCTTTAAACATTAAATTACAATTGACTAAAACAAGAATCACAACTGGTCATCTCGAAAAACTAATTCGATTTTTTTTGAAAAATGAGTGAAATTTATAAATTAACTTGAAAAAACGCAAAGAAACATACCATCAGAAGCATCAAACATAGCACGTGATGAAGGATGATGTGTTTTTGCTTTGTAGTTTGCACATTGATCAATTTTCATCTTTACCTGGTGAAAGAGGAAGAGAAGGAACAAAAATTAGGGCTAAGAATAAAAAAATATTTATATGCTTAAAATTTTATAACAAGCTGAAATTTTAATTTTTGGTATTAATTTTAGGATTTGTTTAACAGTTTTAATTTTAGTTAGGAGAGGCTTTTGGGGCTTACGCCCCAAAACAAACAAGGGAAACTTTCAGAAACAGCAAACATTAGGCCTTAAATAAGACTTCATAGCTACTGCTTCACTAATTACAATTCGCAGCTACACTTTGGTTTGCTATGCATTTGTATTCTTGTATTTTTTGCCGATTTTGGAGAAAAAAATACAAATACAAAATGATTGGTATCAAAATGAATGCATATTAGGAAAGAGGCGAGTGAGATTGAGAGAGGGAGGAGAGAGGCGAGTGAGATTGAGAGAGGGAGGAGAGAAGATTGTATTTTGTATTTATTTTGCATTGTATTCTGTATTTATTTAATGCATAACTGTTTTGTATTATGTATCAATTGTATTTGAAATACAAAGAATACAATTGTATTCATACCTTCTTTGATTGGATACAATTGATACATAATTTGTTGGATAGAGAGGAGGAATGCACATTATATTCGTATGAATACAAATACAATTGATACAAAAATACAAATATAGGTTTTCGAATACAATTAATATAAAATACAAAACTCTCACATATATTTGATTGAATATATAGATTGAGTTTGTGGGGTTTGTCTGACTGAAGAAAGATGGCAAGAGAGGGCGAGAGAGAGAGAGAAAGAGAGAGGGCGAGAGAGGGAGAGGGTGAGAGAGAGGGAGGAGATGCAAGGGAGAGAGGGAGAGAGTTTGCTATGAAAACAACATATAGTGGATTTTTGGAATTTTTTGGAACTACAGCTGTTTTGCATAAATATGTTGGCATTTTTGCCTTGTTCCATAATTTTCCCAAACAAAAATTCACCAAATGCGTAAGTGTATACCTAGACTGATGGGGCTTACGCTTTACGGTACTTTCACCCCCACAGATCTCCCCTATGCGTTCTTACTGCGCTCCGCCTTGAGGCTCATCTCAAAAATGTCTATTAATAATTTGCAGTATTAACATGATTTCCTTGCCCTCTCCCCCCTCTTTCGATCAGTTTCATTATAACTTTTATGTTCCGTAAACATAAAGTGGTGTAAACTGTGTTTGATAAAAAAATTTCTATCTTGGTAAGCTTGTTATCTCTGTTTTCTCTTTCGATATCACCAGGATCTAAATATCAATCCTTGTCATTACTAACTTTTGTGTTTCCAGATATCCCAGTGAGCTTAGCAGTTTATTAGAGTAGCTTCAAAATCTCTATCCTTACAATTTTAGATTAACCTAAGTGCGTCTGGTTCCCATTATGCTTTCTTCGTTTTGTATTTCCTCACCTTTTTGCAGATGACCTGTGAACCTTCATTTCTCATGCGCACAGAGGAGACTTCTCATGTGCATTTCAGAAATGCCAAGAAAGTTGCTTTCAGTTCAGGATTTGATTAATTTCTAGTCTTTTGTTGTCTATATGCGTTCCAGATGCATGGAGGATTTAGTGAGCACCACTCGCTATGTGACGTGGTCCCTCCACAATAAGGTCAGCTTACTGCATGTAAATTAAAATTTAATGGTTATTGACCAATGAGCTATATCTTTTATCCTTAACAAAAAACGAATTATATTTTTTACGATCTTTGGGTTTCCCAGTTGTTTGAATTGACGTGTGTAGTGAAAATATATGAGCTAAAACATAGTGGCATCTAAGTTGGTCCTCTATCTATTGATTTCTCTTTTCCCTCTGCCTGGTCTGAGTCCCTAGGGGCTGACATGCATTATTTACTTTTGTAACAACTCATTCATTGTTTTCCTCTCATAATTCTTTGCCGGTCTAATCTATCTGCATATGTACTGTTATCCTTTCAGAATCGGGCCGGATTACGTCAATTCCTAGATTCATTTGGTGGATCCGAACAGTCTGCCATTATTGGTAATTCCACATCTACTGGTCTTTCTCAAGATTTGTCAACTGCATCTGCAGCCAGTGATAACAAGCAGGATGTTAAGCCCAGGACAGATGTAAAGCTTAGCCATTTGGCTTCAGGAAATGATTCAAATATGAGTACTCAGACAACAGAAACAAGACTGGCCGACCTTTTAGATAGCACACTTTGGAATAGGAGGCTTGCTCCTTCTTCTGAAAGAATTGTTTATGCATTGGTTCAACAAATATTTCATGGCATAAGAGAATATTTCCTGGCATCAACAGAACTAAAGGTACACTTTTCTCAGCAGAACTAAATATTCATGGCTATAAAGATATTTAATGGTTTGAAATCTGAATGATTAATAAAATTATATGCATTCATATGTTGAGCAAACAATCTTAAATGTTTTAAAGAAACCCCTTATTTATTAGAACCCAACTCATTACTCGGGATCCAACTAAAATTCATACTGGCCTGGTTTGATTGTCTCATCTAAAAAATATATTATTTTCTATTAATGTACAATTTGCTATCAGTTACCTAATTGTCTTGTTCATTCCCTTTTTTAATCTCTTCCTACTTGTGAGATTCCACTGGGTAGGTTGTTGTCCCTAATTAGGATATTAGGAACTCAAACTCGGAATGAACTTACATGTTCATATTCTTTTAATTTGTACTATTATCGGGGGGGAATGTTGAACTAATTGTTTCTATATGAATGTGGTCGTCCTTTTTTATTCTGTCGTAAGTTGAAAGAAAACTTTAAAATTTAAATGGTGTACAATATCCAAGAAGAAGAGAAGTGCGGGGGTTGTGGGGAGGGAGGGTGTGTGGGGTGGGGTGGGGAGCGAGTGTGGAGAGAGGACTAATTTCTTTTTTAATGTTTACTATGGAACGCAAAATTAGGCCAATCATACGAGGCCACATATTAAGTAATTTCAAATTATTTTGATGGGGAAGAGTCTGAAATGCTCAAGAACTATGAGATTTGGTACAATATTGCCCTCCATTCATCTTATGAGTGTGAGCCATTAGAAATAAGGGCATTTTACCCTGAAAGCTTAATGTCGAGAGCACTTTTGGCCCGAAAGGTAAACGAAGTACAAAATTGTACCAAATCTCATAGTTTAGGGACATTTTAGCCCCTTTTTCGTTTAATCTTTGAAGAAGAAAACGAGTCTTAAGCCTTAATGCCAAATGAAGTGTTGTTCATAATATCTTGCTATTAAAATTCTAGTAGTTATATGTAGGTCTGACTCATACAAATCAAAGTATCAGATACCAGCTTGCACCCTATCCCTAGAGGTTGCATCAGCTTTCAGTATGGAGCAATGCAATTTAATTATGCTTTGATCATTTACTTGATCATATTAAGTTAGGTTGCTTCAACTTCCTCTTTTTGTTTGTTTTCTAAAGAAATTGTTGTTATCTGCAGTTCAACTGTTTTCTCCTCATGCCTGTTGTTGACAAGTTGCCTGCAATGCTTCGCGAGGACTTAGAATCTGCTTTTGAAGATAATTTAGATTACGTTTTTGACATCACCAACCTGCGGCATTCAGTAACGCAAGACAAGCGGCAAACTGAAATTGAGCTAAAAAGGGTATCCATCCATTCTTTTTTCCTGTGTAATTGTCAAGCTTGGGGTTCTTTTTCCCTTTTGGTTTCTTAAATATTGGCAAAATTTGCAGGTACAAAAGCTTAAAGAGAAATTTCGGTACATACACGAACAACTTAATTCACAGCAGGCCATGTTTGGGCAGTAACTAAGTCATCAATTGTTGATGTCTCCTGAAGGGTTCTAAATGCAAGAGTAATATTCTGTAATTATGCCTTCTGAATGCATGCTTCACTTTATTAGATTGAAAGAAGAAATGACAAAACATCTTGTACATGATTGAGGCTTTTAGTATGTTCCCTTATTCACATCTGAAGACTGTAAAATTAACCAAAACCTATACGAGGTGATTGCTTGAGTAATGCAGCTCGATTGAATTTTGCCCCTTTATTTTGTTAAGGCTGCAAAATGACTTCATGTATGCTACGCCCATAGTGCATCATCAAGCTTTAAGGACCAATCCTTTCTTTGTGCATTCACAATCTTCTGCGATCTCTGCTTTACTTCTCTGTTCGACACTTCTACTTGGCTACTAGTCTGTGGGTGATATGCTGTAGCACCTTATGGTGAATCCCTTAGCCAATTGATTGTTAACCAAATGATTGATGAAATGCTTTCCTTCATCATTAACAATAGCTCTAGGAGTCCCAAATCTAGTGAACATGTGTTTTTTCATTGGTGGGAAGAGCTACAACTTCAACCTACTTAGAAACATAATCCACTTTCACTAAAATGTATTGGTTTCCATTGGATGGTGGGAACGGACCCATGAAGTCGATACCCCTCATATCAGCTATTTCTACCTCAAGATTGTTATTCAATAGCATCTCATGTCTCCTTGAAATAGCACCCATCCTAGCATTGGTCACACTCTTTCACATAGTAAGCGACATCTTCTAACAATGTGGGCCAAATGAATCCTGATTGCATCACCCTTGTGGGCCGTGCGCTCACCTCCATGATGACGTTCATAAGGTGATGACTGACAACTTTCTTGCACTTTGGGCCTAAAGAATTCTGATTGCAACACCTTGTGGGCTGTGCGCTCACCTCCGTGATGACGTTCATAAGGTGATGAGTGACAACTTTCTTGCACTTTGTTGACCTTATTCTCCGGAATACATCTCTTTACTACTTTTTCTGGCCTTTGCTTGAACAAGAGTGACTCATCCCATATGTAGGTTCTTGCATCATGATTTAACTTCTTTTGTTGTGTGGTTGTTGCAGGTGGAAACACTCCGCTTACCAACAAATTCACTAAATCTGCATACCATGACAATTGAGTGATATCTAGGGCCAACAACTGCTCATGCAGAAGATCTTCATGGATCAGTCCTCCATTGTGTACATGCGGAGAATCCTCCAACCTCGATAGATGGATGTCAAATTGATTTTCGGTGCCTTTTCTGTAAGATCCAAAAAATGACTTAGGTGAACTAGAGCCTAACATGTTTGTTATGAGTGGTCTAAGGTCCTAAAATGGTCTATAATGTGGTATTGAGGCAGTGTCTAAGAGTTTAGGTGCATTGGAAGTCAAACGTCAAGGGACGACTAAGACGTTCGACGACTAAGTCACCTATGTGCCTCATATGTGGTTTTATGTGTTTATGTGTGATTCATGAGGTTATAAGGTCCTTAAATAAGTTAGTATGGTGTATATAGGCAGTGTGTCAAGTTTCGTGAAGTTTGGAGGTCAAACGTCCAAGAACGTCCATGGCATTCAAAAGGTTTGCCTTGAAACGACCTTGTGTGTCTATGCATGTTTCGTCGAGTTTTACGTGTTCGTTTTGGATGAGATTCATGTGAGTGGTCTTAAACTCGTATATGAGCATGTTTGGGTTGGAAACGTCCGGGCAAACATTCCCAAGGACCATCCAAGGGTCCTTGAGGAAGGACCCTTCATGGTGCCCAAGACTGTCCAAGACAGCCCAAACCACGGAGGCAATCGACGCCCAGTGGGTCAGTCGACGCCCGGTAGGTGAGGTATCGTCGATGGACACTTAGGCGGGGGAGAGGAGAGGCCAAAGACCAGCCTCAGTCCCAGACCACGGACCAACAGGAAGGTCCGTTGGTCAAGGGATGGGCCGTCGATGGCCCTCCGTCTGTGAGACTGTTCTCCTGCGCAGGTTCACTATAATGTTAGGGGTGAAATTGTAAATTCACCCCACATCCAAATAAGAGAAAGGGCGGTTCCTAAAGTGTCTTTTAGGTATTTTAAATATGTTTATAAGCCTAAAACACTTAGAATATTTCATTCTTCAAAATCAAAACCCAAATTCCTTTAGAAATTCCCTAGAACTCCATTGGAGCCAAAACTCAAGGAAGGGCTTGGATTGGAGATTTGAGTGGACATTCTTCATCAAATTGAAGAATTAGCTTCATTGAGGTATGGTTTTTGATCCTTGAAACTCTATTCATCAAGGAGCCCAACTTTCAAAGATGTTTTCTAAAGTTTTCAAAGATGAATTGTCCAATTTCATGATCTATCCATGGGTTCTTGCATTAAAGGTCTTTAAGCATTGAATATTGGTTGAATTGTTATTAATTAGATGATTTTAACTCAATTAACCTATGAACCCATGTAATTGATGAACCCTAGTTTTTGACTACTTTATGGGTTAAGTGATTTGGATTTAATGCTTATGAATTCTAGTGTAGTTTTCTATGGGCTATTGATTGATGTAATAATTGTATTGAATTGATATATAGGTTGTCTTATATTGATGAATCTATATTGAATTGACCTAGTTTCATTGAATATCATAGTTTATGTTTTGAATTGATGTTCATGGCCATAGGCAAGAGCCTTATGGTATTGAATTGGATGGTTTAGCATTGGATTGAAGTGTTGAGGATGGAGTGGTGGTACGCTGTCCTAATTCCCTTTATTTTATGCTAATTAGACTTCAGTTATGTTGTGATAGGCATGGTCCATTTATGGTGGCGGTGTTATGTGCTTTACTTGCAATTGATGTGGCCTTGTCGGCGTTACTTTATGTAATATGATGATCATGGCCTTGTCGGCAACTACTTGAAGTATTATGATGATTATGTGAAATTGGATAATGTCTATCCACATGATGAGTAATTGTGAAAGTATATGTGTTCTCCTATTGATGCTATTTAGGTGATCATGTTAGATTATGACTATGTCTTTATGTGTATAGTCTTAGGGTTGATGCATGGTTATTCCTACTTGACTATGTGAGTCTATGATGGTCATATTGATGATGATATGGTAGTGTATTGGATGACTTAAAGATGATAAGGGTTATTTCTATGTGCTTCTAGAATGACATGTAATATGTGTTAAAGTGAAGTATGTTGTGTCTTGTCTTGGTTGACTTGTGTCCCTTACTTGATGCATGTATGAATGTGAATATGAGATGTCTTGACTTAGGATGCTAAAGCCTCTTAGTCTTGTATGCAGTGTTGTGAATGGCGAGCGCCATTCGCCAAAGGCGCTATGGCAAGGCGAGGCGAGCCATTCTCGCCATTCCACACTGAGGCGAGGCGAATGCAAATAGGCGACCTATGGCGACTTAAATGGCGGCGCCATTTTGATTATATTTTTAAAAAAAGATTTAAGTCATTTAACTTAATAATATTGTCAAAATTAGGGTTTTTTTAAAATCTATTTTCAAACTTACAGTCGCGTTTCTCTTTCTCCACGAGACCACGACTCTGCTCCTCTTCAGTCGCTGCTTCTCTTCTTCTCTTCCTCTCTCGAGTTGCTGCTCTGCTCTTCTTAGTCTCTTCCTTTCGAGTTGCTGCTCGCCTGCTCCTCTTCGTCTTCCTCTCGAGTTGCTGCCAGGTATACTATACCTCTTTATTTTCTTTTCAGTTCGACAATTCCTCTTCTTCTTCTTGAGTTCCTCTTGAGTTGCTGCTCCTTTTTGTCTCTTTTGTTGGTCTGTAATATTTTTTTGTCTCTTTTCCTTCTTCACAGTTCACTCTGTTTTACCATGTTCACTGCTCAATGTCCAATGCTTACTTCTTGCCTTCACTATTTTTTTTTAAAAAAATTTTCTTCGATAGTTCGATAATTATTTATTCATTTGTCCATAAAAGTGAATTGACTGAATTCAATGACGGATGCTAGCAAAAAGAGGGACATTGGATGGAATTATGGCACTCAAGGAGCGACAAAAGATTTGGTTAATTGTAACTTTTTTGGGTGTACATTTAATGGTGGAATAACTCGACATAAACAATATTTAGTGGGTGGCTTTAAGAATGTTAAACAATGTACCGCTTGTCCGTCGGAGATTAGAGAAGAAGTAATGGCTTATATGCAAAACAAGATCGCTAATAATCCCAAATTTCAAGTGAGGCAATCGGAAGAATATATTGATATTGATGATCTTGATGAAATGGGTGATTATGCGAAAATGATGCTTCCCTCCAAAACTCAAAAGATATCTTCTAGTGGAGGTGCATCATCCACCGCAGAATGTGACGAAAGACCCTTTGAATCTCTATTTTTCGCAAAAATTAACACAAAAAGGAGGCTTTGAAAAAGGAGGAGGAATTCATGAAACAAAGAAAATTCTAAGAGAGCGTGCGGTAAGTGCTTTTGCAATTTGGATGTATGATGCAGGGCTCCCTTTTAATTGTGTCAATCACAAATAATTCGATAAATTTATTGGGCGGTTGGACAACATGGCCCCGGAATGAAGCCTCCTACATTTCATGAAGTTAGAGTCACTCAACTAAAAAAAGAGGTGGAGAAAGTAGAAAAAATTGTTGATGAGCATACAGTGCAATGGACAAAGTTTGGATGTTCCATTATGATGGAAAAATGGACGGCACAAAATGGTAAAATGATCATCAATATTTTGGTGAATTCTCCAATCGGTAGAGTATTTCTTGGTTCTGTTGATGCTAGCAATGAATCTACCTATTCCACCAAAATGTACAAGTTATTTGAAAGCACTATTGAAAGAATTGGATCGGAAAATGTTGTACAAATTGTCACCGATGATGCTAGTGAGAATGTTAAAGCGGGAAGTATGATGATGGGTGCGTACCCACACATTTATTGGACTCCATGTGCCGCTCATTACATCAACTTGATATTTGGTGACATATTCAAGGTTAAGCCATATGCTTCCGGTACTATAACTCTCATATCAACCTATCCTTTAACTTTCTTTATAGTCAATAATTCATTAGCTACTAATTAATATAATCTAATCTTTCTGTAACAGTTTTTAAGAAGACCATCAAAATCCATTCTTACATTAGTCAAAGGCCATTGTTGTTAAACTTGATGAGAAAATTCACCAAAGAAAGAAATTTGGTGAAACCGGCCAAGACAAGATTTGCAACGACAATCTTAACTTTGAGAGCTATGTACATACAAAGAAAAACTTGAGAACTTTAGTCCTCTCAACCGAATGGCATTCAAGTAAATTTGCAAAGGAAACTTCGGGGAAAGAAGTTGCCAATCTTATTATTTCTGCCCAATTTTGGAATGATGTTGTTCGAGCACTTACAATTTGTGGCCCTTTGACAAAAGTGCTTTGTTTGGTGGATGGGGAGAAAAAACCACCAATGGGTTATGTTTATGAAGCAATGGATAGAGCCAAAGAAGCTATTGCACATGGTTTTCGTGGAGTTAAGAAGCAATATGAGAAACTGTTTGAAATTATTGATGCAAGGTGGTCAGACCAACTCCATCGGTCTTTGCATGCTGCAGGCCATGTTTTGAACCCAGGATTATATTATAAAGCTCAAGAAGAGGGAACTATAGCACAAACTCTGTGGACTGAGTATTATACATATGTTGAGAAGTTAGTCCATGATACAACAATACAAGATTCACTAGTCGCTGAGCTTCCTAAGTACAAAATGGCGGATGGACTATTTGGTTGTGGTCCGGCTAAAAGAGCTAGAGACACAAGGTCACCGGGTAAGTGGGTTGATTTAGATCTTACTTAAATTATTTGACTTATTTATAGTCATTAACCTTTAAATTTATTTTATTATAGTTGAATGGTGGTCACTATTTGGTAGTGAAACACCAAACTTGCAAAAGTTTTCCATGAAAGTATTAAGCCTAACTTGTAGCTCATCCGGATGTGAGCGAAATTGGAGTGTGTTTGAAGACGTAAGTAAAAAATTTATATCCTAATTTCCATATTATATTATTATCAATATCTATTAGTTAATATCAATAACTTATGCACAGATTCATTCCAAAAAGAGGAATAGGCTTGCACTATCGCGTCTCAATGATCTAGTGTACATTAAGTACAATAGAACATTGAAACGTCGTTATGATGCTCGTGATCTTATTGATCCAATTCGCTTGGATAACATTGATGATTCAAATGAATGGTTAGTTGGATGCCCCGAAGATCAAGATGATGAACTAGTATATGAGGATGATGATCTTACTTGGGGTAGTGTTGCTACGGAAATTGGAGCGGATGAGAGTATCTATCATCTTAGGGGACTTTCTTTAAGATCAAGAGCACTTCAAGGGCAAAGGAGTAGAAACTACATCGACAAGTTCATCTTCAAGTAGGACTCATGCACTAATTGATGAAGAATACGAGGAGGAAGAAAATGAAGAGCAATATAATGATGTAGAGGATTTTGATCTTCAAGAGTTCGATAGTCTTGAAGAAGAATAGACTTTTAAAGTTTTAGTTTATTGCATTTTGAATTATTTGGTCTTTAAAGTTTTAGATTTTTTAGTATCTACTATTGGTTTTTGAATTGAATATTTGCTAATATGTGTTATTACTATTAAGATTTTGGATAAAATATGCAATTAAATATTTTTAATTTTTTGTATTAATTGGCGCCTTGCCGCTCGCCTCGCCGCTCGCCTCGCAGGCCCTTGTCGCCTTTTGTCGCCTCTCGCCATCCAAAATACTGCTTGTATGTATGAATGACATGAGACCTTAAATGATGTTAAGAGAGTGCTTTATGTGAAACCTTGAACCTAGTGGTAAGGTTATGAATGTTGAAGTCGAAAGCCGTAATGGTATCCTTCAAGTAAAGGAATGATAGACTTAAGGTTGGTTGGCTGGAAAGACATCATATCAAACCTTAGGAAAGTCATTATGAGCTTCTTTTCGCCATTGTAGGGTAGCCCTAGTGGACCTCTTTGGTAGGGTAAATGTGATTGGGTTATGAACTAGATATGGAACCCCTTTATATGAACCTTGAATGAAAATTACTCTATGAGAACAAAGGCTAGCATCGAGTGAGTATGGTAAGGGAAGTAGTTCTAGTTAAAGAATGAGACTAGAGTACAAAGCACGCCCTTCATATTCCTTAACCATGTGCCTACATGGGATGTGTCTAAGTTCTACCATTGGCAAGTTGAACACCCTCATCGGAGTAGGTTAGAACTCCGGATTCCATGCTTTGCTATCATGGTCTATGTCGGTTATTGCCTATTCTCATCATATGGGATACTTACTAGCATTAGAGAAATTCTATGAGATTTAGGTGGTGGTATGGAACACTATATAGACATTGCACAATAGGCTTTGAAGGTGTTAGTTAGAGTCCCTAGGTCTTGTCCAAGACCATTACTTGAATGTCTTTATGTGATGAATGAGTCTTAAATGAACTAATGAAAGTAATGACTTAAGTTAATAAAGTATGTTAAATGAATAAATACTTATCTAGAGTAGTTAAGGGTTGTCTAGTTAAGGTGTGAAGGGGGCATAGGAATGGTCACTTCGTATCTTACCTAGATAAGTCTTAAGGATGACTCTAGTTAGGGAAGATGTTGATTATGTGGACATGATCTAGGCCTTAGGTAGTCTTAAGGATTATTTAGGTAGTCTTGAAGAGGTCAATCATGGACCTTATGTTCTTGATTTACTTAAGTAAGTCTTTTGATAGCCTTTGGTGAGAGAATGTCATATTATCTATATGTTATTGTGTTAAGTGAGAATGATTCTATTCTAGGTAGTCATAGGATCTCTTAAGTGTGTGTATAAGAGATTATATGGAGGTCGCTTCACGATTCACTCAAGTGAGACTTAGAATCACCTTTGGTAGGAAAATATCATGTTCATGTGTATGGTGTCTTATAAGTGTGTAGGTGTCTCATTATAAGTAGTCTTGAGGATCATTTAGGCATTCTTAGAGAGGGTGTATGGGCGGTCTCTCTTTGTATGACTTAAGTGAGTCTTAGGATAGCTTGTAGTGAGGTAAGTACATACTAGAAGGTGTCTTAGATGAAGGTAAGTAACTTCACTGTACTGGGAAGTGAAGTTACTGTAAAGTGCTTCCAAAAATATGATAAATGGTTTAAGTGTTTCCTTATGTGTTTCTAAGTTGATAAATGTTGTTCTTATGATTATGTTATGATATTTAAGTAAAAAAGATGCATATTTCTAATAAATGTCCGTTTTCATGATTTTATGCATAATGCCATACTTAGTACAATTGTTTGTACTAATTCCATACATTTTGTTATCTCTAAAGGTGTAGGTGAAAGGTGAGAAGGATCGTGAAGGAGAGCTTGGATTCTAGAGTCGTTTAAGCGAAGTGAAGTATGTCCTCAAATGACTCGAGGGCATATATATATGTCTTTTATTTCCTTGAAGTATTGTAATAGACTAAGTATTTCTATATGTTGAAGTATGGGCAGTGTCCCAAAGTTCTCGTGTCTAAGTTTGATGATTGAGACTTAGTATTTCCTATGATTTCTAATGAAAGATGTTATTAATGATATTCTAATGTTTTGTGAAAAGTTTTAATTTCGCACTACTTTTCATTATGTATATGCGATGAACGATACGGAAAGGGCTTGTACAAGACCTCCGAGAGGTCAAGTACGCCGGTTGTAATCCGAGATTAGCCCTAACTTCTAGGGTGTGGTTTCGGGATGTGACATTTTCTGTCTCTGATCTCTAGATCAAACTATTAGAGCAATAAAATACACTAAATGAGCCTTGGCTTTGCATTCTTTTTGTTGAATAGGTACCTAATAGCAACATGATTAGTATAAACAATAACTTTAGTGCCTACCAAATTTGATCTGAACTTTTCGAAGGCGAACACTAGAGCAAGCATCCCCACTTCAGTCACTGTGTAGTTTGCCTGTGCAGAATAAAGGTCTTGCTCAAATAATAGATTGAATGGAACAACTTCTCTTTTTTTTGTCCCAACATTGCACCCAATAATACGTCGCTGGCATCACATATGAGTTCAAATGACAACTCGAATTAAGAGTAATCAAGATATGAGCTTCAATTATGTTCTTTAGCATCATCAATATCATCAAATTTAAATTTCACCTCTTTCTCCAATAGACTACACATAGGTCTGGTAGTCTTGGACAAGTCCTTGATGAACCTCATATAGAAATCAATATTCCCAAGAAAACCTCTTTCCCCTTCACCGAAATAGAAGGTGACAACTTCTCTATCACTTCAACTTTGTCTCTATCAACCCATTCTTTGAAACTTTGTGACTAAAAACTATATATGCCTTCTCAAACCAAGAAATGACACTTTTTCCAGTTTAGCACTAGATTCATCTTAACATTGGGCAAGAACCCTATCAAGATTGACATAACTCAAATGAATTTCTGAAGATTGAGAAATCAACCATGAATACTTCCACCAAATCCTCTATCATGTCGTGAAAATTATCTACCGTGCATCTGTGAAAAAGACAGGTGCATTGCAAAGTTTGAAGGGCATACACTTGAAAGCATAAGTGCCATAAGGACAAATGAACGTGGTTTTTTTCTGATCTTGTAGGCAATCACTATCTGGTCGTATCTAGAATACCTATCTAAGAGGCAATAACACTCTTGCCTGGCTAACTTGTCAAGCATTTGAACAATGAAGGGGATTAGGTAGTGGTTTTTTCTAGTGGCCTCATTCAATTTCTTGTAATTCATGCAAATTCGCTGACATGTGACTTTTCTTGTGGAGATCAACTGATTCTTCTTGTTCGTCATCACTGTCATACTTCATTTCTTTGGTACACAATGAACATGACTCACCCATTTACTGTTGAAGATAGGGTACACGATTCTAGTATCTAACCACTTAATCACCTCTTTCCTCACAACATCTTTAATCACATGATTTAGTTAATGTTGGTATTGTGCACTTGACTTGTAGCCCTCCATTTAAATTTTGTTCATACAGAACGCCAAACTAATCCCATGTATGTTAGACATTTGCCACCTAATAACCTTCTTAATTCTTTTTTTAATATATCCAATGCCGCATCAACCTGCACTTCTGATAGTTCAAAAGACGGTAGAGTTTAACCGTCACCTAAATATGCATACCTTAAGTGTGATGAAAGAGTTTTCGACTCTAGTTTGGGGGCTTCTTCAACTGAACTTGGGTGAAGGCCATAAAATTTGATTTAATGGTTTCACATAGCTTCTCTGGATTCTTAGATTGGCCACCCTAGAATCTGCACTAATTCTTGTGCTTCTGCATCACAAAAAATATCATGACCCACTAACACCATTTCTAATCGATCTCTGGCGAAAATGTAGTGAGGTTTTGCAATAAGATCTATCACACTAATGGCCCACAATTCCTCATATAGCATTGGCAATTTCAGAGCTTGATACACAACAAACATTTTCACTTTGTAATGAGCCATCACTGTCAAGTGCCCTGATGCTACATCTATCAATGCTCACCCAATGGCCAAGAAAGGTCGCCCCAATATGAATGGTATCTCAGGATCAAGCTCAAGGTTCAATACCACAAAGTCTATCAAAAAGATCAATAAACCCACTTGCACCAACACATCTTCCTCTACTCCTTCTGGTGTTGACATAAGTGGTAAGGTGATGGTGGTTGGCTTAGGACCGCCAGCCTCAACTTCTTGTACAATGATGCATGCATAAGATTGATGCTAGAACCAAGATTACACAACCTCTGGGCGTGGATGCTTTTATAATCGTATCTCATACTTATTGCTTATAATTGAATGCCAAATTAGTTTTTTTATTTCTTTATCGAGTTTGTGTTTTTTTAGGATGATTCAATAATTTTTATTTCCGATTCTTTTTCTGAGGATACTCCTCTTGAATTGACTATATTTTTCTTCTAAC
Organism: Solanum sitiens; assembly: GCA_016801875.1. Taxonomy (NCBI): domain Eukaryota; kingdom Viridiplantae; phylum Streptophyta; class Magnoliopsida; order Solanales; family Solanaceae; genus Solanum; species Solanum sitiens. The sequence goes on from JABWTJ010000815.1 coordinate 157,670, forward strand.
TTGTTAGGTGAGTCATGACTTTTAACTTAAGACGATCGTTGCAAAGTTAAGATTATAATCTACCAACCTTCAATTACCTACTTTATTTGACAAGTCTAACTACAATATTGAGCAGAGATAAACTGAATCAACTAACGTATACCTATATATAACTAGTGGTAGGATGTGAGAATTTAATTAGATATAAAATAGATATAGGATATAGGATATTTTCCATCAAATTTAATCATGATCTTTACTAACTTATCAAATGCAATATTCTACAAAATAAACGGTCCAATCACTTGTTGTCCTTTTCCTCCACTTCCACGTGTAAGTGGAAATGACAACTAACACCCCTCTACTTTAACTCATTTTGAATATATTGGGGAATGGTATATATTTGTCATAAAATAAACACAACCTTTTGAATTTATCATTATAGAAAATTATTTTAAGTAAAGTCTAACTCATAAGCAACCTTACCTACACGTCTCAAGATCTGATATGGGCTTACAACACGGTGACTAAGCTTTCCTTTCTTACTACACCTCATTACACCCTTCATGAGGGAGATATTTCATGTAAACACCAAATCACTAGCATTTAGAAACTCACAATGACCTTGCTATCTAACCATACCATCTCCAACTTGGGAGGAAGCCCAAACGAACTTTCTAAGTCCCTCTTCTTTCAAATCAACTAAGGTCGGATCAAGACATAACTAAAAACTCATAATGACCATACCGGGTTCTAAATATTTCTTTGTAACATCATCATCTTTCACCCTTATTTGGTGCTAACCCGACCTAAGGTCAATCTTAGAAAGGTAACTAGCTTCTTAGAGTTGGTCAACACTAACGTCTATTTCACACACCCTTACTAGGTGGTACATGCAACCCTTAAGATGTATCTTCTTAGCCTTAAAAAAAGAAATAACCCAAACTTTTGGAACTAAAAATTTGACTACACGGGTTCCACAATCAATAGAGGCATAGAAAGAGTGCTACCAAACCATCCCAAGGATGACATCAAAATCTATTAAAGCATAAGCATCTAATTGAAAAGCTTTCAACATACCGTTAACTGCATTGAGAGCACACTCTTGTTCACCTCTAGTTCGGAGTGCATAGAATTATTTTTGCTTAGAAGCATTGGAACCCAAACCAGAAAGAGGAACTTGCTTTCCCTCTCTTTTCTTAGCCTTTGCCATTGGGAAATCCCTAATTTTGTGTCCACTTTCACCACAACTAAAGCAACCCTCAATTCTAGTTAAACACCTACCCTCGTGTCTCTTTTCATACCTAGCACAAGTAGGCCATATGGATTCACTACTAGTTCCTTGTGGTCTAGGGTAAACACCCTATATTTATTATTGAACCTAGGAAGATTTGAGGAACCTTGCTCGGAAAATCTTTGTCGAAACCTAGAACAACCATGTCTATCAGACCTATCATGAGAGGAATACCATCATCAATTCTAGACCTCTTCTTCTCCCTAGATCTCCCTTTTAGCCTCTCTTCATCAATATGTTGGGCATGGACCATAAGATGAAAAATATCTATGTCATGAACAAAAATAGTCGTACGACATTCTTTCACCACTAAATCGGACACTCTTGAAATGAACTTACTCATTCTCGACCTAGGGTCAACCACTATATATGGAGTATACTTAAACAACTGAGTAAACCTCAAAGCATATTCCTTAACACTCATACTACCTTGCCGAAGGTTAATGAACTTAAGTACCATAGCTTCTCTCATCTCTAGAGGGAAGAATCTATTAAGAAAAACATTTTTGAACCTTTTCCACTCTATGGGACTCGATTTTACCAGCCTTGCTTCTTTCCATTGGTTGAACCAAATCTGAGAAACCCCATTAACTTGATAAGCGGCTAATCTGCCTTCTCTAGCAGAGTCACTCCTATAACGTCCAACACCTTATAGACCTCATATATGTTATCTTGAGGATCTTCCTCAACCTTTGACGCATAAAATTCCGAGGAATTCATTCTTGTAAAGTCCCTCACTGTAGAAGTTATCGTACCCACATTTGGGTTCACGGGGATTATAACCTCCCTATTGAATTGGGCCGTCATGACCTAAGCCAACACTTGAAAAGCAGACCTAATCTTCGCATTAGTCAACCGTAGGGTCGACCGGAGCTTATGAAGCTTGAGAAGGAGCTTCTTTATCCACATTGTCTTGCTTATTCCTTCTAGCATTAGCCCTTGTAATAGTCATACCTGAATACCATCGCGTAAGGATTTGGAGAAAAGACCTTATAGAGTTAATCTCTATCACACTAATTAGAGAAATGAATTAGTAAAGTTTCCTAAACATTTTGTAGTCTCTCATTCATAAGATATGGCGCGCTTCACACATATGAACAAAACCCTACTAGACGTGGTTTTGAGGCATCCTAAAACCATTCTAAATATTATATTTTGATACCAAGTTTGTCATGAACCTGGGGTACCCCCTAGATGTGACATGGCATACAAGACCCGGAGAGGCCTCATATAAGCCATTTAGCTTTCATAACATAAGATAATAAAAATGAGTGGAAATTTAAAACATATTCAACAATATCAAAGTATTTTATCAAAGTCTAATACACTTTGTCTCAAACCATCTAAAACATGAATATATTCGGGACACAACCCATACAATGTTCAAAAAATAAAATAAAATAACATAAGAGAAATGGTGGCGATCTCATCGAATGCTATGAGGACTTACCAATCTTTGATCCTTGCTTCTAGTAAGATCCTATCCACGGGGATGAGAGTCGATGTCGTCGGAATCTACATTTGGATAAGAAACATAGGCAAAAGTATGCGTTAGTATAAACATGTACTAAATATGATAGCTAGCATAAACATCAACATAGGCATACCATAATCATTAGTCAACATAAGCCATAAGCCATAAGTATAAAAGAGAACAACATAAGTCATGGGCAGAATCAATACACATATATCACCAAAATGTAAGAGGAGCACTTCTCAAGTAACCTCAACTTATCCTTATTTAGGACTTGGGTAATCCACCTCTGGTCAAACATATCAAGAAATTTAACTCAAGCAACAATCCAAGCCCAACCTACCATCATACAAGTACATCTCATACTAAAACATGCTTACAATACTTTCTTGAAGTTACCTTACTTCATCATAACTATTCTAATTTTATTAGGGACTAGTTCCTCTTTAGCTATTCTACTATTCATAGAAGAGTACTTCTTTACTAGTCCAAGACAAGTCATTAACCATGAATGATCACTATTTACCAATTCAAGGATATCAAGGAAAAATACCTCATTATGCTAGACCAAGATATAATGGAATACATCCTCTCATGCAAGTCCAATCTATTCAAGGAAGGGTACTATTTCTCAATCCAAGCTACCAATGAAATGGTTTTCCCTTACCGATTCATTCTATCATGCAAGCATCCTATCATGCTAGTTTAAGATAACCATTAAAAGGGTACTATTGCTCAATCCAAAGTTATCCATGAGATCTACTAACTCAAGCTACCAAGCATGGTCTTGTCTTACCAAGTCAAGATATTCATGAAAGAAGCATCTCATTATGCTAATTCAAGCTAAGTCTTATCTATCATAGTTCATAGATTCTTTGATTTATTTTAGGTAGGCAAGCCTTTCAGTCTAAAATCATTATATGTGAAAATCCCTTTCATATTTATACATTCATAGAGTAGATCTTGTGGGCAAATCATTCCACAACAATTCTACCTATAATCAACATTCATCATATAAACTTTACTCTCAAAGCCCTTCTAATCAACATTCATCATATATGCCTTAGTCTCAAGACAATTCTAATCTGAAAGCCTACAAGTCATAAATCATTATGTATACTTTAATCTCAATCAATTCATGTCTATATGCATTACTCTCAAGAAAATCTACAATATATCTCATCAATCCTAGAAGATTAACTCTAAGTCCTCAATTTCCCCTCTCATGCTATTAAACCCACTTACATCAATTTCATCTTTCTAGACATGGGTTAGACATGGATATATGCGATTTCACCCTAAAATCATTGGATCTACTCATTTAAAGCATAAACAATCATAATCCACTCAATTGGATCAACATTCATCAATACCCACAACATTGGAAGAAGCCCTAACTCAAATTGGGGATTTCATCTTCTCAACTGGGGAAAACTTAGGGACTCCACGAATAAAAGGATTTCATGGCTGAAAAACTATCTTACCTTGATCACAAAGCCCATAAATGCTTGAGGAATGGAGACTTGACCTTGATCCTAGCTTCAAACTCTTTCTTCTTCTTTTTCAAGTTCTAGAGAGAGAAATATTTTAGAGAGGAACCAATTCTTTTGGTGGGTTTGAGAGAATGATCTTAATGATTGAATTTAGGGATTAAAATAACTTATATTGTGGTTCTAGACTTTGGTAAAATGACCTCATTTTGATTTAATTAAATGTGAAAAAGACCCTTGTGCCCCTAAAATAACTGCCAATCAGTGAGCCACGGGACCCATTGACGAACCGTGGACTGACCAATGGTACATCCTATTCAATCATCACTAAATACAGATAAATTGGGCTTAACCTAAGTTTCCATAGCCACGAGTCTTGGACCCATCGATGGTTCGTGGTTCCTGGCCGTGGTTCTGCTTATGCCAATTCCCTTAGTGCCCATCCATGGACCCATCTACTGTCTGTGGTCCTATTCACGGGCCGTGGGTGGCCCTCGTGGGTTGGCTCTCACATCTCACCAATAGTTCTATTTACCTTTTTTCGGATATGGGGTGTACACTTAGTACCAAAAGGCTTCTGGATAGGGGGATGATTTTGGAGAACCGTTGTGGGCATCCGATTAATGAGGTAGACTATCTTGTGGACACCATTAGCCCAAACTAATTATGGAAAATTGGCATGAAGACTAAGCGCACACACAATTTCAATTATATGTCGATTCTTCCTCTCTACAACACCATTCTATTGAGAATGATGAGGAAATGTTTTCCGATGAATAACACCTTTAATTGACAAGAAATGCTCAAAATCTTTGGAGATGTATTCACCTCTTGAGTCTGGGGGATGAATCTTTATATTTCTCAAATTGAGTGCGGACCATGGCATAAAAATACGTAAAGACCACGAAAACTTCTGACTTGTGTTGAAGAAAGTGAATCCATGTAAATTGAGATACATCATCCACGAATATTACATAATAAAAATTTCCAGAAAGTGACTTAAAGCTTGTTGGACCGCAAACATCATCATGAATAAGTTTAAGTGGAGAGGTAGTATGATGAATACTTCTATTAAATAACAACAAATGTGATTTTGCAAGACCACAAGATTCACAAACAACGCTAACATTATTCTTAAAATTAATTCTAGACACTAAAATCACAAGAGAAAAACGAAGGCTTCAAATTTTGAGTAGGAGGATGGCCCAACCGCTTATGCCAGAATTTTATATTAGCATTGGATGAGAAGACAGAGCAAGAAAGCACTCTTGAAAGTTGGAGGATGAGCCTTGATCTATTATGAAAAGTTCTCCTTGTCTATGATCCCAACCAATCACCTTTTCAGTTCTCTGATCCTGAATAAGAAAATCACCAGGAAAGGAAGAAACTAAGTACCATTAGTTAGCAAGATGATTGACAAAAATCAAATTAGTAAATAACTTAGGGACATAAAGATCATCAGATAACACTAAAGGAGGATAATTTAAAAAGATAATTGGAATGTCGAGATTCATTCCATTGCAACGGTGATAATGCTAGGGACTAAAAAATCTTGGAGAAAGAAAAGGTTTTTAAGTAACAATTCATGTGATAAGTGACACGAATCTATAATCCACAGAGTAGTCGACTTAAGCTTACCAAAACCTGCAGCATGAAGACCTTTGATAAGTTGTTGCACAAGGTCAGAAGGAATAGAAAATAAGGAACCACGAGCAATATGGATAACAAAGATAAAAGTAGTGAGAGTGGTCAAATGGCCGGGACATGGTGGACGAGTCAAATAATTTTAGATCAGATGGCCATCTTTCTTGCAATATCGACAAAACAGTTTGGAGGTAGACCCTCACTAATTACGGTAATAAGAAGAATACTGTCCCTTTTCATGATAAATGAAACACTCAATAGTAGACTGGTCACGATATTTCCCTTTGTAAGCAACAAAGGAATAAGAGGGGAATTTTGAGAAGAGTGAGCGACATGGTAGTCTCTTTGACAAAAATATCAATAATGACATTACCAAGTGACGAGATTGAGTTACAACTGAGAATAAATGGTCGAATATGTTCAAACTTTGGTCCTACAATCATAAGTAATGTACACAACGAGATTTCTATTGAAATTTGAGGACTGTGTTAAGTGCCACTGTCAGAATACTTGTGTCATCAATCATGTCCAACTCATTCCAAATCGACATGATTGAAATATTAAAATTCTTTAATACTAGTGATCTCTTGAGAAAGAGACGAGAGAGATTTCTCCAGTTGATAAATTTGAGCATCATTACTATGTTGATAGATCCTTTGAAGGTATTCCCACTTTGCACGAGCAGAGGACTTATATTAGTGATATTTAGAGTAATGGTATTGTGTTGTCGATGAACCTCATGATCCAGGTATGTACCATTACATCATACACACACCATTTAAAGATGATTTTGAATTGCATCTATGGTTTTTGATGTGAACAACGTAAAATGAACCGAAAGTTCTTTTCCCTCAAGAAAATTTCAACAATACTAAGCCGAAAAACTAGTTCTTTCTATCAAGTTTCATTATCGAGAGTTGATTATGTGAATCCATTGAAATGAAATGGAAAGAAAACATGCAAGTAGAAGGAGAGGGGAAAGAACAAAGACCAAGAAAAAATTCAAAGCATTGATACTATATGAACAAGGAAAAATGAAATGACCCGGTCGGTCATTTATAGAAAGTTTTATGAATTATTTATTTTGCCCTCCTGATATTAACCCCGAGTCTCCTATGTTTGTGTTTTAAAAAGTTGATTTTGAACTTTGAGTTGAAAGTTTAGAATTTAGTGAGTTTTAAGTTTGAAAGGTTTAGTTGTTAAGAAAGTGATTTTCGATGTCTTTTGGAGTTTTGATGTCGGAATGAGATTCCATCAGTCTCGAAATAAAACTAATTTGTGAGAGTTGTCAGTTTCTGATTCCAAGTCTTTTGAGAATTTATGGTCCTAAGTTATCAAATTGTGAAAAACTTACCTTTGGGTTGACTTTGGTCAATATTAGGGGTTCAAATGCTTGAATCAGAATTTTGAGAGTTTAGTTGGAGTTGGGAGATGATTTTAGGGAAAGATAGGTCTTGGTTAATTTTTGAGAGGTCATGTCTTATTTCAGCCTTTTTAGAGGTGAGTTAGTTTCTTGTGTTTTTTTACAGATGTCTAGTTAAGGAGACCTCAGATTCTTATTTTTACGATTTCATTAAGTTCAGTTCATCAATTATAATTGATTTTCATATGTGATATGTGTGCACAGGGTTTGAATGAATCTAGGGGGTGCTTTCGATGTTTTTTTTGTTGGTTGATATTGTTTCTTGTGTTGCATTGTTCGCTTAAGCGGAACATGGTTTGCTTTAGTGATGGTTGCTTAAGCAAAACTAAGTTCGCAAAAGTGAGACTGGCCATTTGGGTGGGGTTTTCTTAGGCAAACTATGGTTCGCTATAGCGATGTTTGCTTAAGTGGAACCTGGTCCGCGAAAGCGAGACCCCTAAATTTTGTGGGGTTTGCTTAAGCGCAACGTGATTTGCGTAAGCAACACTCTAGTGGGTTTTGCTATCATTTTGTGGGTTTTAGCCCCATTTTACCATTTTTGAGTTTGGGAGCTTTGGGGAGGGGATTTGGACCAGGTTTTTGAGTTAAAAATATTTGGGTAACGATTCTTAACTTTTAATCTTTAATCACCCATTATTATTTATGAATTTATGTGTTCAAATCAAGCTTTGAAATGAGTATCTTCAAAAACCCAAGAATCTAATAGAAAGGTGATTTTGAAGTGGTTTTGATTTCTTTTTCGAAATGATTTTTTCTAATGAGTTCCTAAGAATTGAGTATCAAGTATCAAATTTTAAATTCAAACCTTATTTTTTTGCTATTGGGTATTGTGTTGATTGACCCACCTTTCAAGGGAATGATCGTGGGTGTTCTTATTTCTGGAAAGTGACTGTAAATACTTGCTTGATTGTATATTGTGTGGCTAGAAGCGATTTAGAAGGGGAAGACTCAACTATCAGAGTGATTTTTGGTTGATTCAAAGGCGCATGTGGTTTCCTAACTCTTATATTCTTGTTGAATTCATATGCTTCCTTTGTTGATTGCTTGTTGGGAGTAATGAGAATGAGGTGGAGGGTTTATTATCCATTTCTTATATCTAAGTGAATAAAATTAGGTTGAAATGAAAAAGGCTATGTGATGAACATGATACCATGAATTGCTTCAGTGTGACCCTTGGTGATTGATTGATGAAATGCTTGAAAACATGAACGTGGACTTGAATTGTGTGATTTGTTGTCTCTTCCATGTGGTGCGATATTGCTTGTATTCATTGATTGTGAACGCCGTGATGAGACATGTGATAGAGTTATTATGCCGAGGTCTTGCCGGCAAGTGTTATTCATAAGCCGAGGTCTTTGATGGCGAGTGTTATCATGCCGCGATCGTTGTCGACAAATGTTATTATGCCAAGGTCTTTGCCAACAAGTGTTATAATTCTGAGGGTTTTTGCCAACGAGTGCTATTTTTCCCAGGTCTTTGTCTACAAGTGATATTATGCCGATGTCTTTACTGGATAGTGTTATAAAATCAATGGGAAATAGTTTCGGCTAGTTGTGATAATCGCGACTTGATGCACTTATGCTTATGCGTAACTTTACCATGGATTGTGATTCATGTACTTGTGATGTATGACTGAACTACTTGTCATTAAGATTGACTTATTTGATTTGTTTGAAGATTGAACTGTGAAAATTAGGCATTTGAGCTATGATTGTAGGATTTTTAGGTTGGGTTGATTTCTGTGCAGGTTGTAGTTTGAAGAGGTTTAGTTGGAGTGTAAAGGGTATCAATTTCTAGCTAGTTGCTTTGTTTAGTAGGTTGTTTGTCGGGTACCATGTTGTTGATACTCACCCCTCTTGCTAGACACTTGTGTAGGTTTAGAGCTCGGACCTGTTTGATCTCTTACTCCTTCTCTTGATCTCAAGGCTCATCATAGACTTGAAGAGGTGGCTACTTGTCATTCGGCGGACCCTCTTTTTCCTTTTCTTACATTTTGTTCTATTTGAGAAACAAAGATTGAGAATTAAATTTATTTCTTAATTCCACACTTATGTATTTCGTGACTTTTACTTGTGACAACCAGATTTTAGGGGGTTTAATAGAAGAAAAAGTTTGTCGCTTTATCTTGTTCTTGTTTTTATTGTTTTTTCGCTTTTCTTTCATTTTCGTTGGGTTGAGGCTGACTTGTCTTCATGGGAAAATATGGTGTCATCACGTCCATTTTTGGATCGTGACAGAATAATCCTGATTTTTATTACTTTACAATGAAGGAGATTATCTCCTTATTATAAGGTTACAAGAAAACTATACATGGTAAAATAATATACATGATAAGTACTATACATGGTAAACACAATTGTAGAAGATTATAATTATATAATTACTTATATATGGTAAGTAGAGATTGTAATTGATGATGATTAATAGAAAGAAACTCAAATTGTTTAACGAACAAGTTCAACCACAAGAGGAATCTATTAATTTGTTTAGGATTGTTAAAAATATTTTCATTTCTGATGCGACAATTCTACATTATGTTTTGTGAGGAGTTAAGCAAACGGATAAGGGTCTAAAATGTCTCTCAATTATTTAAATCCGTATAAAATTACCCTTCATTTATCTTTTACTTCAAAAATACACCTGATATCCATTTTTTGGGGCTAAAAAATATCCTTAATATTAATCTTTTGGCTCATATTTTCACTTATTTTTAGTAGCTCCATTAAAGTAAAATTATTAAATATTTATTTATTATATTGCTTAATATGATTGGTTTAAATTTAAACCCTTCTCAAATAAATAATAAAAATTGTTGTAAAACTAAAGAACAAAAGAACAATGACAAGATGAAGAGAAGAATAATATAAGACAATAGAAGAATAATATAAGCAAACTTTCTTTCTTTCAAGTGTTCAAAAAATCTTCAAGTGTATCCAATATGAAGCCTTATGCCTCTATTTATAGTGTAACTTAGAGGCATAAAAAAGGTTAGTCATAAACATGACATTAACATGAATATAATGGGTAGGTTATGAAAGTGAAAGGTTACAAGAGTAATGGTTATAAAGTTGGAGGTTATGGATGCTATGTTTATCTTCATAATGGAGGAGGTTATGTAGTTACTTCTTGGTGTAGTGGACATCCACATTATATTATTCTATAACACTTCCCCATGGATGTCCATAGATAATATGCCTCGTTAAAACCTTACTAGGAAAAAACCCCGTGGGAAAAAAATTCTAGTGAAGGAAAAAAAGTACACATGCCTTTCAATACGCTTTGAATGTTGCCTCATTAAAAACCTTACCAGGAAAACCCAATTGGGATAAAACCATGGTTAAGAAAAGAGTACAACGCGTATTTTTCTCCCCACGATAAAAACCTTACTTGATATCTTGGTAACAATGCATTCCAATCTTGTATCACAACTTCTCAAATATTGACGTTGACAATCTTTAGTGAATACGTTTACAAGATTATCACTTGAATGGATCTTTGAACGTCTATCTCATCATTTTGTTAAAGATCATGTGTGAAAAAACTTTTGGTGAAATATGTTGTGTCTGATCTCCTTTGATTGTATCCTCCATTCAATTGAGCGATATATTATTTTCGTATATGGTGGCTGAAATATCATTTGTCAAAGGAAAATCACATATTTTCTGAATATGATAGATCATGATTCCAACCAAACATACCCCTGACTTACTTCATAGATCAATATGATTTGATGAAGTGGTTACCAATGTTTGTTGAATGTCAAGATATTGTTGTGCCTCCATATATAACCAAATAGCTCATTTGCGATCGAGCTTTATGTAGATCAAATAAATATTTTGCATCTACATAATCAAATCATTTCTGACTCATGAGAGATTGATCAATTTTATTGAAGCTCGTCTTTTCTTCTCAAAGAAAGTCAAAGATCTTCTAGAATTTGCATAACTAGCAATCTGTAAGTGCACCTATTACACTAATACAGGACATTTCAAATCATTTTCATGAGGTTGAAAAGATCCTTTCTTTGTGTTAAGCAATCTCAAAATCATTGAGTACTCAATGGAATTGCTTTAAGACCTTTTAAATCCTTCAAGGATTTTCATATAACCTTCATCGTCTAGTTAGACGTAATAATCATTCATTATGCATATTCAAGTATTTCATCTATTGCCAGACTGAAACAAGTCTCATTGCATTCAGCATTGGAGAACATATCTCCATTTAATAATGTCAGAACTTCTGCGAAAATCCTTTATGCCCCGAGGCACAAATCGTACTTTATATCTTACGGTTACACTTTCGCACAATGATTCATTTGTACCCCCACTGACATATATTTTGATCTATGAACTATATGTTCAAAAACATCACTTTTCTATGTGAAACAAAATGTACTTGAATAGTGTCAATCATTTATCTGTTCACACTATATGACAAATTCAAATTTAAGATCCTCGTAATCATTTATAGCATTGAGTGCTATACCATATCAAATATACCGTCGACGACCATTTTGATATCGATTTCAATACGACATAACTTATCGAGATCTCTTCATTTTTCATGATTTTCAGGTACCTGGACCTTTGCCAAGTTTTTATGAAATGTTATGTCATAGTGCTCTTTCAAAGCACTTTCCTCATTAGCAATGGTCATTTTGATAATTTTCTCCTCTCCTTTATCAAGGAGTTTTACATTTGGAATCGATTGGTCTATCATGCTTCAGGCTTACCATAGACTCTGTCCTTCAAGGGCTATTTATTGAAGCATTTTCTTCTTAATTATAATATTGGGTCAGCAAATACATCTGGCAAATTACTTGCAATATTTTGGAAATAAATTATCTTTTGAACTTCAAGTTCACATTTTTTAACGAGGATCTAGATATTTCACCCCACACATAATTTTCAGCTGCTACACATATCTCCCCCTAATGTTAGGAAATCTAACATTCACCCTCAACCTCATTTGGGGATCCATCTTGGTGCGTGGAGCAATAAAATCATATGTGTGCACATCAAATTTTTAGATGGAAATTGTTCGGTCCTGACCCTGAACCAATTGTGTTAGGAGAACCTTGTTTGCATGATGCATACATGTTAAATAAATTCATCTCATACCAAATTTTATTTGAGAGATTTGTTCTCATAATCAATGGTCTAGCTATAATTGGAGACATACAATTTCCGCTAAACCGACCAACATTATCAACATGACTTTATAGTTTGAAATTGTGCTCTTAATTTAGTAATTCGAGCAAACAACCTTACAAAAAACCAATTTGTAAGTTGATACAAATGCACATGTGACCATACCATAGATGCATCCATTAAATCATAATAGTAAATGGTCCACATGATGGGTGAACTGGTCCATATTCACCTTTTTATATGTTCCAAATAATTTTAGGGGGATACAATCCCAATCTTAGCTGGCAATGATTATTTTATCACGAGAACAAGCTACAAAAGAGAATTCGTGAAGAATCTTTTATTTCTTCAACATATAGCCACGTGAATTCTCAATTTCTTTTGCATCACATTTGATTCAGAATGGAAACCGATTATGCCAACTGATATTTTTTCAAGTAAACTTCTAGTTTAATTTTACATGTGATTCCATCACCATGTCCGTATTTGTATACAACAAACAACGGGGAAAAATGGATAATCTTATACGTAAATATTTTTACCCACTTTGATTGTAGTAATTTGAAGATATTAAATCTTCCCATAATTTTTAGTCTCAATATAATATTTTTTTTTAATTCTTATGAAACTTAAACTTTTTTTTTTGCGACTTACTACAACCCCAATATTATGAATAATTTCATTCCTCCAAATAGTAACAATTAGCCCTTTCGGAACTATCAATTAATTTTGTGTACTGCCACAATTTTCACAATGTCATTCTTATGGTGACCATCTCCTTCAAGGAGAATTTTTTTATCATTGTCATCATTAATATTATTACATTCAAGACTTATTTCTTGATAACCAATGAAAAATTTGTGTTGCCACACAACAACATTTATTTTTATCATGGTCACAACCTTTACAGAAAAAAATTCTTTCTTTTTTTTGTCCTCCTATAGTTCATTTTAAAATATACCACAATATTTGTGTAGTACTCAAAGTATATATATATGACCAAAATGACTATTTATGTCAAAAGATCTTTCAATCTCTTAAACCTCCCGTAGAGGTGAGATGCGACATTAATCCAACAGTACATGAACATGTTCTTATCCATACGAACACAAGTCACTTTTTTATCAAGAAATGGATCATAACCATTTGTACATGTTCCATAAGGTTTTACTAGAAACTCATTGTCATGTTTTGGCATTATGTAACTCACCTCAACATCACTTTAAGAGGTCAAATGTACCAAATGTACTATCACTTCGTATTCATTTATTTTGATGGTGGATTTGCAGAAAATTTTAAATTGGATTGCACCAACAACAATGTGCCCAACTTCTCATACCACTTTGATGGATAAAAATTACTTTTAACAATTACCTTCACATTTGAAGGACCATCTTAAGAAACAATGTGTCGAATAATCTTTCATACAATTTTAATGAACAAAATTACCTTCACATTTGAAGGAACATCTTAAAAACCCATAATGTTCTTCCTTTTAATTATTACAATGATGACCATTAATATTTTACCATACCCATATTCATACATTCAACCACTTGTCATTTTTCAGACATATTAATACACTGCCACCACATTCACATAAGAGAATGAAGCAAATTAATTGGATAAATTTTATGGCTTTCAGTCAAAAGTATAAAGCTTTATGTTAATCATCATCATATCATCACTATAGTGCATTAGGACTTAAACCCAATGTCTTGCCCATATAAAGACATCTTTGGTCATAATTCAGTGGGACTTGAACCCAACTTCTTATTATCATGGTGCACCAAGACTTTAACTCGATGTCTTACCCACTTGGTGCGGTGAAACTTGAATTACCGTCTTACCTCAACTAATGCCTTCATAAATCAAATGCATTACCAAATAAATAATTATCAAAAATCATAAATATAATCTGAACTTACTAAATATAAAAGATAAATGAATTTTTTTTTAAAATTAGAACAACATGTTAGAATCAATAAAAGTCCCAATTAAAATAAATTCAAACATTCTAATAGTCTCTCTCAACATTGTTATGAAGATAATTATAATTTACTAACCATTTTAGAATAACTACAAAACAAGCTTTGTTAGTACAAATAATATATAGGATATGAAGTATATCATGCAACCGAAAAATTATGAAGTATACCTTGGATGAAGAATTACTAGGATAATTCATAAAAAAAAAAATACCTACCATTGATTCTTGATGGAGGATGAACAATTCATGCTGATAACGTGTTGTAAAACTAAAGAATAAAAGAACAATGACAAGATGAAGAGAAGAAGAATATACTACAATAGAAGAACAATATAAGCTAACTTTCTTTCTTTCAGGTGTTCAACAAATCTTCAAGTGTATCCAATATGAAGCCTTATGCCTCTATATGTAACATAGAGGCATACAAAAGGTTAGTCATAAACATGACAGTAACATGAATATAATGGGGAGGTTATGAAAGTGAAATGTTACAAGAGTAATAGTTATAAAGTTGGAGGTTATGGATGTTATGTTTGTCTTCATAATGGAGGAGGTTATGTAGTTACTTCTTGGTGTAGTAGATATCCACATTTTATTATTTTATAACAAAAATGATATTATTTAAAAAATCTTTTTTTTGTAAAGCTCATATGATTCATATTCTGACCAGATACACTTGGAAATAATATTGAAAAAATAATTAATTTCATGATATCTTCCTTGGCCTATATTAAATCAATGTTCAATTTATTATAACGTGACCCAACTCATAAATGGGGATCCAACTAAAATCAATACTCACGTCCATCTAAATATTTTTTTCATTAATGTAAAATTTTCTATCAATTATCAAAATGCCTTGTTCATTTTTTCTTTTATTTCTTTTTTTTTAATCTCTTATTCTTAATTAGGATATCCTGGACTCAAACTTGAAACGAACTTACATGCTTATGTTCTTTTGATTTATTTTATTGTTATGGTGAGATGAGGGTGCTGATAAGTGAAATGATTATTCTTATTCTTTTATTTTGAATTTCGGGTACAGACAAAAGAAAAATGTGATATTAGTACATGTTTGCTTAATTAAGTAATATTTTTATTGAACTAATTATTTCTATATGAATGCATTATTATTTTCCTTCTTTTTTTCTCTCTCTTGTTTGTCATAAATTGCAAAAAAAATAAAACAAAATTATAATAGTGGACAAGATCCAAATAGAAAATAAAATGAAAGAGATAGGAAGTGAAGAGTGTGTGTGTGTGTGTGTATAGAAAGTAGATGCCTTACCTTTTTGTTTTTTTACTATGAGAATTAAATTAAGTCAATCATGTGAGTTAATATATTAAGTAATTTTAAGAGGGCTTAAAATGCCCTTTAGCTATGAGTTTGGTACAATATTTTCCTCCATCGAGCTAGTTATTATGATCTGTTAGACATAAGTATATTTTTGAACCAAAAGGTTAAAACCAAGGGGTATTTGAAAGTCTAAAAGTGGATGAAGGGTGGTTTTGTACCAATTCAAATAGTCGAGGAACATTTGAGATTCTTCTCCATTAAACAAATATGTTGTGGGAAAATCCTTTTGGCCAGAAAATTTGGCCAGAATGGTATAACTTATATTATTTTACCTTTCTGAATATTTTTAGCCTTTTAACTTGATTACCTTTTAATTAAAAAATGAAAAAGGATCAATTGATTTTAAAATAAAAAAAATATTATATTTTTTTTAAATTTTTGGTCAAATTCTAACCAAATTTTCTAGCGATTTAGCATTACCTTATGTTGTGATACCATTAGGATAAATTTTGGTAACGTTCTGCTTTTGTTCCTCGTGGTTAATTGTGAAATTATACATAAAAATTATATTTATGTGCTCTCGAGCTAGTTTTTGTGTGTATAGATTTTTGTATATTATTATTTTGATAACCCATAAAACATATCTTGTGAAAGTTGACAAACAATCAAACAGGATAAAGACATTTTCCTAGAAGCACTTATAATAGTTGGATTTGTTGTCAATAATGTTTTCAATGATCCGAAAAAATAATTGGCGAAGGGAAAATTTATCCTCTAAAAATAGGCAATAATTATAAAAGTTCTATAAAACCGAATTTGAAATCTGATCGTTAATTTTAACATTGGAATTTTTAACAACTAGTGACAATCAAATTTTTTTCGATTATTATTGGCTCATAGAGACTAGATTATGATTTTTAACCACCAAATCTACCTAGGTTAAAGAATTTTTTCCTTGTAGTGTCTATTGCCCTCCACAATATAACAAAGAATTGTAGGTGATATAGATTTCAAGATTTCAACTATGCTTTGAGACTAGCAATATTTTTCAATGTTGCACAAGTTGGGTTTTTCTCTTTTGTCTAGTCTTCTCATCAATGAAGGAGAGTGGCAAAGGGCAAATTAAAATATTAATCTTTTTATCATTGGTCGAGGTTTACAAGGACATAACTGTCATGTCACTGCACAGACAAGATACACTATACAACTGAGTTGTTGACTATACGATAGCGTATTAACGATATCTGGTACCTTCAATCATAAAATAATCTTTACAACATTATAACTTTACAAAGCCAAGGGAAAAAAAGAGAGAAGATTTTCAAAATATGTGGTCTTAAACATGGTATTATCGATATTCAATACTTAGTGGGTTCAACAAGGTTCTATTAGTTTGCCATTTAGTTTATCACTACAATACTATCCTCAAAACTTTGGTAGATCGATATGACTTCCTAACGAAACTTTGTTTCATAGTTAACGTACATATAATATTTGCTTCCTTAATAATGCAAGTCATTTCTCAAATTGTTTAGGCAAAAAACAAGGAATATAATCACTTGCACACATTTCACAACTTTATCATTGTTCTTCCCTTTCAATACAAAATTCATATAAATGGTTTTGAGTGAATGATCCCTTCACTTTTTCATTCATCTCAATACCAAAAATAACTCATTTTGTTGGGATACTAGTTTAGTCTATGTGCTTTTCATGTCAATCAATAAAATTATATGCAAAATGAATAAAATTATTTTAAAAATAGCAATTGACCTTAAAATAGATATTACGTAGGAAGGTTAAAAAAGTTATTTAACAAAACATGAACCTCTTTCTTTAATTTTATTTGTGTTGTAAATTATGTATGTTTATTGGTCATATTATATGTAAGTGATGACACTTAAATGTCTTCAAAAGAAGACAAGTGTCCTTACACTTGGCAAACCTCATTCCATGCATCTTGACACTTGTCAAGATGGAAAGCAACTTGTTGGCCTATAAATATGTATGTTAACATTGAAAGGAAATGGACTAATTCATTCTCCCTATTTTTATCTCCACTTTACTTCTTCTATGTTATTATTTTAATTTATAACACGTTATCAGCACGAAGCTCTAATTTCTTTCAAATATATTAGGTATAATAAATCATCTCTTATATATTTTTATTTACATGCTAATTCTTTCTTACTTATTTATTTATTTTAGTTAAGTTAACTTGATGATCTTTATTTGATATATCTAACTCTATTATTATTTAGTGGGTTATATTAGTTTTGATATGTATATAATTTTCTCTCAACTACTCTTACAAAATAATATAACCATAATTTTTATTTCTCGAACGTCCTAAGATACTACATAAAGTTTTATTTATGTATGTTATTATTATGTACCTAACAATAGAAATATTATTTATATATTTTTATATTACTGATCCTATTTATGTGTCTCTGTATTGCTAATTTTATTTATGTGTTTATATATTGTTGACTTATATACCTAAATTCGTATGCTTCTTTGCGTAATTTTTTTTATATCAACAATTTCTTTTATTTGACAATATTCAAGAATTTATATTAATAGTATAGTAAATTAGTTTAACAGTGACACCAACGAATTACTAAATTATTATTGTAAACAAATTTTGTCTCATAAGAATGTACTAATGATTGATTAGCAATACTTTATGTCACTTTCAAAGAGATCATTTAATGATATTAGCATAAGAATTTATTCATATGTATTTGCTTTAGAAATTTGGTCTTAGTCAAATTTATTATTTCTAACTCATCTTCCTTTTTAGTTTTTATCATGTCAAATCTATCAAAGTTTGAATTTATGGCACTTGACATTACTGAAAAAAATTATTTGTCATGGGTCCTTGATGCTGAAATTCACCTTGACGCTAAAGGTCTTGGCTGAAATTCACCTTGACGCTAAAGGTCTTGGCGATACTATTAAACAAGAAAATAAAGCATCAAGTCAGGATAAAGCGAAGGCGATGATTTTTCTCCGACATCATCTTCATGAGGGATTAAAAACTGAATACTTAACTGTGAAAGACCCTCTTGAATTATGGATTAATTTGAAGGATCGATATCACCACCTAAAATTTACGGTATTACCAAAAGTATGAGTGGATACACCTTCGATTTCAAGATTTTAAAACTGTAACTGAGTATAATTCTGCTATTCATAAAGTAAGTTTCATATTAAAATTATGTGTAGATACTATCACTGATGATGACTTACTTGAGAAAACTTTTTCCACTTTTCACGCTTCAAATGCGTTGTTATAACAATAATACCGTGAAAAGGGGTTTAAGAAGTATTCTGAATTAATTACATGCTTACTTGTGGCTGAGCAGAATAATACTTTGTTGATGAAAAATCATGAAGCTCGTCCCACTGGGTCTGCTCCATTCCCTGAAGCGAATGTTGTAGCAGCACATAATCAGTCTGAATCAAGAGAAAATAATTCTCGTGAATGTGGTTGTGGTCGTGGCCATGGTCGTGGACGAAGACGTGGACGTGGTAGAGGACGAAATAATTATCGTCATTATGGTGGAAATAGATATGAGAATAACAAAGTTCCTCAAAATAATCCTTCTCGGGGAAAAATTAATATTTATCACAAATGTGGCATGAAAGGTCATTGGGCACGTGAATGTGTACGCCTGATCATTTTGTGAAACTTTATCAAGCCTTTCTCAAAAGAAATTATAATAATGTGCAGGCGAACTTGACCTTTCGAAATGATGATAATGAAGCAGCTCCCTCAAATAAATATGATGATATTGAGGCAAATCTTGCATATAAAGATGATGATTTTGAAGGCCTTTCAAATATTACTCATTTAGAAGCTGAAGACTTTTATGAGAATAATGATTGAAGAACACGTCGTCTAACTAGGGATAAAATTATGAAAAATAATAATTATTTTCTATTATGTTTACTACTATGTTGTTCTTCTTAAATGTTTTTGTTAAGGCATTAAATGTTATCAATTTCTATAAATATAATTTCTTAAAAGTTTCTTATGTTGTTAGTTTTTCATGCTCTTATTATATCTTTTATTTTTATGAAGAATATGGAAATTCCTCAGTTTTCAGTTGGATCCAAAATCAATCATGATGATATATGTCTTATAGATAGTGCCACAACACATACAATTTTAAGAGATAAAAAATATTTCTCTTATTTAATTATGAAAGAAGCTAATGTGAATACAATATCTGGTAGTACAAAATTAATAGAAGGCTCCGGAAAAGCTAACTTAGTACTTATCGGAGGAACACATTTGATAATCAATGAAGCATTATATCGTAGTAAGTCTCAAAGAAACTTATTAAGTTTCAAAGACATTCGTCAAAATAACTATCATATTGCGACTACAAGTGATGAAAAGAATGAATATATTTATATTACTACAATTATGTCGGGTAAAAAGTTTGTACTTGAAAAGTTACCCGCTCTTTCATCCGGCTTATATTACACAAGTATTAGAATGACTGAAACACATGCCATAGTAAACAAATGTTTACTAAATCAAATGATTTTATTATTTGTCATGACCGGTTGGGCCATCCCGATTCTAATATGAGGCGCAAAATAATAGAGAGTTCACATGGACACTCTTTGAAGAACCATAAAATTCTTCAATCTAAGGAATTCTCTTGTGCTGCATGTTCTCAAGGCAAATTGATTACTAGACCATCAGTAATCAAAGTGGGAATTGAATCTCCAGCATTTCTGGAACGTATACAGGGTGATATATGCGGGCCCATTCACCCATCATGTGGACCATTTAAATATTATATGGTTTAATAGATGCATCTACAAGATGGTCACATGTGTGCTTATTATCAACACGCAATATGGCGTTTGCAAGGTTACTTGCTCAAATAATAAAGTTAAGAGCACAATTTTCAGATTATACATTAAGAAAATCCGTCTTGATAATGCTGGTGAATTTACATCCCAAGCTTTTAATTATTATTGTATATCAATTGGGATAACAGTTGAACATATAGTTGCTCATGTTCATACTCAAAATGGTCTAGCGAAATCATTGATTAAACGTCTTCAATTAATTGCTAGACCAATGCTTATGAGAACAAAACTTCCCATTTAATTATGGGGTAATGCTATTTTACACATAGCAAGTCTTGTACGGATCAGATCGACAATTTACCATAAAATCTCCCCATTACAATTGACTTTTGGTCACGAGCCGAACATTTTCCATCTAAGAATATTTGGATGTGTGGTATATGTTCCAATTGCTCCACCACAACGTACAAATATGGGTCCCCAAAGAAGGTTGGAGATATATGTTGGGTATGAATCTCCTTCGATTATAAAATATTTGGAACCTATGACTGGAGATTTATTTACAGCAAGATTTGCTGATTGCCATTTCGATGAATCAGTATACCCAGCATTAGGGGGAGAAAATATGCAGCTGAAAAAGGAAATAGATTGGAATGCATTATCACTATCTCATTTAGATCCTCGTACAAATAAATGTGAACAAGAGGTTCAAAAGATAATTCATTTGCAAAATATTGCAAATCAACTGCCAGATGCATTCATTGACCTATCAAGAGTTACTAAATCTCATTCCGGCTGCTAATGCTCCAATTTGAGTTGACGTCCCGATAGGACAATTAATTAATACAAATTAGTCTAGACCACGCTTAAAACGTGGTAGACCAATCGATTCCAAAGATAAAAGTCCTCAAAAAAGGAAAGAAGCTAACGATCAAGATGGCCATAATATGAAAGAACCTGCACAAGAAGAGCAAACAGACATAATAATTGATGAAACCTTGGAAGAGGTTCAGGCGCCTGAAAATAATGAAGAAATCTCAATAAACTATGTCTCATCAAGAAAAATATGAAATCGAAATGATATAATTGTCGACAATAATTTTGCTTATAATATTGATATAGAAATAATGCAATAAAATAAGGATCTTGAACCAAAATCTGTCGAGGAATGTAGACAGAGAAATGATTGGCCAAAATGAAAAGATGCAATTCAAGTTGAATTAGCTTCGCTTGAAAAACGCAAAGTTTTCGGACCGATAGTCCGAACACCTGAAGGTATAAATCAGTGGGGTACAAATGGTTTTTTGTGCGAAAACAAAATGAGAAAAATAAAGTCGTAAGATATAATGCACGACTAGTGGCACAAGGATTTTCGCAAAGACCTGGTATTGATTATATGGAGACATATTCTCCTGTGGTGGACGCAATCACGTTCAGGTATCTTATAAATCTGGCAGTTCATGAAAAACTTGACATGCATCTGATGGATGTCGTTACAGCCTATTTATATGGCTCACTAGACAACGATATTTTATGAAAATTCCTGAAGGATTAAAAATGCCTGAAGTATATAAAGATTCCCGGGACAATTGTTCAATAAAATTTCAAAAATTTTTATGCGGATTGAAACAATCAGAACGCATGTGGTATAATCGCCTTAGAGAATACCTATTAAAGGAAAGGTATAAGAATGACCCAATTTGTCCTTGTGTATTTATTAAAAGATTTGGATCTGAATTTGTCATTATAACTGTGTATGTTGATGACTTGAATATTATTGGAACTCGCAAAGAGCTTTCAAAGACAGTAGAATGTTTGAAAAAGGAATTTGATCTGAAAGACCTTGGAAAGACAAAATTTTGTCTTGGTCTACAAATTGATTATTTTAAAAATGGAGTATTTATTCATCAATCAACATATACTAAGAATATTTTAAAGAGATTTTACATGGCTAAAGCGCATCCATTAAGATCACTTGATATTAATAAAGATCCATTTCGACCTCATGAGAATGACGAAGAACTTGTTGGTTCTGAAATACCATATCTTAGTGCAATTGGTGCATTGATGTACCTTGCTAGTAATTCCCGACCAGATATATCTTTTTCTGTAAATTTATTAGCTAGATTTAGTTCTTCTCCAACACGAAGACATTGGAATGGTATTAAACATATATTTAGATACCTTCAAGAGACCATCGATATGGGATTATTTTATTCAAAAGATTCCGATTCACAATTAGTTGGCTATGCAGATGCAGGATATTTGTCTGACCCACATAAAGGTCGATCTCATACAGGTTACTTATTTACATATGGAGGTACACCTATATCGTGACGTTCAAATAAACAGACTATGGTTGCTACTTCTTCAAATCATGCAGAGTTAATAGCCATACATGAAGCAAGTCGAGAATGCGTGTGGTTGAGAGCAATAACTCGACACATCCAGAAAACATGTGGTCTTCCCTTAAAAGGAGATATCCCAACAACATTATTTGAAGACAATGCTGCGTGTATAGCTCAACTAAGAGGAGGATACATCAAAGGAGATAAAACAAAACATATTTCACCAAAATTCTTCTTTACTCACGATCTTTAAAAGAAGGGAGAAATAGATGTTCAACAAGTTTGTTCTAGTGATAATTTAGCAGATATGTTCACCAAGGCATTACCAACTTCAATCTTTGAGAAACTGAAATACAAGATCGGAATGCGTCATCTTTGAGATATTAAGTAATGTGTTAATCAGGGGGAGATACGTGTTGCACTTTTTTTCCCTTAACCAAGATTTTATCCCACTAGGTTTTCCTGATAAGGTTTTTAATGAGGCAACAAATAATACGTATTACAAATAACTATGATTTTTTTTTGTACATAAACATCCCAGGGGGAGTGTTGTAAATTATATATGTTTATGGGTCATATTATATGTAATTGATGACACTTAAATGTCTTCAAAATAAGACAAGTGTCTTTACACTTGGCAAACCTCATTCCATGCATCTTGACACTTGTCAAGATGGAAAGCAACTTGTTGGCAATATGTATGTTAACATTGAAAGGAAATGGACTAATTCATTCTCCCTATTTCTATCTCTACTTTACTTCTTCTATGTTATTATTTTAATTTATAACAATTTGCCATATTTAAGTAGGATTTATATACCGCAAAGTTTCTGATTTTTAAAGTCTTAAATATTAAATATTTTAATAGAGTTCAAACAAGAAATGATTTTTACAATCTCTGCCACAGCCTATGCCCTTTGAGTGAGCACTCTGTGGTGCGCAATGAGAAAACTCCCCACTGTGTAATAGCCTGCAAATCACACAGGGGAGGTAAACCACAGTAGGAAAATCCTATGCGACAGACTCGACTTAGAAGACATTGAGGGGGGATCGATCCTGGGTCATCCATGTAAATAAACCATCCTCCAAACCAACTGAGCCATCCCGAAGAAATAATTTAATCAGGAAAATTTAAGTCAATTTTAAATTACCAAACATTAAGAATTCTTACTAATTAATATATGATCTCTTTCATGTGTGTATGTATGTGCCTACTTTTAAATTTTAATTATATGGGTTGTGCATGGGTTTTCTGGAACTGATAATTTTAAGTTTATATTTATAAGAGAAAAGACATAAAGTCACCACTGAAATTGTCCCAAGTTTTAAAAAAATAACTTAACGTTGCAATTGTCCTATTATCCCACTAAACAATTTTGAATAGATATAATTACATCATTTTTCGTCCATCTGACATAGAGAGTGGTGTGCACTCTCTCAAAGAGAGTGAGCAGCCTAAAATAACTAATATAATTTTTTTTATAAGTATTTTATTATAAAATATATTTTCTTATTTTTCTTATTATTTTAACTTTTTTTCCTTTTTATTTTTTCTCTTTCTTTCTTCTTTCTTTTCAAAGATTCATTGTCATCTCCATTCATTAAAGCTTCTTACTTTCAATGTCACCATTTTTACCACAACTTCACCTTTTTTTTTTAACTATTAGTTTTACTATTTTTAGTTTTAAAATTTTATCTATTTTCTTACATTTAGAATAATTCGATAAACTCATTAGATTTCAAAATGATTAGGAAGTATCATATAGTTTTTTATTCGATTTCAATTAATTTCTTTCAATTTTTGAAAAATTTATTGATACTTTTAAAATTATGTTTCTAATTTTGAATTTATATGAAAATGAGTAATTGATGATACCTTCAAAATTTTAAATCTTAAAAAAATAATTAATTTTGTTATCAATAATTCAATAAAGTCTAAATAATTGTACCAATTTTATAAAGAATTTGATCGGAGAAGAAGAAGAAAAAGAAAAGAAAAAAAATGAAAGTGGATTTCAATTTGACATGGGGGGTGGAGGTGAAGAAAAAAAAAGAAAATGAAGGGATAAATCACTTCAAAGTGGGATATGGTAGATGAAATAAAATTTAAGATATATCAAAATTAAAATTCAAAAAGTAAGAGAGAGAGAAATAAAGAAAGAAAAAGATAAAATGAAAAATTTTAAATGAAAAAATTATATTTTTAATTACATTAACATGTGTCATGTAATGATTGGGGTGTGAACTCACTTGCTTCTTAAAATTTGGGGCTGATCAAAAAATGGTATAATAATATCTGTTCAAAATTGTTTAGTGGGGTAATAGGTCGCAAAGTTAAGATGTCTTTATGAAAATTCGACTCAACTTCAATGGTGACTTTATGTATTTTCTTTATTTATAAAATCAGCTTACTTAACTTATAATTTAATAAATTAGATTATTTATATTTCAATTGAGTTAATATAAGTTTTAATTTATTTTTCTGTCATTTATATTTGCTTAGCAATTCAGACATAGTGCAGTCACTTTACATGATATAAAGTAAGTCTATGAATTAGGTATTATTATATTATATAAAGTCAAATACTTTAATATATAATAAAGTATTTTTTTTAAACAATATTATATAGAAAAAAGTTCAGCAATAATATTTGAATAATTTGCATCGGATGCATTCTTGCACAGTTGTACTAGTACTTCACTTAAACTATAGGACAACATTGTAGCCAAGATTTCTTTTTATTGGATTTTAAAAACTAATATCTTGTAAATGTTTATAAAAATATTAATAAATTTGTCCTCAATAAATTTGTTTTGATTGTCATTATTTTTTTCCTCAAGGAAACAAACAATATTGGTGTTGTGAAACACATTTATGGGTTCATACTATGTGTAGAAATAAATTTGACTTAAAAGGTTTTAAAAAAATTGACTTTAGGAGATAAAGTGGGTTGAAATTATTTTATTTAATTTATATCTTACCCAATATATATTTTTACTCGTAGATTGCAATCCAATTCATTTTCAATCCACTCAAATCCACTTATTTAGTTATTTGCCAGCAATAGGTCTATCTAATCCTACCATCCAAGTTGGTTCCTAAATTAAAGTATCTTGAAAGAATATATATATATTTTACAGGAGACATTTGTAATTAGTACTAGTAGTTACAGTGTCATGAAAATATTTGTTTTCTACTAACGTTGTCGGTTGTTTGTCCATATAACTGAACTAAAACATTTTTATCATTCATTACAAGTGCAATTCCCCGTACCTATTTGCCTAGATCCAATCTACGTATTGTTCACCAAGTTTAGAGGTAGTAGGTGAGCTTTCAACTCAACATTTTGTAGTTTGTAAGAGTTTAGATGTATTTTTCCCAGACAATGACATGAAGTTGTCCTTACCCCATGTGGTTACTGATTTTCCACTTAGAGTGTGTTTGGTATGAAGGAAAACATTTTCTTCCTATTTTCTCATGTTTGGTTGGGACAAAATCTTGGAAAATATTTTCCAAATCAACTCATTTTTCTCAAAATTAAGAAAAATGACTTCCCTTCAAAAATTAAGGAAAACATTTTCCAAACTCTCCTCCAATTTCAAATTACATTTTTTGGGGGAAAAACGTCAATTTAAAAAAAAAATATTTTCAATTTTAAAATTTTATTTTTTCATCCGATCCCTGACCCTCCCACCCCCCCCCCCAACCGGCCAGCCCCCCAACCCACCTCCTCCAAAAAATTAATTTTGCTAATATTTTCAACTTTAAATTTTTATTTTTAAACTCCTACCCCCCCACCCCCAACCCCCAAAAAAATTAATTTTATTTTTTAAAAATACTATCAACTTCAAATTTTTATTTTTTCACTCCTACCCCTCCCCCTGCCCCCATCCACTACCCCCCACTCCACCACCACCCCCCCCAAAAAAAAAAAAAAATTTATTTTTAAAAAATATTTTCAATTTCATAAATTATTTTTTACTCTAGTAAAAATAAAAAGATGTCTCTCAAAAACATTTTTCATTCATAAATCAAACACAAAATCATTTCCAGAAAATATTTTCTACTCACCAACCAAACATGAGAAAATAAGTCCAAAATCTACTTGTTTTCCAGGAAAATATTTTCTAGGAAAACATTTTCCATGGAAAACATTTTCCTCCATACCAAACACACCCTTAACCTCTGTCACTGTAACGACCCTTCCTTGTCGTTATGCTTGGACTATTTGTAAAAGAAATCGGGCAAAAAACTTTTGTAATAGTGAGTTGAAAATTTCAGGCTAGGCTAGGCTTGAATGAAATCTGAGTAAGAAGAGACCTAGGGAAATATGAGGCAAGGATTGGGTGAAATGTCTAAATAGAACTTGTTTTCCTTGTAGCAAAAATGTTAAAGAGACTACAGGATTTTTCAGGAGTGAATTTGAGAACGTCCATTATCATTCCAGAACGTTTTCGGAAAGTGCAAAGGCGACCTAGGGCGGTTTTCACTTTTTTTTAATCGAAATCATGCATAAAGGCTACTAAATTACTCCCTAGCTTGATATTTCTATTACTAGGCCTTAGAATTTGTGGTGGTGAGTTTAAGGGAGGGTTTGATTTTGCTTAATTATAGAAAACCCCTTGTTTAGGTGGAATGATCATGAAACTAGTGTGAGTTTAGGTTAAGGATATAATCCTGGTGTATTTAGACCATTTTGGTTTGATTTTGTGTTACATTGATTGTTTATAGACCAAGAATATGCTTCATAAGAAGGGGGGGGGGTCAAGTTCGGTAGAGTTTCCAAAGTTGATTCGAGGTATGTGATGGTTGAATTATTTTCCATTTATGTCATATGTGCATGTTAACTGTTTCGCTCGTAACACATGTACAATATGTGATTAGCGATTTGGAAAGGGATGGAATTGAAATGATATCTTGTTGTCAAATTCATAAAATGAACTTGTCCAAATTGCTTGTGTGTTATAAGTGTTATTGTGATTGTATGGTATGTGATTTTTGATTTGCTCGGGCACCACGCTTGGTACATCTTATCAATTGGCTCGAGTATCACGCTTGGTACATGA
The DNA here is from genome assembly GCA_016801875.1 of Solanum sitiens. Taxonomy (NCBI): domain Eukaryota; kingdom Viridiplantae; phylum Streptophyta; class Magnoliopsida; order Solanales; family Solanaceae; genus Solanum; species Solanum sitiens. The sequence goes on from JABWTJ010000815.1 coordinate 185,662, forward strand.
TACCTCTTGGTTGACTCAGGTACTATGCTTGTCAGAAGATACAATGTATGACAAAAAATTATGACACAACTCCCACCATAAGGAAAGAAGAGTACTAGAAGCAGTCAGAGATCCCCCATCGTCTTCACCTATGAAACATCACTAAATCTTGCAACCAAACTATGCCAGTGACATAGAAAGAGCATTATAAGTACAAATAACACGTACTAGTAGGCATCATCAGTCTACCCAAAGCCAACACATAATATTATCCAAATGATCAGGAAACATGAACATAAGTATAACCAGAACCCCGAATCATCCGTTCACACTTAATATGACATACTCCTTGAAACCCATACGTTCTATCTTATTCCATTGCCAACTCTTACATTTATACATTCGACCTCTTTACCACTCTAAGGCTTCCAAATCCTACATGTTATGCCACTCTCGTATCAGATCATACCCTAACCTCTCTATCACCTATAGATTTTCCAAATACTAGCCCACTACTAAATCAGCTAACCAACCTACTACTCTCCCTCGAGTCCTCATGCCAACATTTTGGCACTTGAACCATTTTAATAAACCACAAGCCCGACTCTTACTAAACCACCTTCACTTAGATTCCCCCTTATCGGCTATGTTCTAAATAGTGAACAACCATAACAAGTTCTTGCCTTTAACAATGTACCCGACCCCTTACAATCCACCTGTCCTAAATACCACTACTTTGCAAACAGACCACATACAACTCTAATCATATATATAAACAACCCGGACTCCTAGTGCTCAACCAGAATTAACATCCTTATGAGGCATCTCGCATGATCACTCATAAATCGATACATAAGTGCAACTAACACTTCAAGTAACCCAACCACTCAAGGATCCCTAAGACATCATCAATCGTGTTTAACATGCAATATTTAATCATAAATCGCATCCACTCGTGGACCATTAGGTAATAATCAGAGTATGAAGAAGTAAACCTAACTAACTCAAGAAACCAACATGTAAATCCAGTTCTCTCATGAAACCTTTACATAAAACGTTAGTGTATGGACATTGTAATTGAGCAAACCATAAATTATTCATACTAGGTGTGGTTTCTGAGTCAACCATTAGTATCCCATATCGCTGTGGTACCCGAGTCAACCATCAACCACCAATAGCATACAAAACGATAATTAAAATGAACAACCAGACTTGAAACGACAAGTAATAAACATGTTCATTGCATGAAATCATGTAACACATCAGATTTAGAATTGAAAGAAAATGTATTTTCGGGCTGGTGTATGTGTCTACGGGTTCCATCTACGGATCGTAGAAGCTCCTACTGGCCATAGATGGCAACCGTTGGAACTCGAGGAAACAAATTTTTGAATCAAGTACTAGTACCCTTTTTAAGGTTCACCAGGGCAGTCTATCAGCCTTTGTATGAGTCGTAGATAGGTCTCATAGGTGAGTCCCAGACTTTCTGAAATCTTACAGTTAAAAGTTGATTCTACGATTGGTATGTACGATTCGTAGGAAGACCTACGAAATATACATAGGGTTTTGTCAAAATTGAGTAATATTTGAAGTCCTAGTAACCTATATATAGATAGTATGGTCCATAGAAGGACATATGAACTGTAGGTCCAAATTGTAGATGTAGGTCGACAGTTATTTTAAAAGGGCTTTGGGTCTTTTCCTAATTCTTTTAACCGTATACTATGCCACTTTACCTATTTTAGCTAAGCCATATATAAACGTTTTAAGCCCCAATCAATCCATTTTACAATTCATTCTCCTAAATCTCCTAAACATGTCCAAATTCATCTTCTAATTTATCTCAAGTCCAAGGAAGAAGAAGAAGAATAAGAAGTTAGGGTTTCAATCAAATCCCCAATTTCTCCATCTTCGTGGGCCAAATAAATCAAAGTATGCAAGTATTCACCCTGAAGTATTTTCCTCCCTGTGTCCTGTTGATACCCAATTTTGACCCTCGACGATGTTATTAATTATCGAGCTTCTTCAATTTCAAACAATTTAAAATAATTAGTCTTATAAAATTAAAATATGCATATACATATATATACATATTTTGCAAGCTATTTTAACTAGTTTTGTCGATTTTTATAATGTCTAGTTAATACATTTGCTCTGCAGATAATTATAATATTTCATAAATATGGAAATTTATCTAAAAAAGATATCATTTTTTTAGTTAGTTATTTTATTTCAGTTTAAATTATAGTCATAATTTCAAGTTGATTAGATTGTAATTGAGTTAATCATTTTATATTTAAGTTATTTATTTTGTTTTGTAAGATTAAGAAACTTTTTAATTAATTTATGTAAATTCATCTTGTTTAAATTGGGACCTAGTCTAGTGATTAAATTAAATTTGGTTACGATTGAAGTGAATATGGATATCGTTTCTCCTCACTTCATCTTTTAAGACCAAGACTTTGGACTCTATCTCATAGAATTCAGCAGCCCATTTCCCTAACCCAAGCCCATTCCTTAAATTTTTCAGCCAGCAGTACAACCACCACAGGAAGCCTATTCCCACAATACGTACAACATGCAAGATCGGCCCACTATTTCCATATTCCCTCTCCCAGCCCAAATTCCCTTTTCCTTAAACCTTTCTCCCTTAGACCTGACCCGCCCCAAAAGATAAATCTGTGCGTTCTCTCCCTCGCACGAAAAACCCAGAATCTCGATCAGAATCCCGCAATCGATCCGAGCCCAAATCGCGTGACCCCCTCCTTCTCCCTTATTCGTTCGTACGAAGAACCAGGTGTCTCGATCTCGCACCTCCTTCGTCCTTCACTCCGAATCCAGCGGCCGAAATAATTTTTCCGTTGAGGGAAAAGACAAGAATAGTACAACTCTCAGCAGCAAAAAGCATTTGTGCTTTCGTCCTTGCAGCCTTAGGATTGAGACGCATAGCGTTTCAAGGACAATGGGGACGAATCGACCGTCCAACTCGCTGTGTTTCATGTGGTATCTGCTGAAAAGTGGGAAAAGTGGGATTTTCCTAGAGATTTTTGAAGATAAGGTTGAAGAATTTGAATTCGTTTTCTGGCCCTTAGACGATTTTACCCTCCATTTTCCCCCCTTTCCAACCCTAATCCTCTCCTATATATGTTCTGTTTTGGTCACTGTGAGCGAGGATATTTTTTTGGGGTCTGAAATTTTCATTGAAAACTCTTCATTAAGAAAAATAGAAAGGAAACATAGAGTGTTTTCTTGTTTGGCTAAGCAATATCAAGAGGGTAGAAAACAAAAAACGTTCTTCGCTAGGAGAACTCTCTCGAGTCTGATTTTTTTTAAGAATAGAAAGCTGTGTCGAGAATATTGGGACTGATAAAGCACTTGGGTGAAAGAAACGGGTTCTTCGGGTCACATTTTGGACGGTGGGAGAAGCTTTCATCTCTGATCGTATCTGTCCCGTTCGCCGCCCCTCAAGAGGTAAACAAATCTTGTCTTCCCTGTTTTGTGGGTTGACTTTTCTTTCCCTTGTTGTCTCATAGTGAGTGATTAAATCGTGTATATCTGTTATCGGGTTGTGCGTTGATTGTGCATTATTTTGTTAGAATTTGAGGTTTCCGTTCGTCATAGTTTTCCTGAAGCTTATATGTACTCGATTTTCGAAGATTTGGTCCCATCGCCTGTTTTGGTCTCCTCTCTGTGGCTGTTTATGTTTCCTTCCTGAGTTTTCTTGGTAGGATAATTCTTATTTCGATCTTTCGATTATTTATTTTCTAATTTCTGATGCTATTCCGTCCATATTTGTCGAAATGGGAGTATGCCGAGCATGACGACCTTGGGGAAGGAATCTGCGGCCTTTTCGAAGAGAATGATGTTGTTATTGGTATTCAATCCATTTTGCCGGATTCTCGCGTGTTCATTTCATTACTTGTGTTTGGTTGGCTGTTAGTTGCTGCTTAGATTGATCTATTTGACATGATGCAATACTTTATTCTCCTCCACCTGATAGTTCTTTGTTAACAACTCTTAACAACTCGCTTTGTCCCAAGTTTTTTTTGCGTTTGGCGGTGTTTCAAAGAGTGATAAATGGCGTGTTTTAGTTGCTTGATTCACTGATTTCATTTTTCATTTTGTTCTCTATTTTTTCCTTGTTTTAGGTTCATTTACAGATTGTTCCATAAAATCTCTTTTCAACTTCCCTTATGTAATTTTTGATAGTGTTTCTATGGTTTGTTTGAAGTTCAGCTTTCTCTCATTTTTCTCACTGTTATCTTCCGTGTTACTATTTCTTCTCTTCTTTGTATCTAATGTTAATCTGAAAGTAGTCTTAGTAGCTGTGTGTGAGCATCTATATAGTTGTTTACTCATTTCTGTCTTACGTCTCTGTTACATGCTATTTCGAGTTTGTCTATTTAGACAAATTGGAGCTTCGTGTTTCATTATTCGAATTGGAATTTTTGTTAGAATTTAGTCATTAAGGCTACTTGAGGCATACCTTTTTCCATGATTTGATTCTGATAAGACTACTTTCAGATGGCCTGAAGCATGATTTCTGTTTGCATCAACTACTGTATGCATAACATGTTAACTTTTTCTAGTATAAGGTAATTTTGGCAGTTTAGTCATATACTTTTATTATTATTATTATTATTATTATTATTATTATTATTATTATTATTTTTAATCCCTTTTTGTTGATTGTTTATTCCCTTGAATCACTTTCTGAATGAAATCATCTTTGGTTAATATTTATCGGTACAATAGCTGGAATCCAATCTATTGAAATTATTAATTTTAATAATTATATGATTAGGTTGCATGATAATGAGCAAGTGAGTATCCACGTCTTAGTTCCTTTTTTTTTTCCTTTGTCATCATGCTAAGCCTCTTCCCACTGCATGTTTTCTTTTCTCATTGCTAAGATGTTCAATTATTTCTGTATTGGGGATATCCATTCTTGTGTTGATTGTCAGTAATAATACTCTTCAGAATCATGTTGATTCAAATTGATTCTTATAAATTTTAATTTTTCTTCTTACGCATGTGAAATCCATCCGAACGAACTCGTAACGAGTTCCTATCTTTCCTCGTGTATTTCGAGAGGGCCATAAAGGCCCCAGTTTTCATCGAGTCAGCCCTCCATGTTTTCGGCAAACAGGTTTCGAAGCCGAGGAATTCGGGAGGCCGAGAGTTTGAAGATTTTTGGGCCGCGAAGCTTAATTTTATTTTCCGATATTGTATTTTGTCATCTTTGGGGCTTAAGCCTATGTCGTTTTTCATTTATTAATTATTATCGTCTAGCTTAGGACAGGTACTATCGAAGTGGGCCTAAAGGTCCCAAAACAAAATGGGTCCAAATACCGGTCCAAGCGGACAAATAACCCAGATTTGGACCCCATATCTCTCTCTCTCTCTCCCTCTCTTATTTCTCGTTGTTTTTTTGCTTTTATTTGTCGGTAATTTTAAAGTTAAAAAAATCCAAACCCCTGCAAACGTCTTAAATGTTTTATCAACTTAAAATAAATTTTAAACAGATTTTTTCAAACAACTCCAAGTAACTTTATCTCAAAATAAAATTAAGTTTTAGCCAAACTAAGTTAGTTGACGGATAACCACAAGTAAGCGGACGTCTTATGTGCTTTCCAAGCCTTCCTAAGACGTAAATGTGAATCCCCGAACCCCCTTTTAAGTTTTCAAAATAATTTTTCTGTTTAAGTCTTTTGAAAGCTAAAGTTTTCTTGATTTTTCTTAAAAATTAAGTGACGACTCTCAAAAAGTCTCAAAACTACAAAAAAATGTTTTTTCGATAAAACAAAAATGGCGACTCCGTTGGAGATTAATTAAGTTCTAACCAAAATGATTTGACTATTTGTACTAATTAAATTTCTTATATGTGATTGATTTGTTTAAATTGTAAACTGGTATTGCATATCATGGCATATCATAAACTCCGTCAAATGACGATTATTTTTATTACCATTTAAAGGACGATTATGAGGGTTTGCAGTCGTACGTTAACCAAATTTTCTTTCGGTGCATCCTGACGAATGTAGTTGGCTACTTGATAGTCAAAAGTCGTTAACTGTCCCAGCCTAAGTAGTCCGCATGGGTTACCCTTTCCACTATAAATACAACTCATTCCTAGTCAAACTAAGATACAGCGAAACCAAATCTCGAAAGTAGCGCATTGGCCTAAGATGACCCAACACCCAAGGAGTGTTGGGCCCATTAGAAAGACCGTCTTGAGTCCAAAGAGCCCATGGCTCAATAGGACGATCATATTTATGTGTTAATCTGAAGGATGTTTGCGTGTTTAACTGTTTGTTATGTCCAAGGGGGGTGGAAACTAACTAGTTGTATGTTTTTGTAGATGTCGAGTCAGTTCCTCAGTTTCAATATGGTCACCAAGACACCAAACATTGTCCGCGTATGGTGAGACAATCTTAAAGCTTGTCAAAAGAGAGAAATCTCGATTCACGTAGGCCACTTACTTTCAATAATGGACTTCAAGGTTTGGCCCACATTTATCAAGGTAATTACGCGGTTCTGGGATGATGAAAGGATGGTGTTTCGATTTGGAGACGTCGAAATAACACCGACACTAGAAGAAATAAAGGATTGTCTAGACTCCATTGGAACATGTGGTAAGAGGAAAAAATATCCCGATCATCACATCCTTCTACCGGAAAAGCCTACTAGTAAGAAGTTGAAAGACATATTATTATTAGTAAATGTGAACTGGTTGGATGCCCAAAATATACCACTGATGAGATTTTTCGAAAGATGGGGGCACGACAGCTATTTTAAACTATTTCCAAACGAATTCCATGATCACAGTATTTGGAGACAAACTCAAGCTATTGCATTCTCCGCATGCCTTTTAGGAACGATGGTGTTCCCTCGGGATGAAGGAAAGGAGATCGACACCCGGGTCGTGATGGTAGTGGACGCCATCTTTAGAGGAGTTGGAGAGAAACAAGAAAAAAAGAAACACTGCAGTTTGGCCCCGATCATTCTGGCCGACATCTATCGATCGCTGAGCTTGTGTAAGAACGGGTTCCCATTTTTCCAAGGTTGCAACATTTTACTTCAGTGGTGGATGACTGAACATCTCTGCAAAAGGGATGGCGCCCAGCCACAAGAGTTGGCCAAGCCGAGCCAGACGAGTCCCCTTGATAATTACGAATTCCATCTAAGCATTCGTAGGTTCCCAATTCATTCCACCAGGGATGCGTGGGCAAGGGTATTTTATGATCTAAGAGAAGGAGATATACAGTGGATGTTGTCGAACTTCATGTCAGAGAGGATAGAAGCGCAGGGGGCCAAACTTCCCTTCTTGATCCTTCCCGGCATCAGAGGATTGCGACCCTTCAACCCAGCTAGGGTGATGCGTCAATTCGGTAGAACACAAATCACACCTGTCCAAGGGGATGCTAGCTCCTTTGTAGTAGACTACAGCGGGTGCACTAAAATACCTTTTACCAATATCATCCTCCAAGAATGGTCCGGACGCGTCAACATGAAATGGGATATGGCTGAAAACTAATATGAAGCTGGGTATGTCGACGAATACAAGACATGGTTGCAGAATGATCTGTATGGTGTAGTGAACCCAACACCACGCGTAGGTCGAGAAATTGAAGACGTGCAGACGGCTTCAGATCCACCCATACCATTTTCAGCAAGAATGGGACCAAAGAGAGCAGGAATTTCAGCGAAGGAGCAAGAGTACCACTCCTAAGAGTTAGAAAATCAGAGGTCTTTAGCTGTGATGTCATAAGAGCTAGCCGATGCAAGGGCTTGTCTGATGCGTCTAGATGCAACCTTAGATGAGCAGATGAATACCCTACAGGTCGTGCCGACATCTTCCAAAGCTGTGTTCGCTGAGCCATACATGTTAACAAGCAAGTGCATCATCCGCGAAGAGGTAGAGAAAGCGAGAGGAGGAGCCGGAACATCAACCTTTTAATTCTCCTGCGTGGGATTGTTTTCTATTTGTATTCGCACTGTATTCCCCTCCCTGAAAATGTACCCCGTTTTGATTGAAATATTGTAATGAACGCCATGATCATAAGTGAAGTTCATTTTGGGGGGTGCAACAATATGTTTTAAATGACGCAATACATCCTTCAGATCATTAGGCCTACCCTTTGCACAAAAGGGTCACACGCATGATTAGGACGCGATATATATGTCTTAACTATTTATGTGCTATGTTGCTGTGAATGAGGATATCGAAGATTCAATCCTTTCCAGAAATTCCCAAAAGAAAATACACAAGTCACTATTACAAAATGTCCGACCAAAATTTTCTGAGTCTTAACTTTCTCACTCAAAATACACCTCTCATATCCCAAATCCTAAAACATTACTCTACTGTCTCAGGAAAAGCAGATCACTACTATGGATAAGGGTAAGAATATCCAGATGGAACTCACTGGAGAAGAGCTACAAAGAAAGATCGCACAAATCACTTGAGAAATTCAAGAGACCCAAGAGGAAGGGCTCAGGGTCGAAATGGCCACAACAATCTACAAAGCTGCAACTGCGACGCTGTATGAGGATCTGACATCAAAGATAAAGAGGAAGAAGGACGTTGAGCTAGAGATAGAGGACTTGAGTGAGAAGTTAGACATGCTTCGACTGAGAATGCAAGAAAGAGAAGCGAGAGAGGCAAGGATAGAGTTAGAAATCGCTAGTCTGTTAGCCAGAAATGCATCGCTGGATGAGGAACTGACAGCGGAGATGGCGGAATTCATCGCTATGAAGGAAAGAATGGCATCACTGAGGAAGAAGAACAAAGCCTTCCATAACGATATGACCAACAAACTTCAGAGAATGTGCGGGAAATACTTTATCCGTGAGCAGGAAACTAACAGTGGTCCCGATGACGCTCACCCTGGAGCGACTTGGGAAGACATTTAAGAGGAAATCGTCTACAAGCCTCCGTTCTTGGGCCGTCTGAGAGGAGGAGACAAGTGGATCACCCTCCCGCCCTATGAGCCGACTCATCGCGTAGGAGCGAAAGTTATGTCTTGCGCCCTTCTGTACGAACATCTCGGATGGGCACCTTCTCAAAACCCCCAGAAGTTCATCATCCTTCCAAGGTCGTTCTCGACCTTCTCAAAACTCCTACCAAGCTTGCTACACGCAAGCTAGTCGTCCAAACAATCCTCCTCCAGTCTACCAAAATGCTACCCCCACCTACCAAAACGCTCCTCCCCCTAAATTACCAAAATCCATCTCCTATTTACAAAAATCCTCCTCCACTTTACCAAATTCCATCCCCCACTACCAAGGTGTTGCTCCTAACTGTGCTAACGTGCAGTCGAGCTACAAAGCACCCCCTCCTGTTTATCAAGTCCAAGCTCCACTATACCAAATATCCCCTCCGAATTACCAACCTCCATCACCAAACTACCAAACAAATCCCTATCCCACAAATCAAGATCCCCGTCCCAATAACAGAAGTTATCAACAGATGCCTCCTCCACAAGGCTGTTATGATCCACCTCGACCTAGATTCAAGAAAAAGCCTCCGAGGAACTTTACTATGCTCGCCGAAAGCCGAACAAAGCTGTACGAGCGACTGGCTGCGGTCGGATATGTCCATCCGATGGGGCCCAACCAGATGGATACCAGTTCTAAATTCTATAGGACTGATCAAAGGTGTGCTTATCATTCCAACAGTATTGGACATGATACTGAGGACTGTATCAACCTCAAGCATAAAATTCAAGACTTGATTGACCAAGAGGTGGTCTCTCTTCAACCAGCCGCGCCTAATGTCAACACCAACCCTTTGCCGAATTATGGAGGCGGCAATTAATATGATAGAGACAGATGATGATTGGGGCATGACAAAAGTGATAAATCCAACGTTCATGACGAGTTGGAAAGGTCTGTGGCTTCGTTGAGTATCAAAGAGAAAAAAGAGTTCGTTATCTTGACACCCGCAAAGGCTGTTGCATTGGTGCCATCTAAAACTCTTGTCAGGCCGAAGTTTGTGATTGAAACCGCTGCCGCTTAAGGTATGACCCTATCTGGGAGGTGTTAACTCCCAAAGAGTTAGCTCTCGGAGGACAAAAAAAGGATCAGGGTAAAAGGCCGATAAGCGAAGGCGAGGCAGAGGAATTCTGGAGAAAGATGCAACTAGAAGACTATTCAATCGTGAAGCATTTGGAAAAAACTCCATCTCAGATTTCCATGTGGACCCTGTTGATGAGCTCCCAGCTGCACAGGCAAGCCTTGATGAAGGGTCTCGATGATACGTATGTGCCCGTGGGCTCAAGCAGCGATAATATTGCCGCTATGATCAACCAAGTCATCTGGGGGCATCAGATAAGGTTTTGCGACGACGAGTTACCTTTTGAAGGGAAGTCACACAACAAGGCATTGCACATCACTGTCGTATGTCGTGATAAGGTCATAAATCGCGTCTTGGTGGAGATGGATCCGGTCTGAACATTTGCCCATTGTCGACATTGAGGCAGTTACGGTTTGATTTGGGGAAGATGGAACAAAACCAAGTCAATGTAAGAGCCTTTGACAGAGTGTAGAGAGATACGTTGGGAGCGGTGAATCTGATCATCCAAATGGGTCCGGCAAAATTCAGTGCACAGTTTTAAATCTTCGACATCGACACCAGCTATAACCATCTTCTGGGAAGATCTTTCATCCATATGGCTGGAGCTGTACATTCTACGCTGCATCAGATGATGAAACTCGTCTGGAAGGGCGAAGAGTTGGTTATTCAGGGCGAAGGGAGTCACTGATAGGCGCCAATTATCGATGAAGTGTCTCGAGGTACAAATGTTTACACGGTGGAGATGGTAAATCCCTTTGGTGAGGACTTGGCCCCACAGACCCCCATGCCTGCCGTGTACAAGATGATAGCCACTGTGATGCTGCAGAATGGTTTTGAACCAAGTTTCGAATTGGGGAGAAATTCCCAAGGAATTATTGAGCCTATTCCGGTCCCCGTCAAAGGAACTAGATATGGTTTGGGGTACATTCCCACGGATGATGATATGAAGGCGAAAAAGAAGATTGATCAAGTATTGCCTAAGCCAATCCCTCATCTGTATCAATCATTCCTGGTTCGGGAGTATGCCGAGCATGACGACCTTGGGGAAGGAATCTGCGGCCTTTTCGAAGAGAATGATGTTGTTATTGGTATTCAATCCATTTTGCCGGATTCTCGCGTGTTCATTTCATTACTTGTGTTTGGTTGGCTGTTAGTTGCTGCTTAGATTGATCTATTTGACATGATGCAATACTTTATTCTCCTCCACCTGATAGTTCTTTGTTAACAACTCTTAACAACTCGCTTTGTCCCAAGTTGTTTTTGCGTTTGGCGGTGTTTCAAATAGTGATAAATGGCCTGTTTAAGTTTCTTGATTCACTGATTTTGTTTTTCATTTTGTTCTCTATTTTTTTTCCTGTTTTAGGTTCATTTACAGATTGTTCCATGAAATCTCTTTTCAACTTCCCTTATCTAATTTTTGAAAGTGTTTCTATGGTTTGTTTGAAGTTCAGCTTTCTCTCGTTTTTCTCACTGTTATCTTCCCTGTTACTATTTCTTCTCTTCTTTGTATCTAATGTTAATTTGAAAGTAGTCTTAGTAGCTGTGTGTGAGCATCTATATAGTTGTTTACTCATTTCTGTCTTACTTCTCTGTTACATGCTCTTTCGAGTTTGTCTATTTAGATAAATTGGAGCTTCGTGTTTCATTATTCGAATTGGAATTTTTGTTAGAATTTAGTCATTAAGGCTACTTGAGGCATACCTTTTTCCATGATTTGATTCTGATAAGACTACTTTCAGATGACCTGAAACATGATTTCTGTTTGCATCAACTACTGTATGCATATCATGTTAACTTTTTCTAGTATAAGGTAATTTTGGCAGTTTAGTCATATCCTTTTTTTAATATTATTATTTTGTTTTTATCCATTTTTGTTGATTCCCTTGAATCACTTACCGAATGAAATCATCTTTGGTTAATATTTATTGGTACAATAGATGGAATCCAGTCTATTGAAATTATTAGTTTTAATATTTATATGATTAGGTTGCATGATAATGAGCAAGTGAGTATCCACGTCTTAGTTCCTTTTTTTTCCCTTTGTCATCATGCTAGGCCTCTTCCCACTACATGTTTTCTTTTCTTATTGCTAAGATGTTCGATTATTCCTGTATTGGGGATACCCATTCTTGTGTTGATTGTTAGTAATAATACTCTTCAGAATCATGTTGATTCAAATTGATTCTTATAAAATTTTAATTTTTCTTCTTACGCATGTGAAATCCGTTCGAACTCGTCACGAGTTCCTATATTTCCTCGTGTATTTTGAGAGGGCCATAAAGGCCCCAGTTTTCATCGAGTTAGCCCTCCATGTTTTTGGCGTACAGGTTTCGAAGCCGAGGAATTTGGGAGGCCGAGAGTTTGAAGATTTTTGGGCCGCGAAGCTTAATTTTATTTTCCGATATTGTATTTTGTTATCTTTGGGGATTAAGCCTATGTCGTTTTTCATTTATTAATTATTATCGTCTAGCTTAGGACAGGTACTGTCAAAGTCGGCCTAAAGGTCTGATATGCTCAAATTTACTTCTGGAAAAAAGTATAAGCGGTCGTATCAAGTAAAGAACCCAACTACAAGGTTAGGATCGATCCCACGAGGAAAATGATTTAGACTTAACTTTAACCTACTATTACTTTTATTTAGTCAAGTCTCTTCCGAAAACAAATAAAAAAAAGGGGGGTTTTGAATAACAAATGTAATTCACTAATTCTACGTAAACAGTTGACACGTTCAAAGATTTGATTTTTATCTAGTAATTTAAAGTAACTAGGGCTTAAGTGTTCCCCATAGGTCCATAACTCGGTAAATCTAACGATAACAATCCTTTTCTAATATCTTACATGCAAAGTGGTAAGCTATGTATTCCAAATTCCTTGGTCCGGCATCTAGGAAATTTCACTTCGCACCTTGGTCCGACTACGTGTGTATGCTTTACTAAACCTTACCTTTACCTCATATTAAGCATCATAATCGATATTTGTCTTAGTTGTTACTTCGCACCAACCAACACTAGCTTATTAGATAGTATACACTAAATCTACGTCGATAATTCTTTTCTTATTATCTACCTCCTTGATCCGGCAAGTAGCAATAAGGCGAGTTCTAACGTTGGCCACCCGTTAAAAAGACTTCTAAACAAAAGAATTATCAATACATGCAAGACATTATTCGAGAATTGTTGTTTTAGTTAGATTTTACCTTGTTATTTATCCATGGTTCCCACAACCCTAGTTATGGAGTTTAGTTACCCATGCTAATAATCACACAATTCATATTGATAATATAAGAATTCATGCACTTACTTTGATGAGAATGAAGAAAATCCAGAAATTCACTTGAATAAATCACAAAAACACTAACAATCGATTCCGGAAAAGTATGATAAAATTCCAAAATCAAGAGTTGAATACTTAAACAATAAAACTGAAAAATATCCAAAGGTCTAACCCCAAAAATGAGGTGTTTACAAATATTTATAATTCTCAAATCCTAATAAAAGAAGGAAACCTATTTAAGGAAAATCTGTCCAAAACGCGTCTGAGTCAACGACCCTTGTGACGGACCGTCGTGGCTTCCGTCGTTCCATACTTAGCACAAATCTCTGCTGCTTTCTTCATCAACTCTTTGTTACCCTTGAGGGATAGGTATGACCGACCGTTGTAAGCATGACGGTCCGTCGAGGGGTTTCGTTTCACGACACTTAGAATCTTCTGAAGTTGGGTACTAGGACTACTCTCTGTTAGTATTAAAGAACGTGCAGGACGGACCGTCGTGGCTATGACGGTCCGTCGTGAGCTTCCGTAGTCCCACACTTGGTCAGAATTCCCCAACTTCCTTCAGCAGCCATTTTCTTCTCACGACGGGTGCCACCTACGGACCATCACAGTCACAACGGACCGTCATGGGCTCCGTAGGTGGTCACTTCTGCAATTTCAGCTCAAATTCTTCGCGTTCTCCTTTGGACAGATTTCCTGCAAATAAAGAGAAAACTACATCAAAAATCAATACAAAAAGTCTTTAGACACACACTAAACTTAAGAAAAGAGCATTGAAAGTACCGTGAAACCACGGTACATCAAGGTCCAAAAATGAAATGGGTCCAAATACCGGTCCAGGCGGACAGATAACCCGGATTTGGACCCCATCTCTCTCTCTCTCTCTCTCTTATTTCTCGTTGTTTATTTGCTTTTATTTGTCGATAGTTTTAAAGTTAAAAAAATCCAAACCCCCGCAAACATCTTACAGGTTTTATCAACTTAAAATAAATTTCGAACAGATTTTTTTCAAACAACTCCAAGTAACTTATCTCAAAATAAAATTAAGTTTTAGCCAAACTAAGTTAGTTGACGGATAACTGCAAGTAAGCGGACGTCTTAGGTGCTTTGTAAAACCTTCCTAAGACGTAAATGTGAATTCCCGAACCCCCTTTTAAGTTTTCAAAACGGTTGTTCTGTTTAAGTCTTTTGAAAGCTAAAGTTTTCTTGAATTTTCTTAAAAATTAAGTGGCGACTCTCAAAAAGTCTCAAAACTACAAAAATACTTTTTCGATAAAACATGTCCCTAAGAATTTCATTTTCTCAACTCAATTTTCAATTGATCAAATTAGGGTTTCAATTCAATGAATGTAGGTTTCTTCCAATTATGATTAATTAAGTATCATAATGCTAATTTTATGTTAATCTATAATATTTAGTTGAAATTGCATTGATGCATGCCTAAATTATAATTTTCAACTATGTTATAGTGAACCTATGAGCTATGAATTATGAAGTTATGAAAATATGCTTATTTTCATGAAGTCATTGCAAATGAATTGATGATGCTTTGAAAGGAAAGTATTGATGTTATTGTGAAAGAATTTCTCACTTACTATAATGATCGTGATTGTGAAAGGTATTTCTGACAAATGATTTCACATTAGTGAAAGGTTTTCTCATCTATGTTGAATTATGTTTAAAGATCTATTCTATATTTTGATCTTGAAATATGTGGATTAGTATTGATCATTGCCTTTCCTATGTTAAAATGACATTTGAATTTTATCTATTATGTTGGGATTTGGACTTAGCACCGAGAGGGCTTTGAGGTGGAAGTTTAAATAGGGTAGTCTCTAGTAGCAACCTCTAGTCCCAAACTATGTGCCCCCATATGATTGTCTTAAATGACCTATTTAGTATAACTATTTTAGCGAAGGATTATATGTATGGATTCTAGCTTAGCAAGTAGTTTCCACTTCTTTCGATATGAGATATATACCAGATTCAATGATATAGGTCTCATTGTGTTATTATGGGTTAAATCTAATATCCCACAAAATGACTAAGTTTTATTTAAGGTTTTCTCTATCCTTTATGTTAATATACTTGACCATGATTTCTCGATTTTCATGTCATCTCTTTTATAAAACTTTTAATTGTCTCATTATGTTGATACCTACTCGTTTTAAGTTACTTATGCTATCTTGCCTATGTTTATGCTATTGCCTTATAGTTAATACATTTCATGTACTAACACATACTTGTACCCACATTGTTTCACTAATGTAGGGTCCGACTATTCTATTGCCCATACTTGTTGCTAGTGATCCCTCATAGACATTGAAGATTGGTGAGTCCTCATGTTCCGAGTACCGCGACTCTTTTATTACTTTTATGTCATTTTCATTTCAAATTTTGTACTGTATATGTGGGTTACGTCCTAATCACTTCCATGATGTAATAGATGTCTTTGATACTTATGTTTAGACTTCCTATTTTATCAAACTTTTTGTATAAAATGATACTTTTTAAACTATTTATTTTCTATTATCTTGTATGATGCATGCTAAGTGGCTTGTATAGGGCCTCTCGGGGTCTTATACACCATTTCACATCTAGGGTGTACTTAGGATCGTGATAAACTTGGTAATTAGAGTACATGGGGTTGAAAGTTCCTAGGATGTCTTATAAGCCACTTCGAGTAGAGTCTTGTTCATGAGTGTGAAGTGCGCCACATTTAAGAATTAAAGGCTATAACATGTTTAGAGAACTTTACTTCTTTCACCTATCTAGAGTCAAGGAATAGAGTTTAACTCTATATATCTCCCTTCTAATATCTATCGATGTTTTCCAAGATATGGCCTTTCGAAGAGCATACATTAGAAGGAATGTAGGTCAGAATGTGAAATGAGAAGATCCTCAAGTTTCGACTGATCCTTTGTCCGAACAACTGAGAAATGTATAGTTTAGGACTCATTTTCAAGTGTTAGCTCAAGCCATGATGTCCCAAGCCAATAGGGAGGTTGCGGTCCACGTGAACCCATATATGGGTACAACGACACTAGATTAAGAGAATTCACATATATGAACCTAATTGATTCTCTATTGCAAATGTCGAGGTACTCAAAGTTCATGAATGAGCTTCTACAAAAGAAGAGAGGGATTAATGTAAGCACGCTCTAAGTGTCTCACAATTGCAATGCTATGATGCCCAACTCATTGGGCACAAATAAAGAGAATCCAGAAGTTCTCACCATTTTTTGTACTGTTGGAATGTATGTGTCCACTTATATTGATGGGACCAGGTCCTCAATATAGTAATAACAAAACAATAAAGAACAAATGCAGAAAGTAAAGATTGACAAGCAACTTTATGTGGAAACCTCCTTGCTCAAGGGAGTAAAACCACGACTTGTTCTCAACATGACTTTTTAAACTGCTTTCACTAATCTTCAACAAGCAAAAGTAAAAGCCAATTACAAAATGAGATTAGCCTGGTAATCTCCATACTAATCAATCTCTCTTGTCACTTAGTTGAGCCAGAGCAGATACAACCTCCCCGTTAATCTAATCCTAACCTGATTAATATAGACTTTTAGAGTAAGAATGTAACATTTCAAAAACGTAAGACATGTCGTTAAGCCTAACATAGGTGTCGGGAAGTCTAGACATTGTTTTTAAGGTTAGTTTCATGAAAATAGGTCACTTAGGATGTTTTGGAACCAAAATATTTAAGAACGTCCAAGACGTCCGAAAGTTGGTCCATCGAGGTGCTAGTGTGCCTTGGCCTATTTGACTAGATTTTAAGAGTTGGAATTTAACAAAATATGGTAAAAGTACGTGTAACACGTGTTATGGATGTTTCAAGGTTGAAACGTCCAGGTACGACTCCCCAAGGACCAACCAAGGGCTCTTGAGGAGAACCCTAGTGTTAGAAGCAACACTGCGTTGCAGTGTGCAATCGACAACAGAGGAGACGGGCCGTGTGAGGACAAACGGGAGGGTTAGTTGGTTTAATTAGGGTTTAAGGGAGTTTAATTAAGTTGATTTAAGACCCAATATAAATACTTCCAACCCTCATTAATCCAACACAACTCTAAAACAAATCTCTCTACCTTCTCTCTACTTTCTCTCTCTATTGGAAGACTCCATTGAAGCTAAGTCTAGGAGGTGATTGGGGGCTGTAAAAAGGTGGATTCATCTTCATTTTCTCATCAAGACAATAATGTATGGGATATCTTCACCTCTGAGACCTTTTTCAAAGGGTTCATCAAAATTGATTTCAAAAGTTAGTGATTTCTAATGGGTTTCATCCAATTCCGAATTTGATGTTATGAATTGAGTTGTTGATGTTTATTTTAGGATAATATGGGTTGATTAACATGTATTTTAACTTAATTGAAGTAATTGATGATGGTCTTTCCTAAATTGAAGAATATGTTCCCAAGTCCTTAACCCTAGGTTGTGTTCTTGACTTAGATTGTAAATTGTTTATTCAATTAACTTGTTTAGGGGTTGATTCACTTGTATATGATGTTGACATGCTGTTTATGAACAAAGTAGGATGATGATTAGTCCTTCATGCTAGTTCTTGATAGACGATCTAGGGTATGGTGAATTGACTAAATCCTAAGATTTGATCTATTATTGAATTGTGAAGTAGTGATTCTTCCATACTTGTGATTTCATTGCTTATTGGATTATGGTTATTTGATGACCTAATTGGGTTGAAGTAAGGGTTGATGGTAAGACCTTAATGATGGTGAAATTTGTGAAGAAGACTTGGTATGTCTTGTGACCTTATCCTTTGTTTCAATTATGGTTAATTGTGGTTAAGTCATGATGATTGTATTGGAGCATGTTTGTATAGGATTTATAGGTTGGTATGATGTTGAATTGAAATGTATTGGTATGGTTGTGAGGTTTATTAATATGTAAAGTAATAAGGGTGATGATGATTGCCTATTGTGCTTTATTATTGAAAGGCTATAAAGTGTTAACCTTACTTATGAGAGTTGTGATGAAAGGCTTTTACTCATGCAATTCCTATTGAGCTATTATGATGATGATTATACAAGGGATAGATCCTATGACCTAAACTAAGTTATGATTGATAAATAAATATTAAAGACATTTCAATAAGGGACTAGCTTAGCACCAAGTGATCTTGTATGTGAGAGGGTGACACTTTCCACATAGGGAAGGTAGGGTTCACTACGATTCTCACGGGTTGGATAGCCTCATGACCCAAATAGGGCATGGAGTGATATTTCCTATAATGCCCCAAGTTCCATAACTATGTTGCCACCATAGGAATACTAGCTAGTGGATTCACCTAGAAATCTACGTTTACGTTAGATATTACCTTGGCCGGTAGACCACCTTCCATCGGTGTAAGGTTATGACACCGGATTCCACATTAGCTCATGTGGTCTATGTCGGTTAAGGCAATTGTTCCCTAAACTAAAATGAAGTAATGATTTATAGGCTAACTAAGGTGACTTGAAAGGTTAGACTTAGCTTAGGTAGGGGTATGGGACTCTACCTAGGTCTTGCACTAGTTTGCCTTGATAAAAGCCTTAGGAGGTCAATATTATGTATGTAAATGATTATGAAAGGTAAATGACTTTATATGATGATTTTCATGCTTATGAACATGTAATTGGTTCTTGTTGATTAAAGTATGAACTTATGTATGTTGAAGGTTATGTTATGTGAAGTAAGTTACTATTTGTGATTCTTATTTGATTACTTGATTAAGTAGGGTTATGGGGCTTTACTTGGTTATTGCACTTGTAGCTTTATAGGGTTATGTATGGTTGTCTTGCTTTACTATTCACATGATTAACTCTTATTTGTACTTGTAATATGATTACTTGGTGTTAGGGTTATGTGAGATTATGGGTTCAAATATGTGATATGCATATTGTTGCTTTGACTTGATTAAGCATGTTTAATTAGTTAGTCTAGTTGTTGATTGTGCATAAACACATGAAATGGCATGATTTAACTAAATGTCCCTTTTTAGCATGTTTGATTGTTATATATGCATATGGTCTCATACTTAGTACATGTGGCATACTAACCCCATTTTCTCCCTTTTTCCCAAACACTTTAGGTTCCGGTCGTTGAGGTTTGGTTCGAGGCGATTGAGAAGAAAGCTTGGATACTCTTATCATCCAAGTGGTAGGTCCTCATTTCCCCGAGGATGATGCCGATATTCTACCTACGAATTGTTTAGCTATTATGACACTGTGTTGACTCTATCTTTCATTTGAAGACAAAGTTGTATAAAGCCTATATGTGGCTTACTTTTATTGTTGTAGGGCTATGCCCATGTTGTATTGTCGTTTTAGATTGTTTATGAGATGACACGGATTTTATGACTCTAATTTTATCTTATATATGTGTATGAACTAAAAGTAGAAGACTAAGTAATCTTCATATACGAACGGGTCTATGTATGCTCGATATTATACTATTATGTGTATTTAGAGGTCTATGCAAACCTCCGATTAGATATAGTTAAAAGATTTAATTTTTCCGCATATTTTAGCCAATAAATGTTATGATGAATGATAAGAGGCTAGTCTTAGTCCTCAAAGAGGACGACTACGTCGGTTACGTCTAGGGGGTGCTCCCCGAATATGACAAAGAACCTACTTTACCTTTAACTAAGTACTTACATTGATTCACAAAAGTCTAAAACGTTTCTTTCACAAGTGAAACGAATCCTACTATATAAGCACAATTAAAGCAAACAAATGCAGCTTGTACAAAAAGCAATAGAAACACATATATTAGGTCCCTTGCTGTTTTGAAGCTTGACAGTATATCTCTTTGAATGAATAAGTTAATATTGTTGTTGTTTGTTTGATATATACCATGAAGAGTTATTACCCAAAAAATAAACAACCTCGTCACTTCTAATTGGTGAAGTACTCTGCTACTGCACCAACTTTCTGACGCAACCAACAGTACAACACTATAACAGCTGGACGAGTATTTATACTCTGTGGAGGACTAGGTCCCTGCACTTGTGAGGAGATCATCAAAACATCTAGGAGCATAAGCACTTATCCATTCCCCCTTTTTTGATAATGACAAACAACCTTAAAGACTCCTCACATGAGTGGAGCACACATTCATTCAATATAGGAGTATTCCCCCTTAATCCCTTATCCAAATGCAACAAAACTTCCCCCTTTTGACATCATTGAAAGGAAAAAAAGTAACCATATCCAAGCTAAAATGCAGGTCAAGTAAGAATTAAGGGCCACATGCCAAACAGAACATGCGTATGAAGGCAAAAAGAGATGATAATAAGTACACATAAACAGGGCACAAAATAGAAAGGCATCATATCACATATACTGACCACTGTCACTGGTCAAAATATAAAGCCACAAAATTTTTGGGATCGAAAGAGTGAACAAAACAGAGGAATTTAGGACTATTGAAATGCA
Organism: Solanum sitiens; assembly: GCA_016801875.1. Lineage (NCBI taxonomy): Eukaryota > Viridiplantae > Streptophyta > Magnoliopsida > Solanales > Solanaceae > Solanum > Solanum sitiens. Next base: position 206,440 of record JABWTJ010000815.1, read on the forward strand.
TTTAGGACGGAGAGGGAAGAAGATAGAGAGTGCGCATGAACACAATCATTCACTCATTCTATTGAGGGCCTTAACTTCCTCATTGAGTAAGACATTTGATTTCAGTAGTAGTGCATTTTCATCCCTAAACTTTTGCAACACTTCGTCATTACCTGGTCCCCCATAGATCACCTTCTTAAGTTCAGACTTAAGTCTAGCAATTTCAACCTCCTTGTCATTCAAAAGACTAGTGATATCATCCATTTCCTGTTTGAGAGTAGCTTTTTTCTCCCGAACTGCTGCTACTTGGGACCTACCCTTGGCTGATCCCTCCATGCGCTCACATTCCAGTAGAGCGGACTTGGTGAACATCTTCTTAGTGGTACCTGCTACCCCCTTCCTAATGTCACTTCAAAGTGCTTCAAAGTGCTTAAAGACAAAGTTCAGCAGATACCCGTATGGAATGATATGCTTGGCATTTTTACAGGTCATGACTTTGTTTATATGATCCAGCATGATAGCAGGAAGGTTAATTTGTTAAAGCTCAACCATCTGCTCAATGAGAAACAAGTCAGCAGCAGCAGATGCAACTTTTTGCTTTCCAGACCTAGGCACCAACACCTTGTTTATGAACTCAAACACCAACTGATATTCCCCTTTGAGAAGATTCTTAGGCAACCCTGCAAGCTTAAACTCTCCTCATTTTTTGGCAAACATGGTGAACTCCCCAGATGGTTTACAACCTTCAATAGATCTAATTCCTTTTACGGGCACTCCCAGAATGATCCCAAGAATTTCCTCATTCAAGTATATTCTAATTTCTTTGACAATGGTTGTCATTCCACCATCTTCTGGCAATTCCATTTTGTAGAAGAATTCACGTACCTCAGGTTCATATAAATATGGAGCAGGTGGTTCAAAAAGATGACTCTATTCTTGAATGGAAACAACATTAGACAAGGTTGCCATACCAAACTTTGTGATAATGTCAATGTCAAAGACTCTGCCATCACCTTTTGGTGTTCCGTGATTTCTATTCTCTCCTCCCTTGTAAACTCCTTTTCCTCCATTTGCTTTTGAACTCTAGGACCAAGTCCCTTTACAAGTTGTTCATCCACAATCTATTTCACTCTTTCACCCTTGTAGGAGATTTCTTTGCTTTTTTCTTCTGCGTTCCCTTTAATTTGACCCTTTACTCCTCGGCTTCCCTCTTTAGTTTTCCACAACCCTAAAACCATCATCAGATTGGGTTTCACTATTATCAACATACATCGGAGTAGATGTGGGTTCTACAATGAGTGATCCCTCTTGTCTCCTTCTCCTGATTCTCTCAGTGTGAGTGACATTTGCCTCCATGGCACTTCCCAGAACCTTTTCAGTCACACTTATAGTTCCATACCTCTTCTTTTCACCTTTTAGGTGAGCTTTGATAAGTTTTCCCTTTCCCTTTCTTTTTCTCTCCTCTGCACTATCAGCACGTGTAGCTAGAGTTACATTTACAGGCCCAATTTTGGCTATTTCCAACTCTTGAACCCCAATTTAAGAGGAGTTTGTTCCTCGCACACCTCTGCGTTTCCATCTAAATTGAGGCTCTTCTTCTTCCTCCTCATTATTCTCAACACTCAACGAAGTTGTAGTTTAGTAAAACATAGGTTGACTTCTATGTGGGACCTGATCCGGTGACCTGAGTTCTTGGTCCAACAGTGTGGGTTGAGCATCTCCTCTTAGTGAGGCTAAACTTTGAACAACCACAAGTTTCATCCCTGCTCTTAGGATTCAGGATTCCAGACCCTTTCTCTCTACCAATCTTCTTCAAACAACCTTTCAGACATGGTAGACGACACAACCATAGACCCAACTTCCGTTTCTTCATATATAGGTCCAGCACTAGGTTTCGCTAAAGATTGAGCCTATGAATTCTGAGATTTTTTACCAGACAACACTAGAGTGGGGGAACAAACTAAGACCTCATCGAAAGGAAGAACAAAGGAGGCTACTATTTCAGTTTGAGGAGTGATGGATTCATCCATTTCACAAACTCTACAGATTGGAGTTAAGAGAGATTTTTGAGGTGTAGGACTGGAGAAGTTGAATGAATTACGGTTTTGAACTTCTTTGGGAGAGTGGAGTATTTGAATAAGACCGAGAGTTAGTCATTTTTGAAGGAACTGAGAGATGAATTTATAGAGAGAGTTAGTGAATCTTTAAAGGAATTTGGTTAAAAAATGATGAGTTTGATTCACTTTAGTTAGGGATTTTATAGAGAGAAGTTACAAGGGTATCGGGTCCCCAACAGTAGTGACTGTTGTATTTAAAAGTGAAGAGACGCCTAAAACGGATGCTATGAATGGGGTACAGACATATGGGGATGATGTTGTCAACTAAGACAGTGTAGCATAATTAATACTAACCTCATGAGGACCAGGTCCTCTTTTCAATCTGCAACCCTGCTTAGTGTGATTTAATCATCCCTTCAGCTTGACACACCATGAATTTATACCTACATTAAGGTACCAAAAGTGAATTATTTTATGACCAACTATAAAACCAATATAGATAGTTGCCCTCCTTAACATAGCCAGTGAGAGGGAGCTTCATGTAGTTTGTCAAGAGATCAAGTGATTTTGAGCATCCCCAATCTTATCCTATTTTTGAGGAAGGATTCTTTACTCAAAGTCTTGTAGAATTTCATCACTACGTTTAGCTTCTCAACATTGTCCCTCAGAAAATGGTGCCTCACATTTATGTGCTTCGTCCTCTTATGATGGACAAGATTTTTAGCCATGTTCATTGCCCTAGTGTTGTCACACATGAGAGGAATAATGTCTGTGAGTACGCCATAATCTTCTAAATGTTACTTAATCCACAAAAGTTGTGCACAACATGATGCAGAAGCCACATATTCTACCTCTGCAGTGGACAATTCTACTTCTTGGTTCCCCAGGAAATCAGTGTTGATCCCAAGAAGTATGCCATGCCTGATGTACTTTTTTGATCCACTAGAAAACCTGCATAATTGGTATCATCATAGCCTATTAGATCAAAAGTATCACCTGTTGGGTAGAAGAGGACCAGGTCCTGCGTTCCCTTCAGATATCTCAGAATTTGTTTTGCCGCTTTCAAATGTGACTTCTTTGGTGCTACTTGAAAACTTGCACACATTCCCACACTGAAAACTATGTCGGGCCTGCTAGCAGTGAGGTATAAGAGTGATCCAATAATTTATCTATACATGGTCTGATTGACTTCCACACAATTTTCATCTTTATCAAGCCCCACACTTGTACTCAGGGGAGTGTCCAACACCTTTGCCTCCATCAGATTGAATTTTTTTAGTAGATCCTTGATATACGTCTCTTGGCATATTGAGGTACCTTGAGATGATTGTTTGATTTGCAAGCCTAGGAAGAGTATGAGCTCAGCCATCATGCTCATTTAAAACTCATTACTCATCAATTCAGCAAACATTTGGCACAGTGAGTCTGAGTGGCTCCAAATATGATACCATCTACATAAACCTGCACAATCAACAAATCCTTACCTCTGAATTTTAAGAACAATTTATTATCAATTTTACCTCTCTTGAACTTATTGTCTAGGAGAAACTTTTTCAGACGTTCATACCAAGCTCTGGGAGCTTATTTTAAACCATACAAAGCTTTGTCCAGTTTCAACACATAATTGGGTAGTTCTGCATCTTCAAAGCCTGGGTACTGCTTGACATATACTTCCTCTTTCAGACTGCCATTAAGAAGCCACTCTTGACATTTCATTTGGAACAATTTGAATTCCTTGTGAGCAGCAAATGTGATCAAGATTTTGATAACTTCCATTCTGAACAAAAGAGAAAAGGTCTCATCATAATCAATTCCCTCTTCTTGGTTGTACCGTTGTACCACTAATCTTGATTTGTTTCTGGTAGTGGTACCATGCTTATCAAGTTTATTTCTAAACACCCATCTTGTCCCTATAATGGTTCTGTCAATTGGTCTGGGGACCAGGTGCCACACTTTTATTCTCTCGAACTGATGGAGCTCCTCTTGCATAGACATGGCCCAATCTGTATACTTTAGAGCTTCTTTGATGTTCTTTAGTTCAATGGATGATATGAACGCTGAATATGCAACTAAGTTTCTTGATTTTGACCTAGTTTGAATTCCTGAATCAAGTGGAGAAATAATATTGTCCAATGGATGTGAAAATTGATGCTTCCATCCGGACTTTTTAGTTATCTCCTCTTCTCCGTCAGCATCAAAATCACCTTCAGCTTCTTCAAGGTTTTGAGACACAATTTCCTTTGATGAGAGTGAAGGACCAAGTCCTCCCGAGTGTTCTGCATCCTTCTCTTCATTGCCCTGGTCATCATGTTTTCCTTTTATCAGCTCTTCAAACTCGTAGTCTTCTTTGTTCTCGCTCCTCATCTATGACTCATCGAACTTGACATGCATGTTTTATTCAACATATAGGGTTATTTTTTTAAACACTTTGTATGCCTTGCTTGTAGATGAGTACCCAACAGATGCACTTCATCACTCCTGACATCAAACTTGCCTAAGTAATCTTTCCTATTGTTTAGCACAAAACATTTGCATCCAAATGTCCTAAGATGAGAAATTGAAGATTTCTATCATTGAACAAACCATAGGGTGTTTTCTTGATCTCACCTATTAGTCACATAACATGTTGTATTGACTGCTTCAGCCCAGAAACTCATAGCAAGCCCTGAGTTAATCTGCATAGTTCTAGCAATCTCCACCAAGGTCCTGTTCTTTCTTTCAACTAACCCATTTTGCTGAGGAATTCTTGGTGTTGAGAAGTTGTGGTTAATACCATTTTTAGTGCATAATCCATCACTCTGAGAATTTTTGAACACTGTGCAACGCTCATATCTGATGCTCTATATTTTGCAGTTTAGCTTCAATTGAATGGCTTTGGCAAATGTGACCAGTTGTCCAGGCATTCCATCTTTTGTTCTCATGAACATGATCCTTGTAAACCTAGAGAAGTCATCAAAAACAAAAAGAATGTATTTCTTACCTCCTCTGCTTTGGATTCGAACATGTCCACACAAGTCTATAAAAAGGAGCTCTAGAGGTCTGGTTGTGCTAACTCTCTTCTTGGCTTTGAAAGATGACTTAGTTTGTTTGCCCTTTGCATAGGCATTACAAACTTTATCTTTGGTGAACTTTAGCTTAGGCAGTCCAGGTCCCCTGCAACAAGTTTGTTCAGCAAAGAAGAACTTACATGACCCAGACGTCGGTGCCATAGATCAACATCATAAGTTTGAGCACTTAGACAAGAAAGATTATGTCCTTCAATGGAATCAAGGTCTGCAACATACATGTTTTTGACTCTTGTAGCAGACATAACAACCCTCTTCGTTATCTTGTTTGTAACCAGAGAGTTGTTAGCAATGAACTTGACTTTATTCCTTTTATCATAGATTTGATATATGCTCAAAAGATTGTATTTAAAGCCCTCGACATAGTGCACATTGTTTATCGAATTGTCAGCAAATCTATATATCCTGCCAATTCCAAGAATGAACCCTTCTTTCCACCACCAAACGACATACCACCACCTTGGTGTGCTTTCAATGAGAGGAAGTTTGAAGTGTCTCCGGTCATATGCCTTGAGCATCCACTGCCCATGTACTAGCACTGACTTCTTCCCAAATCTCTGCACAAGAATCACTTATTAATCTTAGGAACCCACTTCAGACGGAGTTCCCAATATCTATCAAAAGGCTTAACGAGAAACCTTCTTATCCAGGGGGGCAAATTGTTCTTGCTCAAACGATAGCGAGGACCAGGTCCCTTGCATTTCTTTTTCTCACTACTTTTGACAAAATTCACAAGAGGACCAGGTCCCTGGTGTTCCTCTTTTTTCATTGTTTTTGGATCGTACAAACTTCACATGTCTTTCTTTAGACCTTTTCAGTTTCTCACAATTCTTTTAGATGACCATTATGACCACAATGAGTGCACAAGAGGTTATCGGCTACATACACATATTTTAGGGAGGTTCTATAGGTCCAGATCCCCGCCCCTTCTTTCTATTGAAACTCTGATGTACATGTTAGAGAGTATCTTGGAAGAGTCAGTCCATTTTAGGGAGTGAGTTAATTTTAGGGAGTGACTCAACTCTTCCTTGACCCTATCCAGATCCTTCCTAAGTTGAGAGTTAGTATCAAGAGAGGCAGCTATCTTAGATTTAGAGATTTTAAGTTTTTCTTCCAATTTCTCCTAAATAATACTAAGCTTTCTCTTTCCACCTCCGAGGTGTTAGGTTCCTCTTCAGGAGTCAGGTTGCTGGATTCTAGCACTCATTTCAGAAACTTGAGATACAAGAATTGAACTCTCATCTTCACACAAACTTCATTTTTCATTCAATTTTAAGTTTTTAGTGGTTCTTTCATCAACAGAATTAATAAGAAGAGCAACAAGTTTCCTCAAATTTTCATCCGAAAGATTATCTAAATCATCTTTGAGATAAAAAAGAGTTACCTCATTTGAGTCTTCTTCATTATCGGATTTGGCCATCAAGGAGAATATTGAGTTGAAGATATTCTCATCATCTTCAATGGACATCGTTGAAACATCCTCATGGCTTTTTGCATGTTCTTCTGACTCGCTTGAATCATCTCCCCAGACAGCAAAGGCTTTTTTCACCAACTGATCAACATGAGACTTTCTCCGAACATTGTCTGTGACCAAATCCTTCTTGCGAAATTTGATTTCATGAGTTTCTAGTCTTTGACTTGGACAATCCCTCTTAAAGTGGCCGAGCTTACTAAATTTGTGGTAAAGATCATTTGTTGTAGCAGTTTTGCTGGTAGAGGCTCTCTTTTGGAAACCCCATGCTTTTTATGATCTTTTGAAACCTCTTTGTGACGTATGCCATCTCAGCTTCCTCCTCCGTCATCTCATTTTGAGATGTTTTCAAGGCAATGGATTTCTGCTTCCTTTCTTCCTTCACCAGTGTTCCCTGTTTTTTGTTTATCTCGTAAGTTTCAAGATTCCCAATTAGTTCATCCATGAGGAGAACCATCAGATCCTTTGCTTCTGTTATAACATCTACCTTGCTTTCCAAAGATTTAGGAAGCACCTTAAGAATCTTGCGAACCTTCTTGTGAACAGGGATAGGTTCACCAAGACTTCTAAGCTCGTTAGTGATGGAGGTAAATCTTGAGTTGTTTCAAAGATGGATTCACTCTCCTTTATAACGAAGTTCTCATACTGAGTAGTGAGCATGTCAACTTTGGATTCGTTCACTCGCCTGGTTCCTTCATCAGTTGTTTGAAGACAATCCAAAATCTCTTTGGCAGTCTCACATATAGAGATTTTATTGTATTCATCAGCGCCAATATCACACACCAGAATTTTTTTCGCTTTGTAGTTCTTTTCTATCTTTTTCTTATCAGCTTCATTGTACTCCTTTCTAGTCTTGACGATGGTAGTGGTGAGCTCTCCATCGTTTATTTATTTCAAGGGGATGTAGGGTCCATCAAGTATGACATCCCACAGCTCGGTGTTCTCAGCATTCATATAGTCATGCATTCTATTTTTCCACCATCCATAGTACTGGTCGTTGAAATGAGGTGGCCTGGTAGACGACTGTCCTTCCTCCATATTCGGTGGAGCAACCATTCCTTCAGGATTTTCCTTTTCTTGGTGTTAACCAACTGAAAAGTGAAGTTCTGATACCACTTGTTGGAATGTATGTGTTCACTTATATTGATGGACCAGGTCCTCAATACAGTAATAACAAAATAGTAAAGAAATGAAGAAAGTAAAGAATGACAGACAACTTTATGTGGAAACCTCCTAGATTAAGGGAGTAAAACCATGACTTATTCTCAACATGACATTTCAAACTGCTTTCACTAATCTTCAACAAGTAAAAGTAAAAGCCAATTACAAAACGAGATTAGTCTGCTAATCTCCACACTAAGCGATCTCTCCTATCACTTAGCTGAGCCAGAGCAGATACAACACTGCCCACTATACTAATCCTAACATGATTAATATAGACTTTTAGAGTAAGAACCTACGTTACCTTTAACTAAGTTCCTACAATGATTCATAAAAGTTTGAAACGTTTCTTTCACAAGTGAAATGAATCCTACTATATAACACAATTACAAGCAAACAAATGCAGCTGAACAGAAAGCAATAAAAGCACTTCTATCATGTACCTTGGTGTTTTGAAGCTTGACAATATCTCTCTTTGAATGAATGAGTCAATATTGTTGTTGTTTGTTTGATATATACCATCAAGAGTTATTACCCAAAAAACAAACAACCTCACCACTTCTAATTGATGAAGTACTCTGCTGCTTCACCAATTTTCTGACGCAGACATCTTTTACAGATGTACAACACTGTGACAACTGGACAAGTATTCATACTCTGTAGAGGACCAGGTCCCTGCACTTGTGAGGAGATCATCAAAACATCTAGGAGCATAAGCACTTATCATGCACCATTGAGGGTGTACAAATTTAATAAAAGTTAAGTATAAATTTGATGCTTCTTTTGATTTTCAAGAAGTTGGGTCTAGAGAATTACAAAGCCAGTCCTTTGAGGCTACTAGTGGAAGATCGCTCAAACAAGAAGCTGGTGGATATACTAAGTATTTGTATAATTTACTTTATGAATTTTGTGATTTGTTTTTGCATTAATAAATAAATTTCACATTTTGTGGCATACAATTTTATGAATTTATTTTATCAATCTTTATTGCTGTTTTTTTCCCGCTTCTTAGGCCTTATTTGTATTTTTTCAGTAATCATATACAATTATTTGTTGTATATTTTATGTTTCAGGTATAGATATAGATTAGATATCTAGCATTTATCATTTGTATATCTTTTAAGATTCTATCTTTGAGTATTGTAGTATACATTTGATTTGTATAATTTTATGTTTTTTTAACCCACATATGAATTTTGTAGTTAGCATTTGTATATATTATCAACAAGTAGATGTTCTGGTTCTTATTTGTACAATTTCAGTATTTGTATATGATTATTTATCTTTACAATTCAATCAGATCTTCGCGTTCTATTAAAAAAAATGAAAAATCAAATGATATAAATTTAAATCAATCAGATATAAGTTTGAAACACAAAAATACTAATAGAAAATCAATTGATACAAATACAGTTCAATCTGATTTTCGTGTAATTCTTAAGAAAAAAATGTAAACATAAAATTAATTGATATAATAAAATGAGTGATTCGTGAAATTTTTCTTTGATTCGTGGAATTATGCGTGATTCGTGAGATTTTTTTTCTTTCTGAAATTACCTCATCTATAATTAATTAAATTGAGAGTTCTATTTGTATAAATATATTCAATGGTCACGTGAGGTATACAAATCATGATTTGGATAGCTACTCAAACTGTACCTACGTTGTGTAATTAGCCAAGCATTAGCGAAAGAGCCTCATTATGTATCTAGTCTTAGCTATTTATGAAATTTTCCTTTTCTAAGTTTGTAGGAAAGCAGTGGTACTAGTGAGGATGGAAGAATGTAGTGGCGTCTCTAATGAAAGAATTGGAGAGAGGTAGTCAAGGAACAATTGGGGAGGAATGGAGTGAAAAAGAAGAAAACATTTGAATTCTTTTTCATAAAAAAAAATAACACAAGTTATGTGTCATTTTAAATCTAACGTGGATGATGACGTGTCACTTTTATTTTGCATTTGATATTCATGCAAAGCCAAAGGGATTTAAAATTCCGAGTTTCATTGAGTTTAAAATTTTAGTTGGCAAAGGATTAAATAGAAGGATCTAGAATACAAACTCATACAAGTATGAATGTTCCTTAGATCATCTCGCCTAATTAGTTTCATGCTTAATATGCTTAAGTTGATAACACAAATTAACTTGCTTTGATGTGAGTCATAAATACACATCTTTTGTTATTCATGAAAGCTCTCAACAATTTTACATTCCATTAAACTAGAGTGGAATAAGAGAAAGGGAATATAAAAGAGGAAGTTGATTATTGGAGTTACAAATTAAAGAGGTGTAGTTAGTGTCAAATATTGGGTTTGAGTTATAAGTAGTGATATAAATAAAAAGGTGTAGCATCAGCCCCCACCTTACAATATCAAAAGAAGCAAAACATGTTTTGAAGCTAGCTATAGTATGGTGATGGTGTTGATCATCATACTTATTTCTCACGTCAACCTCTCTCTCTCTTTCAAATTATAAATATATGTACGTGTTACATATGTGTCTCTCATCATATAAGTTAGGTTTTTGATCAATGGGGGATAATAATAATAATAATAATAATAATAATAATAATAATAATAATAATAATAATAATAATAATAATGTGAAGCTACCACCTGGTTTTTGGTTTTGCCCATCAGATGAAGAGCTAATTGTTCATTTTCTTCATCGCAAGATATCTCTATTACCTTTTCATCCTGATGTTATTCCTGATCTTCATCTTCATTCCTATGATCCTTGGGATTTGGATGGTAAATCTTTTACTTTTACCCTTTTTTTGTTCAAACATATATACCCTCTCCGTTTAAAAAAGAATCGCCTGTTTTTTTCTTTGGTCTATTTAAAAAAAGAGAATGACCTGACCCCTTTTCATTTTTGGCAACACTTTAATTTTAGTGTTCCACGTGCAGTATGTCTAAGATCACAGGATTAAAAAACATTTTGACACTCCTGTCATAATTTTAATTTAATTAGGACCAAAATATATTTTCTTATATTTCGTGTCAAGTCAAATTAAATCATTCTTTTATAAACGGAAGAATTAATTGTCTGATGTATACAAGTTAAAGTCTTTTGATGGTGTTGGCAGGAAAAGCAATGGCAGGAGGAAATAAATGGTATTTCTATAGCAGGAGAACACATGAGACCACAAGAATCACAAGCAATGGATATTGGAAATCTTTGGGAGTTGGTGAAACAATCTTGTCAACTTCCAATCACAACCTTGGAATGAAGAAATACTATACATTTTACATGGGTCAGCCACCACAAGGCCATAAAACCAATTGGCTAATGCAAGAATATAGCCACATCTCTCATTCTTCACCTTCATCAAGTAGCAGTAGAAGAAGAAGAAGTCAATCAAAAATTGTATGTCCACTTAGCTTCCACATATTTACTCATTACTCTTCCCGTCTCAATTTTTGTGACTTCTTCCAGGAATTTAAAGATTCAAACAAGTCTTTATTTATATCGTACCTTTTTTAATATAAATTCTTAAAATATATCCTTCCTCTATCTCAATTTATATAAATTAGTTTGATTTGACATAAAGTTTTAAGAAAGAAAAAAATTTGAACTATGTGGTTTGAAGTATATATACATATTTTGTGGCTAGAAATCATTTGATTAAGTGACATTTAATGTTAAATTGTTATTAAATATATAAATGTATCATTCTTTTTTGACAGACTAAAAGGGGAAGTAAGTATAAGTTATATAAATTGGGACAGGGGAAATATTAAATTATCAATTATTGGAGCCTATATTATTTTTTACGTAATTTCAAATACACAAATTTTCTTTTTTAAAAATATAATGATTTCATATCTGAGTTCACTGTCAAAATTGAACTATTTAACTCTTAAAATATAAAAACACCAGAATAAGTGGAATGTAATATCTAAGTATGAACACTAGAAAAAAGAAATTAGAAGTAAGATTTTAATCTATTATGTTAAAATCTTATTATTCTTACTATTTTCGTGTTTGTTGGTGCTATTCAGGACTATAGTAAATGGGTAATTTGTCGTGTATATGAAAGCAACTCATGTGATAGTGACGAAAATGATGACCCGGAGCTTTCATGCTTGGATGAAGTGTTCCTTTCATTAGATGATCTTGATGATGATGAGATTAGTTTGCCACATTAGTTTAATTAATTAATTAATTAGATCCACAAATATTTGATCTAATTAATCTCATACTTTATTTTTCATTATTATACATTTTTTGAATATTAAATTTCCACAGTAAAAACAAAAGATGTAACAAGTTAAGATCAATGCAGTGTCACTATAATATATGTGCCATTTTTTCTCTAATGGATGTTTATTCTTATGTTTAATATGTTATTCTGAGTAAATATTTTGTTCAACAATTATCATTCAGTAATCTTCTATGTTTCAATTTGTTTATCTTATTTTTTTAATAGATTTTTTTTCAAAAAAAGAATGTATGTTTTTTTTGGCAAGTCCTTAATTTTAACTTTTGATGTGGTATACTAAGATCGCAAAATTAAATAACACAATGATACATTTTAATATCTTTAATTTAAGATATATAAGCTTTTAAAATATTTTGTTTTACTTTTTTAAACTATGTGTTAAGTAAAAAAAAAACAAATAAATTAAAATGAAGTGAGTATATAATTGATCACAAAATATTATATAATACATAAAAGGACCCTTTAACTTGACATAATTTTAGGTTTATGTCCTCCAACTTTGAATACGCACAAGTAGACACTTAAACTTGTATAAAGTTGAACAAGTAAACTCATAGTCCTGCATGACACAATACATGTAGGAGACCACGTAAGACAAAAAATGACAAGTAGGATGCCGTATAGGACATGTGTCTATTTGTTCAATTTATACAAGTGTAAGTGTCTACTTGTGCATACCCAAAGTTGAAAGACATATATATGATTTAAATCCAAGTTAAAAAGCATATTTATGTATGCCTATTTTCTATAACGTCCAGACTAGAAATACAGAAATCCAGGCACGGACAATCACATTCCAGAATGAGTGAGTACTCGTCCGTTTCAATTCATGTGAAAATGGTTGGATTAAATATGAAGTTACATTGATTCTTTTATTTTTAATAATATGTGATTTAAATAAGTTATAGATGTTTGTATGTCTATAATTTAATTCAAAATTTAAATTAAAATATTATTAAACACTCACTCTATCCGACTTAAATGACTTATTTTTCTTTTTCGCCCGTCCTAAAAAGAATGACACATTTTTATATTAAATAAAATTTAATTTTAGAATATCCATTTTACCTTTAATGAAATCATTTATAGTCACACAAATTTCTATCGTTTATTTTAGACCATAAATTTTCAAAATCTTTTTTTCTTTCGTAAACTTTATGCAAATCAAATTATCTCACATAAAATGAGACGAGCTTAGTAAACAAATAAAATAAGTACTCTTTTTAAAATTATATAGAAAGGAAAATAAAGTACTATGAAATGAATCTAAATCATGCAACTATGTAGGTAAGATGTACTTTAATTTTGTGGTCCCACTATTGCTTCCAAACTCTTTGCAATTGCTGGAAATTGCTTATTGCCTGCGTATTGGGTTGTTTGGAAAACCATTTTTAAAGAGTGTAATTATATAATTTTATCATATTTGTCTCTCTGAGTAATTCTTTGATCAGCATTTAATTAGATATAATTGATGGGAACTAAATGCACTTTTTTTTCCAGTTATCAATTTGGTTGAGAATTGTTAAAACTTATTATATTGTATAATTAAAAGATTATTTTTAGTTTTCTATACTTATTTACTCTAATATATAATCTATCCTTTTTAATTTTAATTTATGTTAAATATTTTTTAACATTGTTTATCTTTGGCATAATATATAAACATGATCTTTAAATTGAACTCAACGGACAACTATGATCGACCTTCAATTTTGGGTGTGCACAAGTAGACAATATAACTTGTATAAATTGAACAAATGAACACATTTGTCCTACATGACACCCTACATGGCAATTTTGTGTCATATGTTTGCGTCCTACCTGCGTTATACCATGTAGGATATATGTGTCTACTTGTTCAATTTTATACAAGTTTAAACGTATATTTTGGCGCACTCAAAGTTGAAAGGCATAGTTATTCGTTGAAGTTAAGTTAAAGGTTATGTTTATCTATTATGTCTTTTCTCTTTCATTTTATTACTTCTTATTTCTCAATCTCTATTACTTTATGTTGTTTCATGTAATTTTTCGTATTTTGTTTGTTTCTTATTCTTTTTCCTCTCTTTTTTTCTTCTTCTTAGTAGTGTTAATATTCTAACTAGAATCAAGTAGATTCCTCCTGGAAATTGGTTGAAGCAATCATATGGTTCAATGATAATGTAGAGAGGGTATTGGTTAAGTTTGTTGGTGCTTCTTTTTTTTTTTCTTTGGGAGATAAAATCATTTTTTTTTAATTTAAAAGCATAAACAAGGATAAGTGTTCTTAGAGCATTAACACTTCTAATTGATATTAAAAGCCAGGGTTTTAAATTTATAAATTTCTTGATAGTATCCAGCCTTTTGTATATGAGTAGTGTCTATAATCTCAAACTCAATAAGCATGTAGAAAGTTTGGAAAGCTAAACATAATTTGTAAAATTTTGCACATCTATAAAAACAAAGTTTAAATTAAAAAAATTATTGTCTTTTAATATTTTATTCTGAAATAGTTATCCCCCGTGAAATGTGATATAAAATAATATCAAATTTTTAGTTATAAAAAATATTACATTTTTTTACCGGAATAAAACAAATTCCAACTTGAAGCACATTTTATCCTAAATAATTATTTTCTTCTTCTCAATCCGGTTGTTTTACTTTTATTTTATTCTATTTAAAAAAAGATTTTTTTTTAATTTTAACTTTTTATATGACATATTTAATATTACAAAATTAAAAAATATTTTTGATACCTTTTATGAGCTCCTTCCATTTATTTTTTACTTGTCGCTTATTCCTAAAATAGATTTTTTACTTGTAACTTTGACATATCAAGAAAAAGTAATTATTTTTTTTTACGTGTTTTACCCGTAGCATAAAATATTATGCTCTATAACATTTTTCAAGACCCAATACTAATATTAATTGATAAGGATAATGTAGTAAAATACATATATCGATAATTATTTTCTTAATAGATGTCATGTCTAATAATGAAAATTAAAAATAAACAGAGAAAATAAGACTGATAAAAGAGTATTCTTTATATTTTTATAAATATGTATAAAATCAAAATAAGACAAATAAATTAGTGGAATATTTTTTAGTTAGAAGATGTGGAGTCCACTAAGCACTATTGCTTTTTATTTGTTTAGTTTGGATTTTGGAGTATATTTGCATACACCATATCAATATTCTTCTCTTGTTGTTACAAACAAGACTAATTATAAATTAGTAGACTTTGTAGCTTTTGTGTGATATGATGGGTATTTGGTAGTTTCCTTTGTGTCACCAAGCTAAGGAATATTTTGTATTTTCCTTTTTGGTTGGATTTCATTTAACTGGTGGCTGCTTGTGTAAGCATTCCATCACTTGTGATCTAAGCACACCCATTTAATTCCTTTGACATTCATTTTTGTTCTTCCCTACCAAATTCAACCAATATAAAGCCTTTTGACAAAATTAAAAGCAACCAAACAAATAAATAACAAACACAGGCATTATCATCAAATCAACATTTCTTCCAATAAAAGTTTCTATATTTTTGGCACGTAATGGATAAGTGAACAAATGTTCTAGTGTCCAAATTGGTCATAAAAATATAGATTTTGAACTTGGGTGATACTTCTTTTACTACTCTCTCCGTTTTAAAAAAAATGACCTTATTTGACTTGACACATAATTTAAGAAACTAAACAAAAAAGTTTTTTTAATCTTATGGTCCTAAATTAAAGTTATATCAAATATATACAAATATCCTATAATATTGTGGTCTTAAATATATCACGTAGAAAACTGAAATTAAAGTGTTGCTAAAAAGTAAAAAAAGACTATTCTTTTTTTAGAAAATTAAAAAGAAAAATATATTATTTTTTTTTTAAATGGAGGGAGAGTTAAATTTTAGGAATTCGAAAGTGATAAAAGAAAAAAAAATAATTGAAAAATATTGAAATGACAGAGAGCATGTAGGTTACTTTATAGTCTTTATCTAGATCATATTTAAATCCAGTGACATAATTACTAATCTTGTCCTTCTGACCACGTTTCGCAACTTTTGGCTGTTCATAGATATCCTGCAATCATAATAATAAAATCATTTCATTGCTTAAATAGCTCGTAAGCCCCAAGCATTGCTAATCATCCCATCCATACATTACATGACTGCATTTACAAACAACTGCACATGCATGTTGACATGTACAAATTACGTAAGTATAAGATGTTGAGCATATATTTAAAATAAATGAGAAAGGGAGGGAAGATGAAAGGAGGGAATATGCCATGTTCTTTTATGCTTTAGTAAAAAAAATTCTTTCTTGTTGTGATTGTGGAAAGAAAAGTTTAAGTGTTTAAATAAGAAAACACTCTACTAGTTGTTAAATACTTGTGATTCCTCATACTTTTCACAACGAAATTTCTAAACTTCTTCTTCATCTGCATGATTAAATGTAGTATTCTAGTGTACTTTGCACCCTTTTGAGTGGCGCACTAGCACCGTTATTTTCGTACCGATATGTTGGTGAGTAAAATTGTTCTATCCTGTGAGGATATATTCCTTTAAACCTTGGATAATGAAGGGGAATAATTGATCTACTGTAACGACCCAAGAGTACCCCTAGGTGTTACACGGCGTACTCGACCTCTCGGAGGTCTTGTACAAGCCTCTTAGTTTTCATTCATTACATAGGTATGTAAAGTAGTGTGAAATTAAAACTTTTCACAACATAATTAATAATAAACTCTTTTATAAAATTAAGGGACAAGTCTTATCATCACAAGCCAACTTAGACACGTCTTAACATCATAGAGTCATAGCCCTTTACGTTGAAAGAAACATACTAAATCTTAAACAATGTCTTAAAAGGAAAGGAAACTAAAAGAAACATAGTTCATATCCCCATGAGGACATACCAATCGTGAGAGAATCAACTTCCCAAGCTTCACCTTCTAAGAACCTTCGCTTGCCTTCCACCTATACTTGTAGAAATATAGAAGAGTATGGAGTTAGTACAAATATTGTACTAAGTATGACAATATGCAAAAACATGCTTAAAGAGGACATTTTATTTGAAACATACTTTTCATGCTATTTTAGTAAAAACTTCATGAATCAAGTTTATAAAGCATCTTACAAGTCATCATTTCACATACAAGTAATACTTCCATAAATTTCACATTTAGTTACATTCATCAAGTAATACATTTATCATTTAGACCTTCCTATCCAAAGTTATCGTAAGACTCACCTAGGTAGGACATGAAGAGACCGCCCATGCAACCTCTTCAATACACACCTAAGTGATCCTTAAGACTACCAGAGATAAGCATGTTTCATTTCAATTTAACAAGTTAACACCCATTACTAAAGACACTAGAGTAAACATACATGCATTTAAGAACTTCACATAAAGACCATCCTCCAAGACAACCCCCAAGTTACACTAGTGCAATATGAAAGTAACATCCCATACTACTACTCCCACCTTATTTCTCCTTAGGAATCCCCCTAAACTAGGCACATCACATTCATCATTTACATAACTTTCATCAACATTAGACATAATATCAACATGCTTCATTACCATTAGACATAAAGTCAACTTACTTCATTAACATCATATAGCAACTCATTCATACATTTTCATATAAGAACACACAAAGACTTCCTCCAAATGTCTACTTGTGCAATGGATAGATGACGTCCCATTCCACCACCTACCCTAAGTAGTACACCCTTAAGAAGACTTAGTTCATTACATTCATTTGTGGGGGCTAGCTTTATCCGACATAGACCATGAGAGCTAGAGATGGAATCCCGGTATTAACCCCTACGGGATGAGGGATATCATTCTCTTTTAGCCTTTACATGTATCTCCAATAGCTAGACCTATGCGGGCGCATAATTAAAGGATAAGGAGATTGCTTCTAAATAACTCATCTCAACTAACGAAGAGAACTCATCTCAAGAGGTACATTGGATACAATATCTCTACTCATGAAGAGTATCCCCCCTTCTTCAAATCCTTTCGGTGCTAAGGATAACTCTCCGAAGGAGTCATAAACATTCTTTACATTCATTAGCTATAGGTTAATAGATTGCTACTAAGTACTACATCTCAACTTACGAAGTGTACCCATCTCTAGAGGTTACTTTTGAATACCACATGTCAACTTACGAAGAGTATCAAACCTATCCAAGCTAGAATATTCAGAATGCTAAGTGCGGAGATAGTTCATACAATATGGAATGAAAGAAACACGAGAATTTTTGAGAAGAGAAGCCGCGAGTTCGAATGCCTTGCCTGGGAGATAACTTATACTTATAGTGCTCGAGCTACATATGATGTAAATAGGTTAATTCATAATTTCCAATTTTGAGCAGGATGTACTTCACAATTGATATAGTCCAGTTAGAGAGGAGTTATGAGATAACTAGTTGAGTTTGACTAAGCTATGGTTTTTGTAATGTTTTCACTGGTGATTAATATAAATCATGTTAGTTACCAAAAAAAAAAAAACTCTAACCATTTTTTGGAAAGATCTTGGGAATAGTGAGGTTGCTACTAAACACTTCATCTCAACTTACGAAGAGTGTCCATCCCAAAATCCCCTCTTTTCATTCACTAGAGTTCTTAGGAATATTAGGGTTGGTACTAGACACTTCATCTCTATCCACAAATACTGTCTACCCTAAAATCCCCCATTTTCATTCTTAACTTCATTCATTTTATTCATTGTGTGTGTGAGTACATGGGAGAACACCTTTCACATAACCACCATTATTCATAACATTTACTTCTAAACATGATCATTCTACATTTATAATAATTCTCACACTATCATGCTTCACATTCATATAATACTTCATTTAGACATAGTATCTTCAAGACACACATTCTCAACTTCAATACATCTCATGCATGTACATCATAACATCACTTTACTTCACATTCAATGCCTTTAAATCCATAATCACAATTCACATATATTTCCATATACATCAAGTAAACACCGCTACCGTAAGTGGACCATGCCACTCAAGGTCAATTCGATAAGAACTAAACAATATAGATCAGCTTACCCATCATCCAAGATTATACCACTTTTTCTCAAATCTCCAATAAAATCATCATAATAACGCATAAATGGCAGTACATAATTACAATACAACATAAGAAAAACACAACTCTAACATTGTCTAATCATATTCATCAAACCCAATTCATAAGTTAAAATTTGAGAATTTGCATGATCATGAGTCCATTGAGTTTTTGATCATGAAAACATCACTTTATATTCGAAACATCATAATCCATACAATAAAACCTTTTCATGCAAAGACCCATTCTTATAATTCAAAATAGAAAATTTAGGAATTTGAAACCTTTTTGAAAAGCCTTTAGATTGGCTCCTTGAATGAGAGAAGAATCAATAATGAATTACCATACCTTAATAGGAGAAAACCCACGATATTTGGTGAATAAATCACGCAAAATCTTCAATCCTTGCTCTACCTTGAGTTCAAGCTTCAATGGAGTCTTGGAGAGAGTTTTTCTTGGGAGAGGGGTTTTGATTTTTGAAAAGTGAAGTCTAACATAGGGCTTAGGGATATAAACTAACTTAAATTACCTAAAAACTCCTAAAAAGACCTACCAATAGTTAATTAAGATGTGGGGTGAATTTCCCAATTCACCCCTAAGCTGGTCGAGTTGCACGCAAAATTGCAAGCTCCAAATGACGGACCCATCTACTGGCATCATTTGAACGACGGCTCGTCCTGCAGGGTGTCGTTTGGATCAGAGACTAAAATTCAGGGGCTAAGCTCCCACAACTAAGTGTGGAGCCACGCCCCCAAATGACGGGTCGTAGTATGAACTACCGGGCGTCGTTTAAGGTCGTCGTTTGGGACAGTTTTGACAAATTTCTTGCCAAGGCTTGTGTTAGGAGGGCAAACTATTCTACCTTAATTTCGTGC
This sequence comes from Solanum sitiens, assembly GCA_016801875.1. Taxonomy (NCBI): domain Eukaryota; kingdom Viridiplantae; phylum Streptophyta; class Magnoliopsida; order Solanales; family Solanaceae; genus Solanum; species Solanum sitiens. The sequence goes on from JABWTJ010000815.1 coordinate 226,347, forward strand.
AGAAAGTTAGACCAACCTAAAGGCAGTCAAGTCTTACTCGACTCAGCCCTTTCGTAGCCTAATCTGCCTAACGTCTAAGGACGTTTTTCTTCTTTTTCTGCATTAGATTATTTCAAACTTTAATACAAAATCAACACACAAACATACGAGCAAACCCAAACCTTTATATTTATAATCAAAACAATACAAATGACTCACTCGTTGAACAACAATTCTCTCCAACTTTTGACTTCGACTTCGACTTAAGGCACAATCACAAGTAGATTGCTGCCTTAGACACTTTCTAAAAACCTCACATTTTATTCTAAGTGTCTTGGTGAAATTTCAGACTTTCTCTTCCCTCTTTCACCTTTAGGATAATTATTCTACCCTAATACTTAGTCTACAATTCGTCCAACACAAGGTTGTCCATTTATAGAACATGTGGCAGCCTTGTGTTTACATTGCATAGTGTTGTGACACATTCTAACACTTGTCAAATGCTAAGACCACTAAATTAAACTTCAGTTGACATCCCCAACTGATAAGGCATTTCAAATTTCGAATTCAAAAAGCTATTACAAGATACAACGAATCTGGACACAAGCGGTTACAAAAAGGTAACCGCCGCATGTGCTTGGCATGTGCCTTTGCTGACTGAATTTCGGCCCCTTTGCTGCATTTTACTTCAACATTTTTGACTTCAATACAATGTCTAAACATTGTATAGTCAATGCCTGATCAAAGTCCACCCGAATCCATCCTCACATTTGCCATGCCTGCGCCCTGCCGACGCCCTGCCGCTGCGTTGCTTTGGCAATGCTAACTTTTAATCCACTCGTGCCATTTCTTGTTTTCTTGTTGCGTTTCATTCATAATTGACAATGCTTCAATTTAGTTCAGCTCAATTTCCCCGCATTTGACCAAACCATTTGATTTTCGCATGCCAACCTTGCCCACTATCGATGCCAGCTAGCGTCCAAGTAATGCCATGGGCTGTTGTCTTGCCAACGCCCATGTCATGTCTTGACACTGTCTAACCAACATATTTTGAACCCATTTGACCATGCCAACACTTTGCTCACACAACGCATGACTGATTCCACCCGCATTTTGGCCTTTGGCAAAGTCAGTCATGCCAACCCTTTGCCACGCCCATGCCTATATCGAGTCACTTGGTCAGGGTCCTAACAGCTTGGGTCCTCCTCAAGGACCCTTAGGGTGGTCCATGAGGAGTAGTACCTAGATGTTTCGATTCTAAACATGAACAAATAGGTTCTAGGGTCCTATCCTATCAATTTGAACACCAAACAACACATAAGAACATGGAAAGGCACACTAGCACACACAAGACTAGTTTCCAAACGTGTTGATCGTTCTTTGACGTTCAACTCCTAAACTCTTTTAAACTAACTTCTAAGGCTAAAATTTATTACTTTAACACATTGTTAACTCATGACACACATCGAAGCTCTAGATTGTCCTATTTTATTTTGAGGGTCGCTACATCTACTGGTAAGGAAGCAATGAAGCTCTGATGAATCAGTTCATGCAAGAAATGGAGACTAAGTTTCAAATGTCAAATTTGGGTGTAATGAATTACTTTTTGGGAATGGAGATTCATCAAGCTACCGTTGGAATCTTCATTTCTTAGAGAAAATATGCATGGGATATTTTAAAAGGTTCAAGATGGAGAGGTTCAAGTCTGTACCGACAAAATAAAAACATTTCAAAGTTTGAAGGAGGCGATATGGCTGATCCAACAGTTTATAGAAGTCTAATGCATAGCTTGTTGTATTTGACAACAAGAAGACCTTACCTCATGTTCGCGGCAAGTCTTTTGTCAAGGTTTATGCGAGCTCCAAGTCAAGTTTATCTTGGTGTTGCTAATAAAACGTTGAGTTATATCAAAGGATTTGCTGATTATGGTATTTAGTTCAAAAGAGAAGAGCAAAGGCAACTGATAGGTTATTCAAATAGTGATTGGGCAGGAGCATTGATGATATGAAAAACACTTATGGATATGTTTTTACACTTGGTTCAACGATGTTCTCGTGAAATTTCACGAAGCAAGATGTGGTAGCTCAATCTTCTGCATAAGCAGAATACATCGTCTTTGCTGGTGCAACTAATCAACCTCTATGGTTATGAAAGATTCTACGTGATTTGGAGAAAAATGACATCGAAGCTACTGCCATTAAGGTTGACAACAAGTCAGTAATATCTATGGCCAAAAATCCAGTGCAACATGGTCGTAGCAAGCATATAACTGTGAAGTTTCACACTATCAAGCAAGAACAAAAGGATGGTGAAGTTCAGCTTGTTCATTGCAGATCAGATGAACACATTGCAAACATCATGACCAAGACTCTTTGTAAGGGGAAATTTGAAGTTCTAAGACCATCTCCAATCCAACATAAAATTTTACAACAAATTCTATATTTGGTGTAAATTTGGTGTTTTGAGCTCCAACCCACACCAATTTTTACACCAGATTTGGTGTAACACTATTCATCAGACCAATTCACTTTTTGAATATTTTAGTATTATTTCATTATACAAACTTTTAATTAACATTATATAAATTATTATTTTTAATTAAATCTCTTGTATATTTAATTATTTTTTATGTAATATTTTTATAATATTAATTTTAGATATAAAATTAGCTTTTTTATAAATTAATTTTACTATATATGATTTTTTGTTTTAAAAAAAGTTATGTTAATTCTACTATGACTTATAATTGGATATAACTACAATTGACCTTCACAAAAATAAAAAATGCAAAAATATAATTTTTAAACAAGTAATACAATGTACTTAAAACCAATAGAAAATAATAAACATTCGACAAAGTAGTAATTGACATTCACCATGAATTATATATGGTGAACGTTTTAGAAAGAATTTGTTTTATAAAATAAGAAAATATAAATGAAATCATATATTTATATAAAAGAGAACCGTAGGCCCGCCTACGTGGCGCCACCACAAGCAAGAATTTCCTTTTAAATTTATTTATTTCCAAAACTAGCCCTCCTATTTAATGAAAAGATGTGACTTTTATGAAAAGTTATGACTTTGATAAAGAGTTGCAACTTTTATCAAAAGTTGTGACTTTAATGAAGAGTTGCGACTTTTATGAAAAGTTGTGACTTTTATAAAAAGTTGCAACTTTAATGAAGAGTTGCGACTTTATGAAAAATAGTGACTTTTATAAAAAGTTGTGAACTTTCTGAAAGGTTGCAACTTTACCAAATAGATGTAACCTTTCTGATAAGACATAATAAACATTTGTTCACACTACACTTTGTTGTCTACAAATAGAGAGATTTTCTCGCATTTTAAAATAACAAAAATTATGATCTTCTTCTTCTACTTCCCTAAAATTAAATATTCATGTACTTTGCTCCTGTTGAGTGACTTACTGACACCATTGCTTTTTTTTTGTTAATCAATAAGTTGGTGAATAAAATTGTTTCATCATGAGAGGATCTAATTCTTTAAACCTTTGGCATTGGAGAGGAATCTTTTTTTAAGGAGACATTGTGCATTAAGTGGACTCAATTTTGTTCCTTTCTATTTCATTCCATTTTTACATATCCTGGTATGTTGTTTTACACTCATTAATTTATGCTTTTGATATTAATTGTTGTTTTTGAGTACATGTTTTAAAATTTATTTTTATGTTTCTGGAAAGTTATTGTCTTCCGTTATATTGAATATATACGCATAAAATATGTATATTCATTGTACATAAAATAATTATTATACTCAGTTCCAAGAGTTTATATTTTAATATTCCATATTAAATTTTATAACTTAAAAGTACTATATATAAGCTTATATATTGTCTATTTTTACATACATATGAAAATTCTTACTTATAATATATGCAACTTAAATGTTTCTTTATATTACAAAATGCCTTTGTATATATATTCTTATTCTCTTCTTTATTTTCCTTTTAGTGTTGATTAAAGAACCAACGATTTGTTATTTTGTAAATAATTCATTTATTAGAGGTTCTTGAGTTGTGTGATAATAATAAATAATCAAATTCATGTTGGAATATTGCTAATATTTTTTTAAGAACCTATTTTTTTAAAATTATTTTAACTTATGAATATTAGTAAAAAATTGATTTCAAAGTCAATGTAATTATTATTTATAACCGCGCGAATCTCGAAAAATTTATCGAGTAAGAAATAATAATATAATAATAAAGAGAGAGAAAATATTTCTTTTTGGTGTAAAATTTGGTGTAGTGAATTGAAGTTGATTATACCAAAAATAGTGCTGACACCAAATTTGGTGTTTGGGTTGGAGATGCCCTAAGGGCTAAGTTGGGAGTATCCAAGAAAAATCTCAAGGAGGAGTGTTAGAAAATGAGATATTTCTAGATGGTTTTTGTTTCGTGGTTTTTTTTAAAACAATATTATGTTAAGTATGTAAAGGATAGTTAGTTCTTGTTTTATTATGTTTTGTAAGAAAGTCAATAGTAGTTGATTACGTATGATCCTCTACTAAATTTGGAAAGCTTATGTAGATATATGTGTATATGCTTTTTGAAATTTGAAAATGAATAAAAATTACCTCTGCTGAAGCTTATCTTTTTCTCTAAAGTTTCAAATCCTAACACTTTAAAGATTCAAACTTGGCAGGGGTAGATTTAAAAATACTCAAGGGTTGTCAGTTGATAATACTGCATCGAAAATTTTTACTAAATATGTATGTACATGAAAAGGGAGGCGCATGTAGTTCAATTGGTTTAGAGCTATACACATTGGTATGTAATTTTCAAAAAATATTTCCTGCATTGTCATTCTTCACTAGTAATAAATAAAATTTATTTACCAAAACAAGATTGTTTATTTTACTTTTTTTGACTCATTATCAATGTAGAGATTTTTACATTTTTGAACTCTATTGTAAGGAGATATATTTCATTATGGCTTTGTGCCAAAATCTAACATATTTAGGTGATATTTCTATATAACTGAAAGAAGCACAATTCATTCTTCTAAAGATATATTTCCTTCTTTTTTTCTTGTTTGGTGCCCACTGACTGTTCAATATCCATATCCATATTGAAAAGTACCACATAAAGGGTAGAGGCTCCATAACAAAGAATAATCATGGCTCAAATCCAAGACATTAGATTAAGGAAGGAGAAATATTTTCCAATTCCACTACAAGCCTCTTGGTTGTCCAGAAGACCAACAATTTATAAGTACAACTAATGTATAACTTCACCTTCCAACATGTATCTAGTCATAGGAACCAAAAATTCAAGAAAGTTAATTTATTGTGACGTGTGACAACAGAAGGAATGACTTGAAAGTGACAACTACGGGAATGAAGACCGGATGTTGGACCAATTTATCTTAAAGCCATTCATTTTCATCTTTGTTGTTACTAATTAATTTCTAGTTCTTTCTATCTTTCCCTCTTTTTCTTGAGCTAACAACATGATATTTTGAGCTTCTCGAGACCCTTCTTATATTCATTCATGATTTCTTTCTACCTAGTCATTATATCTTGAAGTAAATCTTCCAAAACTCGATCTTGTTTCTCCTTTTTATCATACTCCACCTTCAGCCTTGCTTGTGATCTAATCTAATCATCTACTTTTATCCCGTCCTCTTCAATGTTTGTCAAGAACTCCTGCCAACTTGACTTGGATAGTGAAAAATCCCTCCATTTCTTAACCATGACATGGAATTAATACTTGAGTTTAGCAATTGCTTGTCATGTTCATCGCTAAACAATAGCAATTGCACCATACATTTCCTAGTCTTCTGCCGGGTCATTAGCGAATGCCTCAAAAGGAAGTCTGATGGAGCAACCAAATATCAACTGTAACATCTTGCAACTTGAAATAACTAGGAAGAATCAAATAATTGGAAATAGTCATTTTTGGAAAGAATAAAAATCTAGAAAATTTGCAAAGTTAGAATAAGTTGAGTTTTGATCAACTTCAAACGGCCATAACTTCTAGCTCAGGATGAGTTAGGTGTACTTTGAGATATGGTAGGAAACTCTTGGAATGATCTTTCCAACAACGCCGAGTTTGCACGACTCTGAGTTTGTATGAGTGAGTTATGCCCTTTGGAAGTTGGATTGTTCGAATAAGGAAGTCTAAAATCAGATTTTAGAAGTGTAGTTTGGTCTTTTCCTTATCCTATTATTTTAATTCGTTTTTGGTATTACTTAGGAGTCTAAAACTGAATTTGGTTAGTTTATGCTTTAGAGAATTTGAGTTAGGATTTTAGAGAAGATAAAAGAAGAGGAGAAAGGAAAAGAGAAGCAAGATTCCTCAAGATCGTTCTAGTTTGATCATGGATTTTATCAAGGGGTGATCCCTACAAGGTATGTGAGATCACATAGAGTTGAGTCCATTAACCCACGTACCAAACATGTTTAATTCAACGATTTTCTAACTAAAAGAGTGAGAATTTGATGTTCTTGAGTTGCGTTCTTGAATTTTTTTCATTCTTTAACTTACATGTGATTGATGGGTTTCCTTGAGACATTTTAGCGATGTTAAGAGTTTCGAGTTATATTATAGTGTACATGCTTTGGGTATCTGAAGCTAAGAAAGTATTGAGAAAAGAAATTGATTTAAAACATTTTAGAATCAGAAAACGAGTTGAAAACTCGTCAATCGCACCTGGGAGGGCCAGGCGCGTCAGGAAGGCTGGGATGTCGCACCAATAGTGCGCCAGTTTAGGGCCGCAGTAAGTTAGGTGTCATGCCCCGAGCCTATACCCTAGGTAGGACTGACACTCAAGAACCATTGTTGGCCCCAAGCGAACCCTTGGCCTAATTTACTTACTCAACGGAAGACTTAAACTCAACAAAGATAAGTTCATGTAATAACTTAAGGAAATAATATCTTAGCCAAAATGACAATTCAAGTCTTAAACGATACAAATAAAATAAATATGACTAAAGAATTATAACTATCTGTCTGTGAAACCTCTAAAAACAACTGAGATGGATGTTGGGACAAATCCCACAACATCATAATGAACTAAAACTAGAAAGCAATGAAAATGGATCCTACGGAATGCAATGAGGCTCACCAACTGAATCTGAACTGCTCACTGGATCAATGGTGCGCTGGAATGTCGATCCTAGTTACCTGCATCTGCATCATAATACGATGCAGGCCAATTGGCATCAGTACATTGAATGTACGAGTATGCGAGTTGGAGTGCTAAAATACAACATACTCTTTAAAGGAATCTAAAAGAAATTGAAGAACTTACCTTGCTCAACTCAACTCGACATAACGAAACTCATTCAATATAAAGTAGTTTGAAACAAGTGCAATATAATGAAAAGTTGTTTAAAATATGATGTCAACTCTGTGTGTATGCAAAGATACAATTGACTTCGAGATGTATTTAATAATATAAATAAATTGATGGATATAAGAATACAAAGTAATGCTGTGGGAGTTTCTCTAACCGACAACCATCAGATAAGAGCTATTGTGATAATACAACGATTTCCCTCACACTTCCATAGCATCCTATGCCCTGCCAAAGGTAGAAGACCTGAACTACTAAGTGGATTCACTAGTATATGAGAAAAGTATTTATTTACAAAGTATGAACTTTTTCTACCCATGATGGATACATGATTTATGAGGCTGATAGTTGTCTGACCTCTCCCCCATATCGATGCTCAATACTACTCCCAAAAATATTATATTATGTTATCTCTTTATGTTTAAAAACATACTTCTTCTATGCTTTGAAATTAGTTCTGAAAAACTTAACTCAAAGGCTATCTTGGAAATCAAAGTTTCCCCTCTTGCTTCATTTAGAAAGCGATTACACTTTTCTGAAAACTAGCCCGAAGGCTCTTTGGAAATCCGAGTTTCCGTTCATATATAAATGTGAAAACATTTTAAATCTTTTTGGGAATACTTAGTCTCCATATACTTTTGAAGAAATGAATTTAAACTTTACTCTTTACTGAACTCAAAACTTATGTCTTAAAACAAAATTAAAACGTTTGCAAAAGACTTTTGGAGAACTTTATGAACTCCTCTTAACTTGACTCTTGAATTTTCTTGACTTTGATCTTAACTGCTCTTGACATGATTCTTACCTGATCCTTAAATGGAATTATGGATTCAAGGATTTTGATTTGTGATTGGAAAGATCTCATGATGTTTTGGAACGATTTTAGATAGCTAAACTTGAGAAAAGACCAAAAATCGAAATTTGAAAGTGGATTCGCGACACGGAGAAACTTTTACAATTTTGTTTCAAAATGGATTTTCAGGCAGAACACTCTGTGTTAGATCCAGGACGCGAAACAAAAACTTCCAAATCAGGAAAGTGAGCACGCGACGCGGAGTGGGTTCTTGATTTCGTCCGATGAAATTTCTTCTTCGTTTTTCAGCTCTAAAGCCTCTAAACTCTATGGGTTCTTTCTCCTAGAACTTGGAATCGATTAAAGGTTCAAAATACATTAGATTCTACTCATAAACGAACCTAATTTCACATATTAGGATCAAAAAACTCCTTAACGAATTTAACGAAACAAGAATCTAATGGAACTTCAACAAAATCATTAAGAATTCAATTTCTAAGCTTTCAAGAACTTACGTTTGCTGAAAACAAATCATGATTGGAGCGTGGGTGAATTGACACAATGCTATGTGATCTCACATCCCTTGTAGGGATCACCCCCGACGAAATCCACAAGTTAATCTCAACGAAATCAACGAATCTTGAACGTTCTTGCTTCCTATTCTCCTTTTTCTGTTCTCCAAGCCCTAGCATGAAATGCATTTTTCTAAAACTGAATAAAACTTGATTTGACCCATATTAAATTCCTAAAAATGGATTAAAATAATTAGGTAAGGAAAATATTAAATTACCCTCTAAATTTTTGGATTTAGACTTTCCTTAATCCAATAACCTAACTTCCAAAGGTCATAACTTACTCATACGGACTCGAACTCATACAAACTCAGTGGTGTTGAAAACATCATTACAAGAGATTTCCAAACATATATGGAAATACACCTAACTCATCCTGAGCTAGGAGTTATGTCCATTTGAAGTTGAACAAAAATTCACTTTTCTTAACTTAAATAATTTTACAGATTTTTTTCATTCTTTCCAAAAATGACTATTTTCAGTTCTTAGCTTCTTCCTAGCTATTTTAAATTGTGAGATGTTACAATATTTACCCCTTGGAAACATTCGTTCTCGAATGCGATTACTCTTACTAGGCTAAGAATGGTAACAACAAGTTCATACACCCAACAAGAAAATGCGAACAAACAACATGCTTATAAGAGGAGAAATAGTACTTTGGTCTGCACTTTCTCCGTATTCAAAGAGATGTGAATATCTCTTCTTCATATGATCCTTAGATTCCCATGTAGCTTCCTAAACAAATTGGTTTCTTTAAAACTTTGACTGATGCTACCTCTTTTATTCTCAACTTGCGAACTTGGCGATCTAGAATCTGAACAGGAATCTCCTCACAAGATACACTATCCTTGATCCCAATATTTTCAGTTGGTATGATGAATATCGGATCGCCCATGCACTTCTTCAACATGGAGATATGAAATACCAGATGAACCGCTGCTAATTCTTGTGGTAGCTTCAACTCATAAGCTACATTGCCAACCCTCTTGGTTATTTGAAAAGGTCCAATATACCGGGAACTAAGTTTCCCCTTCTTACCAAACCTCATAACACCCTTCATGGGGGAAACTTTTAAGGAAACCCAATCATCTACTTCAAACTCTAACTCTTTTCTCTTAACATCACTCTAGGATTTTTGACGACTCTGCGCCATTTTCAACCTCTTTTGAATCACTTTCACCTCATCCACAGCTTGAAGAACTAAATCTGGTCCTATAAACCTTACTTCACCAACTTCAAACCATCCAATAGGAGATTTGCATCTTCTCCCATAAAGGGCTTCATATAGAGCCATTTGGATGCTAGAGTGGTAACTATTGTTGTAAGATAATTCGATGAGAGGTAGGTGATCATCCAAATTCCATTTGAAATCAATCATGCACTCCCTCAACATATCCTCCAATTTCTTAATAGTGTGCTCTGATTTCCCATGTGTCTGAGGATGAAAGGCAGTACTTAAGTTCACCTTTGAACCCAAGCCTTTCTGAAATATTTCCAGAATTTATGTAGTAAATTATGCACCTCTATCTGAAAAAATGGAGAATGGGACTCCTGAAGTCTTACCACCTCCTAAATATATAACTTGACATAATCTTCTGCTGAATAGGTAGTCTTTACTGGTAGAAAATGGGCTGACTTGGTCATTCTAATGACAATCACTCAAATAGAATCATGCTGCATGCGAGACCTTTGCAAGACTCTGATGAAGTCCATATTAATAATCTCCCACTTCCATTCTAGAATTTATATTATCTGAGCCAAACACTGGGCCTTTGTGCTCAACTTTAACTTGTTGGCAATTTTGGCACAAAGAAACAAATTATGCTATGCCCTTTTTCATATCATTACACCAATAGACTTCTCTCAAATCGCCATACATCTTTGTGGAACCCGGCTGAATGGAATATATGGAGCAATGTGCTTCCTCCATGATTCTCTCTTGGATTCCATCCACTATTGGTACACACAATCTGCCTTGATACCTCAACACACCATCTTCCCCTTGTTCAAAAGCCTTTACTTTTTGCTTATGAACATTTGCCTTTAATTCAAGCAAAATGGGATCTTGGTTTTGCTTGCCTTTTATTTCTGACACTAATGATGACCCAACCCCATTCATCACCACTATTCCTCCTTCTGTTGAATCTATTAGTCTGACTCCCAGGCGTGCAAGTATATGTACATCTTTGCTAGTATTCCTCAACAAGGGCAGTACTACCCATAGACAACTTGCTTAAGGCATCAAAAGCAAAATTAGCCTTTACCTGGGTGGTAAAGAATACTCATGTCATAATACTTTAGCAATTCTAACCACCTCATTTGTTTGAGATTAAGCTCCTTTTGAGTGAGCACATATTGTAGGCTCTTGTGATCGGTGAGCACATCCACATGAGGCATAAGCTATGACTTTGCCATTCCTCTAAGTCATGGGTTGAATAATTCCTCTCATGAATTTTCAATTGTTTGGAGGCATAAGCTATGACTTTGCCATTCTGCATTAATACACAACCCAAGCCGACTCTATACGCATCACAATACACCAAAAAACCTTGAGTACCTTCTCGTAAGGTCAAACTGGGGCAGTAGTCAATCTCTTTTTCAATTCCCGAAAGCTTTTCTCACAAGCTTCAGACTATTGACACTTAACTATCTTTTGAGTTAACTTGGTCAGAGGGGATGAAATAGGTGAGAACCCCTCTACTAACCTTCTATAATGGCCAGCCAAACCGAAGAAACTTCTCACGTCAGTAGGGGATTTGGGTCTAGGCCAATTCTGCACTGCCTCAATTTTCTGAGTATCATCTTTAATTCTATCTCCAAAAACTATGTGGCCCAGGAATGCCACATACTCAAACCAAAACTCACACTTAGAGAACTTGGAATACAACTCTCTATCTGTCAAAGTCTGGAGAACTATTCTGAGATGACTAGCATGATCTTCTTCATTCCTTGTATAGATTAGTATGTCATCAATGAAGACGATAACAAACATATTTATATAATGTTTGAAGACTATGTTCATAAGGTCCATGAATGTTGCTGGTGCATTTGTCAAACCAAAGGACATGACCAAAAACTCATAATGGACATATCGGGTTCTGAAAGCTGTCTTTGGAATATCACATTCCCTCACTCTTAAGTGATGGTAGCTAGACCTGAGGTCTATTTCAAAAAACAGGTGGCACCCCGAAGTTGATCGAATAAATCATCAATCCTAGGAAGAGGATACTTGTTCTTGATGTTAACCTAGTTCAATTTACGGTAATCTATACACATCCTAAGGGAACCATCTTTCTTTCTTACAAACAAGACTAGAGCTCCCCAAGGTGAGACACTTGGTCGAATGAAACTTTTATCTAATGAATCTTTCACTTGTTCTTTCAACTCTTTTAACTCTACTAGTGCCATTCTATATGGAGGAATAGAGATTGGACGAGTATCTAGAATGATATCTATGCCGAAGTCTATTTCTCTCTCAAGAGGGGCTCCGGGTAGATCATTAGGAAACACTTCTGGAAACTCCTTTACTTTATAAACTGACTGAAGGGAAGGTACCTCAACACTTGAGTGATTAACTCAGACTAAGTGATATATACATCCTTATGAAACTAAATTTCTCGCCTTATGGTATGAAATGAAACGAACCTTAGGAAAATGACCAAAACTCACTTTCTTAACTTAGGAAAATTTTCTAGATTTTTCTCTTTCTTTCCAAAAATGATCCTCTCTTGGATTCCATCCACCATAGGTACACACAATCTATATGGATACTTCAGCACACCATCTCCCTCTTGTTCAAGAGCCAATACTTTTTGCTTATGAACATTCGTCTTCAAATCAAGTAAAATAGGGTCTTGGTCTTGCTTTTCTTTCACCTCTGACACTAAAGATGATTTAGCCGCATTAGTTACCACTATTCCTCCTTCTGTGGAATCCATAAGTCTCTCACAAGCGTGTAAGTCTGTGAACATCTTTGGCTAACTCCCTATTTTCTTCCTCAACATGGGCGGTACTCTCCATGGATAACCTGCTTAAAGCATCAACAACCACATTAGCCTTACCTGGGTGGTAAAGAATACTCTTGTCATAACCTTGAGTAGTTCTAACCACCTCCTTTGTCTGAGATTGATGTAATAACCCTAATAATGGATATGCTAAGTAATGCTTAATGTGTCTAGAATGCCTACGATTAGACCGGGTTCACACGGATTGATGCGCGTAGAACCAGACCTCTGAACCTCTACAACAACCAAGCCAACTAACTTGGTGAGTTAGTTGAGCTAGTAAAGGTTGGGTCCAGCCATGTAGGGCACCCTAATATGAAGATTTACCCGGATGAGTCTTTACCAGACTTAAAAAGGGGAAATCTTAAGTTTGGAAGGTCTAGGGGTAAAATGGTCTTTTTCCAGGCTAAGGGTAGTATCGTAATTACCCTAAATATTTAATTAATTATTTAATTAATATGGTGGAGGGGCATTTTGGTGAGAAAGCGCCGAAATTGGCCTTTGAGCAAAATCTTGCTCCACCCGGGTTCGAACCTAGGTGGGAGCAATGATTTAATTTGATTATTTAATTTTGTGAATTAATTTAATTAATTAATATTGAATAGCTGATTTAATAAAAAGGAAAATAATATTTTAATTATTAATTATTATTTATTAATTAAGATATTTTATTTGACTAAGTCTTGCCTAAAAGTCCTAGTTCTAAGAGAACACTACCTCACATCTCTCTCTCTTTCACGTCTAAAACCCACCACCATCTCTTTCACGTTCTCATCATCAGTAAAAGAGAAAAATCAGAAAAAAACAAAGTTCTTCACACTTGAAGAACTTACACACAAAAACTCAAACGAAAAACTAAGGTAAAAACGAAAATAAACAACAAGTTCTTGACGGGATTTTGCTTGAAGTTCGGTGGTGAGGCTTGGTTTCGTGGTAAATTGGCAGCATTTAAACAGATTTTGAACGACATTAAGGAATGAGTTTTCTTCTCTCTTGGTCCCTTTCCCAAGAGACCCTTATGGTTCAGTTTAAATCACAATTGAAAGACTAAGGTTGTCCCCGTTGCATGCCTCTATCATTAGATCCTCTGAACGATTCAAAGCATGCGTTGGTATGTCTTCTGGTAAATAAATGTTAGGTCTGGTTGTGATTATGTGTTGAATGTGTGGTAGGAAATCATGTAAAGGATGAAAAATATATTCCGGAAAAATATATTAAGTTGACTATTTTGAGCATGTGTGCGCTGAAAATTTGACAATGTTTGCTGCCTGATATGTTAGATGTTGTGTTTTGCGTGTGTAAAAATGCTAAAAACGTGATGTTCATAAAAGGTTAAGGTGGCTGACTGAATGTCACTCAAAATGTTACAAAAAATCAGCAAAAGAATGAGAGAAAATTGGATTGGAAGAGACCAAATTTCCAGCTTGCTGGAAATTTGTAGTCTCGGCCAAAATGACTAATTTTTTAAAAAAATTTAAAAATTGTGAGGTCATTGTGTATTGAACCCAAGACCTCACCAAATGTAAATTACATAAAAATTTCAAAAAAAAACTGAAGGAAAAATAAATGTGGAGAGTGGGGATTGAACCCCCAACCTCTTGAATGGATGAGAGAGTTAGGAGAAAAATAAAGGAAAAAAATAAATGCGAAGAGTGGGGATTGAACCCCCAACCTCTTGAATGGATGAGAGAGTTAGGAGAAAAATAAAGGAGAAAAATAAATGTGGAGAGTGGGGATTGAACCCCCAACCTCTTGAATGGATGAGAGAGTTAGGAGAAAAATAAAGGAGAAAAATAAATATGGAGAGTGGGGATTGAACCCACAACCTCTTGAATAGATGAGAGAGTTAGGAGAAAAATAAAGGAGAAATATAAAATGAGGTGAATGAGTATTGAACCCACAACTTCTTGGATAAATGAGAAAGTTAAAAGATAAATTGAGAGAAAGAGAATGAGCTTGTGGGGGATTGATCCCACAACCTCCTTGCCTTGGACGAAAAAGAGAGGAGAAAAATAAAGGAAATATTATGGGGCTGATGGGGATCGAACTAGGGTCCCCCAAATCTGAAAAATGCAATCACCAAGTTTAATATAAGATTAAGTGTTGCCCAAGGGATTCGAAATCGGGTTCCCTTGCACAATTCCATATTGACACATAAGTCATACGTAAACAAATATTTAATGAATGCTGCCTCTAAAGATCGAAAACAATATCTTGGCATACCTACAAGATGCATAAGTCTTGTACCACATAATCTTGGGTAAATATGAATCACTTAGACAAACTATGAATGAAGCCTCATGGATCGTATGTGTGGACTCATAAGTCTAGCATACATTTAAAAAGTAAGTGAACCTAAGATGTTATGTGATGAGATAATGAAACCTCAGAGGGGTCAAGTAAGAGTGTGACACACACTAAAGAGCCAAGTGCATTGGCATACGATGAAATGAACATTCACGTAAATTGGTGAGTAATTATGAAGAGTAAATGTGCTAAAGTTAAAAAATGTAGTGACAACATGATAAGAGGCTAATGTGAAAGATGAGAGCAATCTCAAATGAGCCTAAGTAAATGTTACCAAAACATACTCACCTATGAGAGTGTAAAGTTAATGAAGAGACAAGTCTCTATGAACACTCTAATGAAAGTATTGAAGTTAATGCATACTTAATACTAATGATGAGATGAGAAATAATCTAATGAGCTATGATGTCCTCATGCTAGAAGCCAGCTTCCATGATGTATGTGTTGAATGTAATGGAACTTTATACTAAGCACCGATAGGCTAGCTATGAGTGGTGATGCCTTCCTTCGGGAAGGGCAGAGGTTCACGTAAATCTCATGAGATGAGACTGTCCGGCATGCCGGGTATGAGTCTCCTTCTATCTCCTACTCTTTGAACCTATACTGCCAATATAGGGATCTAGCAGGGTTCAATTCCCTATATACGCTAGCATATTTTGGTTCACTTTGGCCGGTGATTCCACCTCTTTTTGGTGTGGGGTTATGCACTGTATTTCATGATTCTCACATGATCTATGTCAGTTAAGGTTAAAGTTTCCAAAGAAAGAATGAGGCCAGCCTCAAATAATACACATAATGAAATGAACGATACCAAAGGTGTTAGGATAGGATAATCAAGAGGTGAGATAGACTTAAGTATTGACACTAGGTTATTCTTGGTCATTGCACAACGAACCCGATGAGAGTCTTAAACTACATCCTAGGTATGACTGGTGGTTGCACTAATATATGAAAAGAATGAAAATGAAGTACGTATGAATGAATGAAGTAGACTCCGCGTTTGCTAAAAAAGGCTCCCTAGTTGAGGTCCCATATGTTGATCCCTCATTTTGGGAAGTCCTAATGTCAAGTCCATGATTCCGAGGTCTCATGGCATATGAAAGAATGATATGAACTATGTGATATGATATGTGCAATATGTTATGTGCTGTTTGCAAAATGATAAGTATGATGATGCATGTTACTCTCATCGCATGACGTTCCTAATCTGAATTTAGCAAGTCCACTGACTTGACTTTCCATAATTCATATCGTTAGGAAAGATCTCTTCTTAATCATGCATGGCGTTGGTCTGTGCTTGCATATACCCATACTTAGTACAAGTGTGTTCTAATCCCATACAACTCTACATTTTTAGGTGGAGGCACAGGTGGACGTTAGAGCTTACAGGTCGACGCTGAAGCTATCCGTACGTGGAGCATTCATCCGGACTTGGTAGGCCCTCATGCTTTCGAGGACGCTTGCCCATTATATTCTAGCTTAGATATAGGTTTTGAGTTAGTAGAGTATGTTCCACTAGCGTTTCTTTCTCATCTTATTTCAGACATTGTATTGGTGCCATTTTGGCAAGTGTACACTTAATGCAGTATTGAACTATTTCTTTCATTTGATGTTCTTAATATTAGATGGTTGATTGTGAACGTTTATGAGTTTAAGTAGAAGGTCTTATATGAATGTTAAGTAACAAAAAGTTCAAATTTTCCGCTAAAATTAACCTAGATGAACGATGACGTATATAGGCTTGTCTGCGACCTCTGAGAGGTCAACGACGCCGGTCTTGTCTAGGGTCTAGACTCCGGTCGTGACAAAGTTGGTTTCAAAGCCCTAGGTTAAATTCCGAGTATAATAAGTTCACATCAACCACATTGAGTAGTTTCTAAGTCATGGTAGTGAATTGCACCACTATCCTGAATTAGAGACTGCATGATGCGTAGGAAAAATTCCCTACTTCTGATCTTATCGTGCCTTTTGCTAATGTCTGATTTCTTGGTGTTTATAACACCCCAAAATGAACTAAGGTGAACTAGAGCCTCATGGTTGTTTCTTGAGTTACTTTTAAGTTAAACGGAGTTAGTTTGGTGTCCTTAGGCAGTGTGCAAGGTTTGGTTAAGTTTGGAGTTCAATCGACCAAAAACGTCCATGACGTTCGGATGATATGCCTTAGAATGTACTTGTATGTCTTGGAGAGTTTGGATGAGTTTTATGTGTTCGTTTTACTTGAAACATGCGTCGGATGTTCCTTAGACCTAGACGACTTAGTTTAGGGGGTTGACGTCTGGGCACGACCTCACCTAGGACCCCAAGGACTCTAGATGAAGGGCCCCAGGACTTGGGCAAGTCTGCCCATCTGTAGCTCACGACGGCCATGGCGACGGTCCGTCGTACTCAGGACGGTCCGTCGTACTCAGGACGGTCCGTCGTACTCAGGACGGTCCGTCGTACTCAGGACGGTCCGTCGTACTCAGGACGGTCCGTCGTACTCAGGATGGTCCGTCGAGCCAGGGCGTCGTGGGTGACAGAGAGTGAAATTGGGATAGGCTCCATTTAGAAGCCAAGTGTTCCTCGACGGAACCCCGTGACGGTCCGTGGTGGACGTGATGGTCCGTCGAGGAGGTCTCGTCGACGAAGCCTGCCAGTGCATGATTTAAAGGCTGCCAGCTTAGGGTGTTTTATGTAAATACACCCCAAGCCTTATAAGACTCTCTTACACCCTAAACCTAGAGAAGAGCCCCCTTTTCTCTTCAAGATCCAACTCTCTCTTTCTCTCAAGAAAACTCTCTCAACTCTCTTGGAAGCTAGAAGTCAAGGAAGGATAGGAGGACGGATTGGGAATTTGTTTCTTCATCAAATTCGTGGGTTTCTTTCTCCTAAAGGTATGGTATCCATTCTTGAATACCTTTCCATTCAAGAAGCCAACTTCCAAAATGGTTTTCAAAAGGGGTTTTAAACTCAACTTCTTCTAAACTTTGATTTCTATTATGGGTCTTCTTGTAACTAAGTTTTAATGGTTTAAATGTATTTATCTTGGTTTGAATAGATGGTTTTGATGTTAAAACTCCATGAAACTCTTGTATATGCATACTTCAACTTTTGGCATGAAAATGGGTTATGTGAGCATGATTTGAGTAAGGTATGAACTTGGGTCTTCTTGTGTATGTCATGTTGGTGTAGCTACTGCCCTAAGGGCCTTCATATGGTGAAATATTGATAAATTGCTTATGGGTAATGATGGTTTGATTTGTTGATGAGTTGCTCTTATTGTATAGTTCTTATTATGAATTGCTATTTGAGTGGTATGGTCCACCTTATGGGTGGCGGTGCAAATTGATGAACTTGATGTTACTTAGTATGGTTTGAGTATGTGACCTTGAAGGTCTAACATGTGAAATGAAGATATATTGGAAATGGGTCTTATGTTGTGTTTGATGTAGCTTGAATTGCATGTTTGACCTAGTTTATGTCTAAATGAAGTATATGATTATGAGAAGTATGTAGAGTGTGTAGCTTGATGAATCAAGGTTAAAGTATGAGTAGAACTTGATGAAAATGAAATGATGCTTATATGCAAGGTGTGCACATGTACACACACACTCTTCTAAGATTTGTATTATGTCAAGTTGAGCAAAAAGGGGAAATCTTGAGGTGGACACACTTCGTGAGTTGAGATGTAGTGTCTAGTAACAACCTCTCCATTTCCTAGTGAGCTTTCTATGATAGACTTTTATGTTGAGAAATCCGTGTGGAGTTATGCCTAGCACCGAGAGGATATGAAGGGGAGGTGGATTGCACTTCGTTAGTTGAGATGTTGTAATCCAAAGTACCTCTTGAGATGAGTACTCCTCGTTAGTAGAGAGTGAGTTACTTAGTAGCAATCTCCTTATCCCTTAACTATGTGCCCGCATAGGTGTAGCTATTGGAAAAGCCATGTAAACGCTAAGAAGCATGACCTTACTCTAGGCAAGTAAGGATCCCTCATCCGATAGGGGTTAATATCGGGATTCCATGTCTAGCTCTCATGGTCTTTGTCGGTTAAGCTAACTCCCACAAAAGAATTGATTTGAAACTAATTATCTTGTGTATTGTTGAAATTGTGTATGTATGTCGTGAAGTGCTCAATCCACATTAGTTACCAAAGTAGGAGCATTGAGTGGGAGTAGTAAGTATAGGATGCTATTCTCACATTGTAACTCGGTGTGACCTATACCTACTATGGGAGAAGAGTACCTTCATGAAATCCGTGTGAATGAGTACTATGGTGTAGTGTTATGGAGGATTATTGTGGAGTACTTGAGTAAATGGAATCCATTAGGAGTACTAAGTGGGAGTGGTAGTATGGGAAAATGCTACTCTCACATTGCACTTGGTATGACCTATATTTCCATGAGTGTTTTTGCATATGTTAGCCAAGGGCGTGGATTTGATTTCTAACGAAGTAAGCCTAAGATTAGGTAGTTTTAAGGGTCGCTTTGGTGTGCTTTGAAGGGAGGTGTAATGAGAGTCCCTTCTTGGCTCACCTTAGGGAGTCTTAGAATAACCTTGGGTTAGGGCAACTTCAAAGAAAAAGGGTTCATATGACTTGGACCGTGCCTTTCACTGTAAGGTCTTCATGGTAAGAATTCAAAATGTTCACTATGATGCTTTATTCAATTTTATTGCAAGTTTAGCAATGTTAATTGAAATGTTCCTTTTGTTTACTTTAAGTTTGGTAAGATAGCCATAAAGTGATAAATTGTTGATTCTTATGTGGGTTTGCTTCTAGATTCATGAAGGTTATATTTGAATTTCATAAAAAGCTATCTTTACTAAAATGTCCCTTTTTGCATGTTTTTGCATATGCCATACTTAGTACATTGTTGTACTAACCCCATACTTTTTTATACCTTATGAGTATAGGTTGGAAGCCTTTGGAGGATCGAAGTTGAAGCTTGGAAATTCTATCTCTCAAGACTTGGGTATGTCCTCATATATTCGAGGACATAGTTTTTATGTTTCTTAGTTTCCTTATTAAGACTTAAAAATGTATTTATTCTATTGTAAAGGGCCGTGTCCCTAGGATTCTAAGTTGTGTCTTTAAGTTGGCTTGTGATGATAAGATTTCCTAGTATTTATGAAAAGACTCTTTTTATTATTATTATCGTGAAAAGTTTTAATTCCGCACTATTTTTCATGCTTTATGTTATGAATGCTAGTTAGAGGGCTTGTACGAGACCCCAAAGGGGTCAAGTACGCCCGGTCACGATTCGAAGGTTTTCCCTAACTTCTAGGGGGTGCTTTCGGGTCGTGACAATAACATAATTAAAGGGGTCTAAATTAAGTAAGTGACCAGAATGGGGTGTTAAAAGAAGTAAGACAAGTCTTACTTACACCAAAGCTAATTTGTTAAAAGAATACTCACGAATGAAGGTGTTAGAATGTGTGAGACTAGTCTCATTAACACCTAAGGATGATATGTAAGGACAATTCACATTCATAAATGTAAAGTAAGGATGATATGTAAGGACAATTCACATTTTATCAATGTAAAGTAAGGAAGACAAGTCATCAAAAGAGTAAATAAATCTCAATCACATTCTATATGTAAGTGTAAGGACAATTCACACTTAATACGTTTAGAAGAGATGAGAAATCATCTAATGAGCTATGATTACCTCATGCTAGAAGTAAGCTTCGATGATGTATGTGTTGAATGTAAATAGGAACTTTAAACTGAGCACCGATAGGCTAGTTATGAGTGGATATGCCTTCTTTCGGGAAGGACGGAAGTTCACGTAATTCTCATGAGATGAGACTGTCCACCAAGGTGGGTATGGGTCTCCCTAAATCTCCTAGTCTTTGAACTATGCTGCCAACATATGGAACTAGCCAGTGGTTTTCCACCTAAGCGAGCTAGGGATGTTTTGGTTTCACCTTGGCCAGTGACTCCACCTCTTTTAGGTGTGGGTAAGACACCGGATTTTTTGAGCTCACATGATCTATTTCAGTTAAAGTTGAAGTTCCTCAAAGTATGAAAGATAAAGAAATGAACGATACCGAAGGTGTTTGTGCAAGACAATCAGGAAGTGAAATCAGATTCAAGTTATGACATTAGGTCATTCTTGGTCATTGCACTTCATGATCCCGATGAGAGTCTTAAACTTTATCCTAGGTATTGCTGGTGTTTACATCAGCCTACGAATGAATAAATATGTGAAGTACGAATGAACGAATGAAGCAGACTCTTTGTTTGCTAAAGAAGACCCTCGGGTTGAGGTCCCATATGTTGGGCCCTCACTTGAGATGTCTTAATGCTACATCCACAATTCCAAGGTCTAGTAGATATGAAATGTATGATATATAAAACATGAAAACGTTAACTAAATAACCCATAACTTCCCTAACATGAAAGTAATGAAATCAACGGAATGATCAATAGAGAATGACTTATGAAATGTAATGAATATATGGTGTAATGAATGACTTGCTATAAGAATAGTCAAAGCATGTCCAATGAAGTTTACAATAAGTAAAGGGCATAGCTAATAATGAATCGTCATGTCATGAAAATGAACAAAGCCAAATAAAATTGGCTTATAATGACTTCCTTTATTAGAAAATATCAAACACAATAATGAATTCAAATATGCTTATCCAAAATGATTAACTAATGTATTTAGCCAATAAAGATTGACTTATAAGGAATTCATGCCCAAAGTAAGCAAGATCATAAGCTTTAATGATATGCCCCAAGAACTATGCACATTATGCAATCAACTAAAGAATGAGTATAGTCAATGAGTATTGACTTATAAATATATAAATGCCCCAAATTGTAGTTAAGTCATTTCCTAAATCTCTTGAATTACTTACTTGATTCATTGTGGGTATGGGACTACAATGAATAATTGCACTTGTAAGTAAAACACAGGACTAAAGTAATTATTGAACTACATAACAAGAAGAGGAAAAAGACTGAAAATAAAACTAAGTGTGGAAAAAAGGGGCTCTCGGGTTTGGAGGATGAAAAATTCAAATCTTCGCCCGAGTGGTTCTAAAATTATGTTGATGATACTAATGTCTTGTAATCGTATAGAAAATGAGTTGTGTACTTTGAATGCATTAAAATACATCATATTCATACCACAATTCACAACTAATGAATTAGGAAAGTCTAATGACTAGACTTTCCAGAAATGGCATGTTTCTTAGGAAGAGCTTTCATTGATCATGCATAGCTTTATGTGTATGTGTGAATACACCCATACTTAGTACAAGTAGTGTACTAACCCCCTACTATTTACTATTTTCATAGGTACAGGTCAGAGGACAGGTTGACGACACTTGCAGCGGTTTGGACTTCAGCGTTTCTCCAAACCATTTGGTAGGTCCTCATGATTTCGAGGATGCTACAGTTTTAGTCTAGCCTTAGTCTTAGACATAGCTAGTGGATGTTGTCCCTAGCGTTTCTTTCGAACTTTCATTTGGAAGTTTTGTAATAAGGTCGTGTTTGGCAAACGTATTTATGATATATTCTTATTTTGTTTCAAATTGACTCTTACGATAGATGGTTGTTACATTTATGTTGAGCTTAGTATATGAAGAATTCATGAAATAACTATATTAATTCTATGTATACTTTATACGTTTAAAAGTTTTAAATTTTCCGCTAAAATTAACCATATGAATGTGATGAATGCAAGAAGAGGCTTGTCTGCGACCTCTGAGAGGTCAACGACACCGGTGGAGATTCGGATTCCAAAATTCGGATCGTTACAAACTTGGTATCAGAGCATGAGGTTAAATTACCTAGGAACTAAAGCTCAAAACAATCACGTTACGTATTTTCTAACTTATGGTTGTGAAGCGCGCCATAATCATGACTTAGAGACTATATGATGTTAGGAATTTTCCCTTCTTCTACTCTTTATCATGCTATCGAGAGTTTTGATACTTTGTGTCATTCTAAGTATCTACTTTCCTTCTTGTGTGAACGCGTAAAAGAATACACACAAGAATTAAGATGGCCAAGTGGTCTAAGGCGCCAGACTCAAGAGCTGGCCTTTCCAAGAAGGGCAATGATAGAAATGCCCAGCGTGACCGAAAGACTTGTAGTAAGTGTGGTCGTTTGCATGGAGGTGAGTATATGGTAGATTCTAAATGCATGCCACAGGTGTTAATAAAGAGGAGGAGGCTGAGTTGGCTGCATATAAGCTCAAGGATGTGGCTCAGGTATGGATTGGCTCCATAAGTGTCGTCAAGTGAAGCGGCTAAGAAACAAGGAGGTTGCCACCGTGAAGGTACTATGGCGGAACCACCTTGTTGAGGGAGCAACATGAGAGGCCGAGGCCGATATGAGATCCCGTTACCCTCACTTGTTCCATTCTTGCGATTGGATATATTCTTTCTTAGTCCGATTTCGTTAATGAGACTCTAAATCTTAGTGCATTAGGAGGTTTTTATGTTCTAAGTCCATAACCGTATATTTTATACTTGCACTATATGAGTTAAAATGAGTTTATGCGTGCATTCATGTTGCTGTTTTTGTATAGCGTAGACGTAATTTTATGTGTTGCATGTGTTGTGATGTGCATCAAGTTAAGTGTGATTGAGAAAGAAGTTCCTCGATCTCAAATATGAAGCTTTAAATAAGCTTGAGTAAGAATACATCATCCAGAATATGTGTGAATTAGATTTTCACAAATGATAACGTTTTAAGTATGCTTAAGTGTTTCGAAATTTCCCTCTTGTTTTAAAATGATGTGTAAGTGTCATTCGGGGACGAATGTTCCTAAGGGGGGGATAATGTAAATTCCAGAAAAACGTATATGTCTGGTAGAGAGCCAAAATAGGTTTCAAGAATGCATTTGGGAAAATGTAGGCATCCCAATGCCCAATATTGAATAGTATTGGGCATAATATAAAAATATTGGCTTAGGGTGATAGCCAATATGCATTTGGGAAAATGTAGGTATCCTAATGCCCAATATTGAATAGTATTGGGCATACTATAAAAATATTGTCTAAGGGTGTTAGCTAATTTTTCTAAGTATGAATAAGCACTGCTTAAGATTGTAACTGCAAAGAAGACCCTAAGATAAAATAGTAATCTCTAATGCAATACTCTGGGTATGAGGCATCCAAGTGTCAAGCCTAGATACCATAGCACATGATCAATTAAAATGATCATGTAGATTAAGCAGTGCCCAAGGACATAGTGAGGATCCTTGGGACAATAAGTAAATATTCTCAAAGGAACCATAAATAATAGTTAGTTAGGAAAGTAGAACCAACACATGTGCAAGACATGTGAAGAAGCTGCCAAAGGAGGGAACCACCCTAACCGAATTCGGTTAGGGTAGTTAGGGGAAAAACGTGCACAAGGGACCACTCCATGTGGGGCCTAACTTCCTAATCAATTCTAGACTCTAACCTACTGCCCTAAATAGCTAACTAATCTAGGACCAAACGAAATAAACTAATTAGTGCACCCGACAATCTAGGACTAAACCGGGTTGACACTAACCTAGTACTAGTTGAAGAGACAACCTAGTAGCTAACCTAGGATGGTCCAAAAGGTTAGTTATGGTCCTAACAACTTAGGGGTACTTTAGTAATTCCCCTAGGTTATCTAATTAATCAATTTAGCAACTTAATTAATTAATTTAAAAGGGCTAAAACCGAAACTACAAAGGAAATTTTCAGATTTCGGTTAAGACAAGAAAGGGACAACCTAGTACCTAACCTAGGATGGTCCAAAGAGTTAGTTAAGGTCCTAACAACCTAGGGATACTTTAGTAATTACCCTAGGCTAATTAATTAATTAATTTAGCAACTTAATTAATTAATTTAAATGGGCAAAACGAAATCACAAAGCAATTTCCAGATTTCGGTTAAAACAAGAAAAAAGACAACCTAGTACCTAACCTAGGATGGTTCAAAGGATTGGTTATGGTCCTAACGACTTAAGGGTAATTTAGTAATTACCTTAGGTAACCTAATTAATTAAATTATCAATTTAATTAATTAGTTTAAATGATCAAAACGAAATTCTTACACTAACCTAGTACAACTCAAGAAGCATCCTAGTACTTAACCTAGGATGGTCCAAAAGGGTTAATTTTGGTTCCAATGACTTAGGGGTACTTTAGTACTTACCCTAGGTCCCTAAATTAATTAAATTAAAGATTTAATTAATTAATATAAAGTCAAAATGTTGACCAAAACCGTAGTCAACACCAATTTCCAGATTTGACTAAGTGTTATGTTCTCCTATGTTTAGTCAACTTAGGAGGGGCGTTTTGGTAATTAGTTAATTAGTTTATTAAATTAACTTATTAAATCTAAGTTGTATAATTCAAGATCAGTTCTTAAACCTAAAAATCACGTTCAAACTCATAGAAAAAAGGACGCAAAACAGTAAGCAAGTGAGGGAAAGAAAAACAGAAAATTCCATTGATTCTCCTAGGCGATTTCAAGGTTTCTCCAAGTTTTCGTTCAAGATAGTCTTCGTAGATTAAGTTCTACTTAAGGTATGGGTTTATATCCTAGAATTCCTTCTCCAAGAGTATTTTCCTTCGAACGATTTACAAGATCTTGAAAACTAGGGTTGTTCCCGTCGTTTTCGTCGAACTTCCTTTCCCTAGTATCCTTTTCGATTTCAATGTTGAATAGGTTAGAGATCATGTTGTTGGTATGTGGTGCTGGATGTTCTTAACATGTATTGTTCTTGAATGATGAGTATCGAATGAACTTATGAACTTGTAATTGCGTAAAGTTAATCTTATCATGATAATTAAGGATCGATAATATGCTAAGTTAAGTCCGTGATGTGTTAAGTGAATTATGTGTCTTTGGCCGAATGTTGACTTGCTGTTGTTGTGATGTTATGAAGATTTTAAAGCCATCAAATGTTAATATGATGCTGTACAATATGTTCTTAAAACGTTACACTAAAAGCCATAAACTAAGAATTGGCTCAAAGACATCTATGAAATCATATCTTGAATAAATTGGCTATCTGGTTCCAATAAAGTTGGCTAACTCCATTTGGTCAAAATGAATATATGCTAATGGCTAGGAACTTATGTAAATGATTAAAAGATTGGCTAAGGGTTCATACATATGGCAATTTAAATATGAACATACGTAAAAATTGGCTTATGCCAAAAAGAATGAATTTGCTAGTCTAACATCTCAAATCTTGAGCCAATACTAATCATATGCCAATTCTTGTGTAGCAAGAGTATCAAATATATACTAAGCACTTCTAAAGTAATATCAATGAATCCATAACCAAGGGCATGACATTCATTGGGACAACTCCCAACATGCTCCACAAGAATGAACTATGAACACATGAAACTCATTAAATGAAGTGCTCATCATCCATAAACGGTGATATGAAGTTACTACACTAAAGTAAGTAAGTAACGTCAGTTATAACATAATTAAAGGGGTCTAAATTAAGTAAATGACCAGAATGGGGTGTTAAAGGAAGTAAGACAAGTCTTACTTACACCAAAGCTAATTTGTTAAAAGAATACTCACACATGAAGGTGTTAGAATGTGTGAGACTAGTCTCATTAACACCTAAGGATGATATGTAAGGACAATTCACATTCATAAATGTAAAGTAAGGATGATATGTAAGGAAAATTCACATTTCATCAATGTAAAGTAAGGATGACAAGTCATCAAAAGAGTAAATAAATCTCAATCACATTCTATATGTAAGTGTAAGGACAATTCACACTTAATACGTAAAGAAGAGATGAGAAATCATCTAATGAGCTATGACTACCTCATGCTAGAAGCAAACTTCGATGATGTATGAGTTGAATGTAAATAGGAACTTTAAACTGAGCACCGATAGGCTAGTTATGAGTGGATATGCCTTCTTTCGGGAAGGACGGAGGTTCACGTAATTCTCATGAGATGAGACTGTCCACCAAGGTGGGTATGGGTCTCCATAAATCTCCTAGTCTTTGAACTATGCTGCCAATATAGGGAACTAGCCAGTAGTTATCCACTTAAGCGAGCTAGGGATGTTTTGGTTTCACCTTGGCCAGTGACTCCACCTCTTTTAGGTGTGGGTAAGACACCGGATTTCATGAGCTCACATGATCTATGTCAGTTAAAGTTGAAGTTCCTCAAAGTATGAAAGATAAAGAAATGAACGATACCAAAGGTGTTTGTGCAAGACAATCAGGAGGTGAAATCAGATTCTAGTAATGACATTAGGTCATTCTTGGTCATTGCACTTCATGATCCCGATGAGAGTCTTACACTTCATCCTAGGTATAGATGGTGTTTACATCAGCCTACGAATGAATGAAATGAATAATGTGAAGTATGAATGAACGAATGAAGCAGACTCTGTGTTTGCTAAAGAAGGCCCTAGGGTTGAGGTCCCATATGTTGGGCCCTCACTTGAGATGTCTTAATGCTACATCCACAATTCCAAGGTCTCGTAGATATAAAATGTATGATATATAAAACATGAAAACGTTAACTAAATAACCCATAACTTCCCTAACATGAAAGTAATGAAATCAATGGAATGATCAATAGAGAATGACTTATGAAATGTAATGAATATATGGTGTAATGAATGACTTGCTATAAGAATAGTCAAAGCATGTCCAATGAAGTTTACAATAAGTAAAGGGCATAGCTAATAATGAATCGTCATGTCATGAAAATGAACAAAGCCAAATAAAATTGGCTTATAATGACTTCCTTTATTAGAAAATATCAAAGACAATAATGAATTCAAATATGCTTATCCAAAATGATTAACTAATGTATTTAGCCAATAAAGATTGACTTATAAGGAATTCATGCCCAAAGTAAGCAAGATCATAAGCTTTAATGATATTCCCCAAGAACTATGCACATTATGCAATCAACTAAAGAATGAGTATAGTCAATGAGTATTGACTTATAAATAAATAAATGCCCCAAATTGTAGTTAAGTCATTTCCTATATCTCTTGAATTACTTACTTGATTCATTGTGGGTATGGGACTACAATGAATAATTTCACTTGTAAGTAAAATACGGGACTAAAGTAATTATTGAACTACATAACAAGAAGAGGAAAAAGACTGAAAATAAAACTAAGTGTGGAAAAAAGGGGCTCTCGGGTTTGGAGGATCAAAAATTCAAATCTTCGCCCGACTGGTTCTAAAATTATGTTGATGATACTAATGTCTTGTAATCATATAGAAAATGAGTTGTGTACTTTGAATGCATTAAAATACATCATATTCATACCACAATTCACAACTAATGAATAGGAAAGTCTAATGACTAGACTTTCCAGAAATGGCATGTTCTTAGGAAAAGCTTTCATTGATCATGCATAGCTTTATGTGTATGTGTGAATACACCCATACTTAGTACAAGTAGTGTACTAACCCCCTACTATTTACTATTTTCATAGGTGCAGGTCAGAGGACAGGTAGACGACACTTGCAGCGGTTTGGACTTCAGCGTTTCTCCAAATCATTTGGTAGGTCCTCATGATTTCGAGGATGCTACAGTTTTAGTCTAGCCTTAGTCTTAGACATAGCTAGTGGATGTTGTCCCTAGCGTTTCTTTCGAACTTTCATTTGGAAGTTTTGTAATAAGGTCGTGCTTGGCAAACGTATTTATGATATATTCTTATTCTGTTTTGAATTGACTCTTATGATAGATGGTTGTTACATTTATGTTGAGCTTAGTATATGACGAATTCATGAAATAACTATATGAATTCTATGTATACTTTATAAGTTTAAAAGTTTTAAATTTTCCGCTAAAATTAACCATATAAATGTGATAAATGCAAGAAGAGGCTTGTCTGCGACCTCTGACAGGTCAACGACGCCGGTGGCGATTCGGATTCCAAAATCCGGGTCTTTACAAAAGGTATCATCAATTTCAGCATTTTCACCCAACTCTCGCATAGCTTCATCCTCTAATCTGGACAAGTGATCGGCAACTTGATTTTCAGTCACTTTCCTATCTTTCACCTCAAAATCAAATTCTTGCAATAGTAGCACTCATCTAATCAACCTTGGTTTCGCATCCTTCTTTGCCATCAAATACCTCAACGCGGAGTGGTAAGTATGCACTATAACTCTGGTGCCAAGCAAATAGGAGCAAAATTTTTCGAAAGCAAATACCACCGTAAGGAGCTCTTATTCAGTCACAATGTAGTTCTTTTGTGATTCATTTAGGGTCTTACTAGCATAATAGATGGGGTGAAGGATTTTATCCCTTATTTGTCCCAACGCCACACCAAGAGCAACCCCGATAGCATCACACATCACCTCAAATGGCTTACTCCAATCTAGGGAAATAATTATGGACGCAGACACCAACTTCTCCTTCAACTCTCCAAATGCCTTATGACAGGCATCAAAATAGAATTTACATTCCTTATCAAGTCACTTGCACAGAGGATGTGCAATTTTTGAGAAATCCTTAATAAACCTCCGGTGGAAGCCCGCATGCCCAAGAAAACTTCTCACACCTTTTACAGATATGGGTGGAGGAAGTCTCTCTATAACATAAACTTTTGCTCGATCAACCTCTATCCCCTTTTCTGAGATGCGATGACCCAATACAATACCTTCTTTCACCATGAAGTGACATTTTTCCCAATTTAGCACAAGGTTGCAATCTTCACATCTTATGAGAACTTCGGCCAAGTGACTCAAACAACGATCAAAAGAGTCGCCAATAACTGAAAAGTCATCCTTAAACACCTCAATAGTGTCCTCCACCATATCGGAGAATATCGACATCATACATCTCTGAAAAGTAGCTGGTGCATTACACAACCCAAAAGGCATCCTCTTGAATGCGAATGTCCCATAAGGGCAAGTAAAGGTGATTTTCTCTTGATCCTCCGGTGCAATAAAGATTTGATTGTAACCCGAATAACCATCAAGAAAACAGTACCATCCTTTTCCTGCGAGTCTATCTAACATCTGATCCATGAAGGGCATAGGGAAATGGTCCTTCTCAGTCCATGCATTCAATTTCCGGTAATCCATACAAACTCTCCATCTGATCACTGGCTTCATTGGAACAAGCTCATTCTTCGCATTAGGAACCACTGTCATTCTCCCCTTTTTGGGCACATACTGAACAGGGCATACCCAACTACTATCTGCGATAGGATATATGACTCCGGCATCCAAACACTTAATAATCTCATTCTTCACTACCTCTTGCATAGGTGGATTCAACCTTCTTTGGTGCTCAATACTTGGCTTATGATCGGGCATGAGTTGGATTTTGTGTGAACAAATACCTGGAGGAATACCAATAATGTCTGCAATAGTCCAACCAATGGCTCGTTTGGACCTCTTCAAAACTTCCAGCAAACACTCTACTTGATGCATATTTAATTCCGATGCAATGATTACCGACAAAGTGTCATCTCTTCCCAAGAATACATACCTCAGATAAGGTGGTAGAGCCTTAAGCTCTAATTTTGCGGCCTCCTCAATAGATGGTTTCACGGGTGGAGACTCGCGATGCTTCATATCTAACTCCAATTTCTTTGGTTTGAATCGAAATTCACCTCGATCAAGTGCCGCAACCAAAGACCCATACTCTGTGATACCATCACTCTCAAAATTCATGATAACTGCCGCTAGTGCCTCAACACCAAGGTGCTCTTCGATTTGTACCTCATACGTACTCTCAACCCTGTAGGATATAGCAGATACTGTTTGGAGCTTACCACTCTGCTTCATGGACCTACAAATGTTGAAAGTTGCTTCTTCATTGTTTAACCTAAACTTTATCTGCCCTTTTTCCATATCAACAAGGCGTGACCAGTAGCAAGGAACGACCTCCCAAGAATAATAGGCACCTCGAAATCCACCTCACAGTTAAGAATCACAAAATCGGCCGGAAATATAAATGACTCCACCTTCACTAACACATTATGGAGTATCTCAACAGGCCTCTTCACTGTTTTATCGGCCATTAGTAACCGCATCACAGTGGGCTTTGGGTCACCCAAACCCAATTTCTTATAAATGGAGAGAGGCATGAGATTTATGCGTGCACCGAGATCACATAGTGCTTTAGCAAAGTGTAACAAACTGATGGTACATGGAATAGTGAAAGCGCCCAAATCTTCTTTCTTTTGCACAAGAGACCTTGTAGCAATAGCACTACAATGCTGCAGTCGATCATCATCCTCAAAACTTACCGATCTCTTCTTTGTAACCATATCTTTCATAAACTTGGCATAACCGGGCATTTGTTCTAGAGCTTCTATCAAAGGGACATTGATGGAAAGTTGTTTCAACATAGTGATAAAACGCCGGTATTTACCATCCTCATTCTTCTTCACCAATCTCTGAGGGAATGGTGGTGGTGGTCTAGGAATGGGGATCACCTTTTGAGATACCTCTGCTTCTTTTCACTGCTTTGTCTACCAACTCACCACTAGCTTCCACTACCTCATCATCTTTTCTCACCTCATCTTCTATTACAGACGGCATAGGTGGATCAATGGTTTGCTTACCCCCTCGAGTAGTGACTGTCATGCAATACCCATCATTTTTTGGATTTTGAATGGTATTACAAGGAAGAGTGCCCGGTTGATGTGGTTTCACTATAGTAGACAATTGGGTCATTTGCAACACAAGATGCTTGATCGAGACTGCATGTGCATCCATCTTTTGCCCAATATTAGTCAAATCACCTCTCAACTCCTTGGCATGCTCATCACTAGCATCAAACCTCCTCATCATCTTTTGCAACATATCTTCAACTCGCTCCATACTACCTCCACCATTCCTATGAGCAACTTTGCGATTTTGAGACGGAATATAGGGGGCCCACTTCGATCATTTCTGTTACCATAGTTACCCCGGTTGAAGTTATTGTCGCGGTTGTAGTTTCTATCTCGAACATAATGGCCCTCTCTGTTGTAATTCCCATAGTTCTGACCTTGATTTCCTTGAACTTGGTGCCAATTCTCCTGATTGGAGACTTTGGCGTTCGGTCGGAAACACCCCGTCTGCTCATTCACTGCGGAGTGATTTAGTCAAATAATTCACCGCATTTACTTTCTCTGTACCACCAGTGACATGTTTCAATACCAACCCGAGCTCAGTTCTCATTTGAGCCATCTCTTCACTAATCTCATCTGCGGCTGGGTTGTGTGTAGCTTGCACTGCAAAGGTGTTTCTCCTAGTGTCCG
This sequence comes from Solanum sitiens, assembly GCA_016801875.1. Classification (NCBI taxonomy): domain Eukaryota; kingdom Viridiplantae; phylum Streptophyta; class Magnoliopsida; order Solanales; family Solanaceae; genus Solanum; species Solanum sitiens. The sequence goes on from JABWTJ010000815.1 coordinate 258,515, forward strand.
ACTTCCTAGTGCTCCAAGCCATATTGTTGCAAGAGATTTTCTCCAACTTATCTGCGATCTCTGTATATGTGCACTCACCATAAGAACCATATGAAATGGTATCAAGCAGTGCCTTATTATTATCATCTTGCCCCCGATAGAAGTATTCTTTCAACGACTCATCATCAATGCGGTGGTTTGGACACTTCTCACGAATGCGGTGAATCTATCCCAAGAGCTACTCACCGACTCATAGGGCAATGCCATAAAGTTGTTCACTCTATCTTTATGGTTGAGCTTTTTAGACACCGAGTAGTACCGAGCTAAGAACACATCCCTCAACTGGTCTCAAGTATAGATCGAATTATAAGGCAGCTCAGTAAACCATATTGCGGCCTCTCCCGTCAGTGAGAGAGGGAACACTCTTAATCCGATGACGTCCATGTCCAAGTCTGGCCTCCCTACACAACTCTTGCACACCGACCTCAGTTTGGCGATGTGAGCATCTGGATCCTCAGGTAGTAGCCCCGAAAACAAACCTCTGGCGGTTAGCATCTGCATCAAGCTACTAGTTACCAAGAATGTGTGACCCTATGGTAGAGGAGGTAGGACAAGAGGACCATCAGAATCAGTGATGTTAATGTTTCCCCTATAGAACTCTCGAGGGCGTGGGATGGGAGGTTGCCTCCTCAAAGCATCATCACCAGGGTTTTCCACAATAACTTGGTTGTGAACATCAACCGGTGGAGGAAGCTGACGGTTGATCCCATCACCTAGAGTTAGACCTTAGACAAACAAAAACAAAAGAAAAAAAAGTAAAATTAGGAAATTGTTGACTAAAATTCAGTAATTGTTATTAAAGTTAATCTAAAATCCACTTTCCCCGACAGCGGCGCCAAAATTTAATACGCTCAAATTACACTTCCCTAAAGAAGTATAAGTGGTCGTATCAAGTAAATAACCCAACTATTAGGTTGGGGTCGATCCCACGAGGAAAATGGTTTAGACTTAACTTCAATGTACGATTACTTCTATTTAGTCAACTCCTTTCCAAAAATTAGTAATTAAAAGGGGGGTTTTGTGAAACAAAATTATTGTAATGTTGTGAAATCAAACAAGTATCAAGAGTGAATAATTGGTGTTTATCAAGTTGTGAGAGAAACTAGGGTGTAAGTGTTTCCCATAGAAACGACGGACCGTCGACTGCCTTCATCGGTCCATACTTAGCATCTTTTTTCAGCCTTCACTTTACATCTTCTCTGATCCAATCGACGGACCAACAGCACGGTCCGTCGGTTCACCTACGGTCCATCGATGCTTATCGTCCTTCCATACTTAGCTTTTCTTCAACATCGGGTACTGGGACATTCTCTGATCAAATTGACATTTTTCCACGACGGTCCGTCAAACAACCGACGGACCGTCGATCCTTCCATATTCCAGCACTTAGTTAGAATTCTTCGAATTTCTTCCAGATGCCTGAACCTCCAATCGACAGTCACCACCTACGGTCCATCGATGGGACGACGGGCCGTCGATGGTTTTGTGGGTCACTTCTGCACTGATTCTTCATAGCCTTCTTCATTTTAGTTTTGGACAACTTTCCTACAAAACAAAGATAAAAGATATTAAAATTACTACAAAAAAGCTCTATACACACCAATCTTAAGGAAAAAGCATTGAAAGTACCGTGAAATCACTGTACATCAGTACTTAGACAGGATTTCAATGTTAGCAAAATTATATGGATTGTCATATGCACTTCACGTATGGATATATGAATGTGCATCCCAGTTAAATACTGAAATTGTTGTCAAAAAATGGAATGTCATCCCAAGAATATGCAATTGGAGAGTTGTGTCTGATAAGGCAAAGTTTGAAATGCTTATGTCTAGCATTTTACAAGAGGTACAATTGAATCCTTTTTACTGTGAAAATTAAATGTTTTAAGTTTGTCTTAAATCATTATTTTATGTGTTGTGATACATTGTGTTGTGTCTTAATTATTTTTTGTGTTGTGATACATTATGTCTTGTCTTAACATTTAAATTATTTTTTGTGTTGTGATACATTAAGAATGCATGTTCAAAAATTGTCCCAACAACGGAGGAACTTGAAGCTTTTGACTTAGTTGAAGTTGAACATGTGCCTCCTTCTTCATCGCCCTTAGTACAACCAAATGACGAAGATGATTTTGATGATTTCTCCACCAAACCTCCCGAACAGTTATTGAGGAGATCTTCTAGAGTGTTTGATACATCTCCACCACCACCCCCAAAAAGAAGAAAAAAAGCGGTTAAACATAAAATAAAGGTTTTAGAACCCAGTCAGCCTGATCAATCAAATGTGTCTTCGACCCCAGCTGCTGATATACATGTTTCTATTCCAGACGTGCCTCCGACCCCGGCTGCTGATGTACATGGTTCTGCAGATTCTCAAAAAGTCAACTATGTAATTACAGATATTGAAGAGTTGAAAGATCATTTGAAAAATTACGTAAGTTAATTATTTTGATATTTTACTCAAATGTAATTTATATTTACCCTAAATGTATTTTTAATTCACAGATTGACAAGAAATTTGAGGAACTGGTTATATTGATAAAGGAAAATCACTCCCAGTTGATGCAATCTCGACGCAAGGAAAACATCAATGTTGAGACTAATTCAAGCACATTTCAATTTGAGAAACAAACATCTCCACAAATACAAATTGATCTTGCTGATATGGGTGGTGTAGCTGAGGATGATGTTAGTGTTTCTGGTAACGAAGGTGAACATCAAGTCACTGACGATGCGGAGGATGTAGCTGAGGATGGTGTTGGTGTTTCTGGTAACGAGGGTGAACATCAAGTCACTGACGATTCAGGGGATGTAGCTGAGGATGGTGGTGGTGTTTCTGTTAACGAGGGTAAACAACAAGTCAATGTTACTGCAAAGGTATGTTTCTGATACATTGTATATAATTTTTCATTAAGTTAATGTTATGTATCATGCACATATACTCACTGTTATGTAACATGCACATATAGTCACTGTTATGTATCATGTATGTAAAGTTAAGTTGATTAATTTAACTTAATTTAATCTTATATCTCATTCAACAAATATATATTTGTTTTTTATATTCATCGTCATGTTAAATAATGTATCAGCAAAAATTATATTAACACTTTTTACTATCCAAAATTTAAATATAAATTGATCATACTATCAGTAACGAACAACAAATGAAGGATATCTCAGAACTCAACGATCCTAACAAGGTATCAGTTCTTACATATCAAAGTACGCATGTTGATACCGAATCCAATGAACCTAACAAGGTATCAATTTCTAAAAATTTGTACATTTTAATTTTTATTGATACATTTTTTTTTATATATGATACATTGTTTAATGATTATACATCTGATACATAAAACCTGCCTATATTCAGGATGGTGAAGCACATCAATCGCACCAAGATTTAAATGAACCTATGATGGATCAAGATGGTGATGACACTGTTCAACAAAACATCTCACGTTTTGCCCGATAAAACAACAATGGATACATCGGTAAAATTTTCAATTTTGCTTTATGACATAGACTTTCATTACATACAAATTTACTAAAAAAAATCATTATATCATATTATACAGGATTCTTCCACATCAACAACAATATCACCATCAACTCAAGCAGCAATAGATGCACTTACCAAAGATACGGGAAAAGATCCTATTACTGCTAGACCATTGTATGTTTATAATTCACAAAATTTAACTAGCAGCTAGTACTTGTTGACTGATAGTCAATTACTCACTAACATTCCAATAACCGAGATTGGAATTAAAAGCGATTCGGTCACTCCCGCGCCTAGAAACAGAATGCCTTCGAAAAATATTCAATCTCCATATTATACTTCTTTTGGGGCAAGCGAGAAGGGAAAAGAGAAATTGAAGGATGTTGCTCGTCTGCATTTACCATTTGAAGAATGTGGCATTACAGATCAAGTTTCGTCGAAACTTATTGATGATTATATGAAGTATCAAGGGTGCTCCTAAAAAATCATAACAATAAGTAAGTCTTATACATATTTTTTGCAAATGTTTGGGTTAATTTATTTTGATATAATCAATTCATGATACATTGTCTACAATTTGTCATTAAGTCATTGTTATGTATCATGCATATATAGTCACTGTTATGTATCATTTATGTAGGAACCCATCAGACGATAAATACAAATCAAATTCGTCTTCTTTTGGATTTATGATGATGGACTTTGTTGTTGTTTTTCCAATGAACAAGAATTGGTTCTATGCCACGTCACAGTCAAACAAATGTTGGATTGATGAGGTAAACTTCTTAAACTAATTATCAAATGTGTATTAGATACACTTATATTATTATAACATGATACATGATATTTTGATGAAATTCAATGTTTCACCTACAGAACTTATATTATATAACCAGAATCTTTTTTCAACAGATACATTCATGTGAAGTATCATAATATTAAATTAGTAAAAGTTAAGATTAATATTTAATGTATCAATTATATCATTCTATCTTGTTTAGAAGTATATAAAATCTGATTCTGTTTTTCATGATTTTTATAGCACATCGATGTGATTTTTTACTATCTTCGTAAAAGATCAAAAATCTGCAGCATGGATCAATATAGATACACAACAGCCCACTGCTTATTCATGTCACATGTCAAAAATTATTATGATAGGTATTATATGGATAATGATGATGATACCCTTAGTACCCAAGAACATGTTGATCGCGCTTCAGTTGTATCTGTATATGAGAGGTCAATAATTAACATCATCAAAGGGTTTGAAATCCCAGCTGCTTTACCATGGCATCTTGTAGATGAGGTCTTCATCCCGATTAACTGCGATCAAGAATTTCATTGGGTTCTGGCGGTTGTTGAATAGAAAAATAGGGTAATAAGAGTGTTTGACTCATCAATATGCTCAAGGAAAAAATAGTTCCGCACGATATAAAAATATTGTCTAAAATACTTCCTTCTTACCTACTGGACAGTGGATTCTTTGAAGACACTGAGCGAACAAACTTGGTGATTGTCATGCGTACAAGGACAACATTACTGGTTCACTTTTGGATCCTCGAGTTCCTTTCATGATTGAATTTGCACAAGACATTGTACAACAAAAGAGTGATAGCACGTAAGTATTCTGATTTTTTTGTTTTTAATCATATATCATTTAAGTTTATAATTTATATTCTGTATTTTTGTAGAGACTGTGGGTTATATGTTGCTGCATTTGTCGAGTATCTGAGTGACCAAATCAAAGTATCATTTGCTGATTTTCGTCCTGAATATCTACGTCAAAGATATGGAGCATTGTTGTGGAGTTATGGCGGCGAGAAGGCTAAGTGTAGATACGTTAGTGAGAATGATGATCCACCAACATCTAAGGGCGTAGTCACACCACCACCAGAAGAAGATCTGATTCACAAAGAGTAGTATCTATGCATAAACAATGTTTAATGTTATCTTTCTTGTTTTGATACATTATGGAACAAGTAGTTTGATGATTTTAATGTTATCTTCATTGTTTTGTCAATTTTCCTAAAACTTTATTTTATTTTGATACATTATGGAATAATAGTTTGATGATTTTAATGTTATCTTCCTTGTTTTGTCAATTTCCCTGAAGCTTTATTTTATTTTGATACATTATGGAACAAGTATTCTGCTCAGATAAAATTAAATATCAGATATATTATGGCGTTACATAACGATAAAGTGCAGTAAATTTTTTATTAATCAGATAGTTAGTAATAAATCGTTTTTTGAAAATTAAATTTGCATGATACCTTATTTATAAGGAATATCATAGTTGTGCCAAATCCAATAGTTTTATAAAATAGCTATTTAATGTATATATCAAATAAATCATACTTAATATACATTACATGATACATGATTTATAGTCATTGTAAAGTATACAGTAACATTAACAAGTGTTTTTGAATTAAATGTATATGATACATTAGCTAAAGCACATGATACATGTGTGTTACTTTACCCTATAATCTATTTTTGTAAAAAATAAAGACATCTCATAGTGTAACATAAGAATTACAAAATCCAATAGTTTTGTAAAATAGTTATTTAGTGTATGTATCAAATAAATCATCACACACGATGCTTAATATACATTACATGATACATGATTTATAGTCATTGTAAATTATTCAGTAACCTTAACAATTGTTTTTGAATTAAAATTACATGATACATTAGCTAACGCACATGTATCATGCATGTTACGTTACCCAATAATCTATTTTTGTAAAAATAAAGATATATCATAGTGTAACATAAGAATTACAAAATTTATTTAACAAAAGAAATATTGACGCAAATGTATTTTTCAACACAAATGATAACAAAGTATTTATAATTAAAAGTGCAACTTAAAATTTACTTAACACAAGTTATTAATAAGTTTCTTTTTCAAAACCAACAGTGATTAATAGCAAATGTAATCAATACTGAAAATGATAACTGTTTACGTGAAAAATTATTCAACAAAAATATTAATATCTTAGAAACATTACGACTATTTCACTTTTCTTTTGGGAAGAAAGTACAAGTTCTTCTGTTGTGTCCTTCTTGTCCACAACAATTTTTTGTTCACCGTAATCTTTTCATCTGCATTCTTTCTTCTTCATTTTCTTGGTCGTCCAGATAATCGTCTATATCTAGGTGGATACACAGTTTCAGCTACCACATTCTTAGAAGCTGACCAATCTGCCTTATCTGGCATTGGTACCATTGGAATCTCATATGTTTTTGTCAATGCATCAGGCTTGTAGTAATCAGAGCAATATGGATGCATATCTGTGATATTTTTTTCTTTCAATACAGCGATTGCATGTGCACAAGGTATCTCATCTAGTTGAAATATACCACAAGAACATACTTTTCGCTCAAGACAAATAATGTATCTTCTTCCAGCTTCATAAACCGAGAAAATAAATTCAGATGATGGAACAACCTGTGTACATTAAAAAAATTCAAATATATGATTATTTTCAAATAAATCATGTTCAATCTGCCAAATGATACAATGAATTAGATACATATAATATAAAATAATATATAATGATACATACCTCCATCTTTGAACTTTTAGCCGCGTTTATAATCAACACCTCTTCAAAAAAAATTCTCTAATGTGTCCGTTGTATATGAGGCTACTTCTCTATTTTTGCAATACCAAGAACCAAATAGAATTCTAACTTCTTCCAAGAATTCTAATATAGTCAATTTTCGTGCTTCAACAAGACAACCATTGATACATTCCGCAATGTTCGAAGTCATCATTCTACCTCTATTTACTGTTGCATGAACTCTTGACCACTTTTCATACCCTGCATTCTCAAGGTACTCCTTAACCCTGTGATCAACTCTATCAACCTTAGCAATCAATTTATCAAAATCTTCCATTCTATATGCCTTGGTCATTGAGTAGAATAGATCACTTAGGGTCTTTCTGCTCCTTTTGAAGAGCCACAGACATTCTTCCAAAGATTTCATATGCATACATAATGAGGTACATTTGGGAACACAATCCTCACACTCTTCATAATACTCTCATTTCTGTCTGATACAATACACATATCTTTTCTCTCGCCAAATACATTTCTGAATTGTTCGAAAAATCATGTCCACGAGCAGTCATTTTCGGTGTCAACAACACCATACGCCAATGGAAATATGCAACCTGATTACAGACACACATTATATCATTTGATACATAACCTGTACAAACACATCACAACTACAAAAATACATACCTGTCCCATCAAGTGTGCTTGTTGATACAAATGTCCCTTTGTAAGCTCCACTAAGATGTGCACCATCGACAACAACTATTGGTCCGCAGTAACCGAACCCCCTAATGAATGGTCTTAAGGCTACGAACAGATACATAAATTCATCTTCCTCAGTCTTCTGCATTTTTATATAAGAATTTGGATACACGGTATTTAACATGTGTATGTATCGCGACAACCGTCTATATCATGCAGATGGTTTTCCCCTAATCATGGCTAGTGCACGTTCTTTAGCACGTCATGCTTGCTGGTAAGATATTTGAACCCCATAGAATTCTCTAATATCATCAATTATATCTTTCGGAGTATAAATTCGTTTATGGTTGACCAATTTGGGAGCAGTAACTCAACTTACAAATCCGACTGTTGCTTGAACTTTGGTTAATACCCTCTCTCTCATCGGACACGTATGTTCACTATTAAAGCTTCTAATAATGAAAACATCATATTTTTTCCTGCATGAAGCCTTCATAGTCCAACCACATTCGTTCGAAAAGCATACCAACACATAGTTGTGTACATTTTTTCATCATATATATTAATACATATAGCAGTTACATCTTATAATATATACAAAAATAATGTTTAAAGTAATCAAATAATACACGAATGTATCAACTGTTTTCGTAAAAAATTATTTATACGCGTATCACAATTTTTTGTAATGTATTAGCTTTATGATTGTTGAAATTACTAAAGTCCTTAATGTATCAGCAGTAGTATATTAAAGTATCAATAGAGTTAATTCAATATTTCAGCAATATTAACGAACTAATGAATCATATATTAAAATTGATTTAACTAAAAATATCAACGAACTAATGCTACATGAATGTTTCTATAAAAATCAGTAATGTTTCATGTAATGTATCAAGAAATACTCTATATACCAAAATTCATTTTCAACATCTACACAACAAAAAACATAATCACAGACTATATTTAATGTATCAATCATTAAAACACAATAATAGTATCAGCGTGTATAGATCTATAAATTCCAAACACTTCATACCTTTGTTGATCAGATCTCTTTACTTTGCAATTGAAGTTGTTCTTTATCTTATATTTCGCCATCACATCTACAAGTGTTGCTTTATACTTATATATCTGACCTGTCTTCACCTATACACTTTCTGAATTGATTATAACATTTGTAACTCAAAATTCTGGATTATCATACAAATCACATATACTAGATTCAATCATTGCCAGAGCTTCTGTATCCTGTGTTGTGCCTTCTACACATGTAATTTCTCCACATGTTCCATTAAAGTTATGTACACTACTTCCAATCTTTTCAATTGTGTCAATACATAATGGATACACTATAAATCCTGACTCATTTTTTTTCACTTCTAAATATAGTTTAACACTCATATCGTTCTTAACCTTCATTGAACACGAGTTACCTTCTACGATGTAACGAATTTCAATATTTTTCCTTGATACATCGATATCCAACTCGGCTGCAATTGCTGCTTTGAGATTTGAAAACGAAATTGAATCTCCAACAACTATTCCATCGCTTTTGTAACTTTCATACTGCAATTCGCTGACCCAAATTCCAGAATGACTCAGTAAAATTGATGTATTCATCTGTATCAACCAAAATAACAGAAATTTAATTTGTATTTTTTGTTTTTTCAATGGATGTTCATAAACTTTTCTTCAATGTAGATGATATAATCTTGAATTTTGAAATTTGTAACGTGTGATTCAATTACTTACTGAAATATTGAGTCTTTATGATCAGTTCCGTAACTTAAGTTAATTTAAATAACCGATTTGTTGTTCTGTTCCCCCCTCCCTTTTTATCTCAATAGTTATTTAATTACTGTGTATTAATTACTATGTTTCAGTTGGTAGCCATGTATCAAACGCCGACCTTTTTAAGGAATTTTATGTAAATTGTAAATAGTTGTAATTATTATGTTACACTATGGGATTCCTTAAATTTTTACATAAAAATATTCTACAATAGAAGCGTGAGTAGAATAGGATGTATCAATTTATATGCTATATGCCAATAAAATTCATTTTAAGGGTGATTCAGTTATTTACCTCTTCTATTTAAGATGCACATTATTGCCTTAGAGTTGTTTGGTACGAAGTTCTCATGTTTGGTTGGGACAAAAATTTTGAAAAATATTTTTCAAATCAACTCATTTTCCTCAAAATTAAGGAAAATGACTTCCCTAAAAAATTAAGGAAAACATTTCCAAAACTCTCCTCCAATTTCAAATTATATTTTTTGGGGGGGAAAATATCAATTTTAGATTTTTATTATTTTTTCACCCGATCCCTGACCCCCCCACCCCAAAAAATTAATTTTGCTTTTTAAAAATATTTTCAACTTTAAATTTTTATTTTTAAACTCCTACCCACCCCCTATCAGCCACCCACCCACTGCCAACCCCCCAAAAAATTAATTTTGTTTTTTTAAAAATACTATCAACTTTAAATTTTTATTTTTTCTCCCCCCCCCCCCCCCCCAGCCCCACCCCCCCCCTCCCTCCTTACCCCCCCTACCAGCCCCCCACCACCCCCAACCCCCCAAAAATTATTTTATTTTTTAAAAATACTATCAACTTCAAATTTTTATTTTTTCACTCCTACCTCCTCCCCCCTGCCCCACCCACGACCCCCCCACACACACAACCTCCTCCCCCACACACACACACCACCACCACCCTACCACCCCACCACCACCCCAAAAAAAATAATTTTGTTTTCAAAAAATATTTTCATTTCAGATGTCTCTCAAAAACATTTTTCATTCATAAGTCAAATACTAAAAATCATTTTCGAAACATATTTTCTATTCACTAACCAAACATGAGAAATAAGTCTAAAATCTACTTGTTTTCCAGAAAAACATTTTCTAGGAAAATAGTTTCCATGGAAAACAAATTCCTTCATACCGAACACACCCTTAAGCTTTATATATTTGACGTGTCAGAATTTGCTTGTCATTACCATTAGTTGGCTTCTACCCTAAGTGTTGGCAACACACTTTATTTTATTTATATCTACATCTATATCTATATCTATATCTATATCTATATCTATATCTATATATAAGTGGCTAGAAGAAGCAAGTAGCTAATGGATGACATGTCTGCTTCTTGCCATGGGCAATTTCATAAATTTTAAATGGGGAACTTATCTAAATATATTATATTAAGAAAATATTTATCATTTATAGTAATAATATTTTTTCCCACTTGATCACTTTTAATACATTTATAATATAATTTTAATACATATTACAAGAACAATTTATTATTCATGTTTTATTGATGATTACTACATTTATTACACATTTTAATACACTTATAGCATAATGTATCAATTTCTTACAAAACAAACATAATATATTTTTAAAAACAATAATACATATTAATTGCATACAGTTAAATTTCCATGACGTAAAAAGAAAAGATTCTAACATTGTAGTGTAAAAGGGTTTACAATTGGCTTAAGTCGCAATTTTAAATTTCAATTAGCTAGCATTACACTTAAATATTTATTTTAATATCTTTATATGAATTTCTTGTTCCGTCACTACTATAATTCACTTTTAACACATAGCGGAGATTTAACATAGTGTTATTATAAATAGTAATAAATAAAAAATATTACTACAATTAATAATTATTTATTAAAAGGTATCATTACAAATAATTTTTCTTTTTAAATTATGTTATTTCTAGCAATGGTACTTAAGTGTTTGAAGGCTTGTACTTGTTCTTCTTTGGACCAAAAAATCAAGCTATCTCTTATTATTTCTTTCTTTATCCTTCAATTAACTTAAAGTTTGTGAAGAATGGTGGACCCCATTTATATTTTGGTTTCACGCGCATACTGGAGTCTTTTTACTTCTCATTACAAAATAAATACTCCTTCCGTTTCAAAAAAATAATTTTATTTTTTTTTAATTTGTTTAAAAAAAAATAATTTCTTTTTTTTAGAATAATTTAATTTTAATTTTTCACGTGGCATGTTAAGATCACAAGATTAAAAAATATTTTGGTATATTGGACATAACTTTAATTTAGAACGACGAGATTAAAAAGTTTTCTTTCTTTTCTTAAATTCCATTTCAAATCAAACTAGATTATTCTTTTTCAAACGAATGGAGTAAACACGCGGTACCTTTGCAATCGTTTACAAAGATGAGTTACATTATCATACAACTTACTTTCTTAACTATAATAAATTAAGTCTTTTGAAAAATTAATTAAAAATAATAGTTAATAACAAGAATAGATTAAAAATAAATAATAAATTATCTTTTAATATTTAAATTGAATAAATAATTATTAATATGATAGATAAATAAAAATAAACAAAAGAAGTAAAATAGTGTCTTGTGGTAATCAACTTATAAATGAACACCATAAATATTATTCTGCCTATTCATATTTATGTGATGGTATTTAATTGATCACAAATCACAATCTTCAAAAGTGAGAGGATTTATTGTGTATCATTTCATTAGGAATTCTAAAAAGACCTTAAAATGATAGAATAATAAATATAAAATTGTTAAAAAATTATGTAAAAATTATAAATCAAAATTTAGAATATTTGAAAATCATATAAAAACTTTCATCGACTCTTCAAATTTCATTTGTGTCAAATAAATTAAGACAAAGGAAAATAATATATTATACTATAAGTGACAATAATTAATAATTTCAAATATTTTTTAAAAAAAAATAAAAAACCGGCTGGCTCTCTAAGTTTTATCCATAGCACTTAAATTAGGAAACACCATTAAGTAGATGATTTTATTTTTTTGGGGAAAAATGTGCAAGTACCCTCCTAGACTATGATCGAAATCTCATAGACATATCTTAACTATTCTAAGGTCCTATAACTCCCCTGAACTTATATTTTTTGTAATTTTGTGCACCTTTTTTACTTATATGGCATCCAAATATCTCCCATGCACCTCAATTGTGTAGAGTCACAGAGCGTGTCACGTAAGACAAAAGGTGTATAAAATTACAAAAAAGATAAGTTCAGAAGGTAATAAGACCTTAGTTTAGTTAAGGTGTGTCTCTGAAATTTTGGTCATAGTCTAGGGGTACTTATGCATTTTATTTTATTTTTTGACTTATTAATCTTAGTTGATTGAAATCATTTCTCTTTCCATTACAGGTTATTTTAGACTTACTAATTATTACCTAGTTAAATATTTTTTAAAAATGTGTATTCTCTCGTCATTTTTTCTAATTATTTACGACCTCAAAAGTTAAATATACTTATCGAAAGTTGTAACTACATCATTGTGATGACTCCTATCTATATGTCAATATGAATGGGAAGAATCACAGGAACTGAAATAATATGTTAATCTCGTCGTATTAGTATGATGAGATTAACTTATATTCACTTATAGTGGACAAAAAGATTTACACTATCAGCTCATTTTTAGAAATATTTATTTTTTAAAATATATCACTTATTATTAATTTAAACAATAATAAAAAAAAGTATTATATGATAACTTGAACTCTAAATTAATTATATGAGTTTGTTTAGGATTCTTTTTGGTTGCAAAAAATAAGAAGGTTTTTTGCAGTGTTTTCTTGTACTCATTATTTTTACCTCATTCTCCATCAACACCATTGAAGCAATTTGAAACAATCATCGATAGTAACTTTTTACTTTTTTTTCTTTTTAAAATCTAGACTAATTGATTTCATAAAAAAATTATTTATAACTTATTAAGTCTTCTTTCTAACATGAAAATATTTTTTGATAGATGTTTCCATTGCTTCAACTTTTCTCTTCTTAGTTCATTTTATCGACAATACAAAAATTAATTGAAAATAAACTTTGATCCATATACCTTCATATGTATTCCAATTTATTTAAGTAATACTCAAAGTTGATATATAAAAATATCTGAACGTTATTTTAAATTATCTTAAATTTATAGAGCGTATTTTTAGGGGAAAAAAAAGAAAAGAGAAGCTAAAAGAATAATTAATCTTTAAATATGAAAATATAATAATTAAATTAAAAGAAATAAGTATTTCTAAAAATGAGCTGATGGTGCAATCTTTTGTCCAGTGTTAGTGGATATAAGTTATGATTTATTCTTTAATTTGAAGTTATACGCATTAACAATGAGAGTGTAAAAATTTTATTTAAAAAATATATTATTATCCTAGATTAAATTATTTTTTTTTCAAAGAATTAAGTCTTAACTTATAGTAGAGATTTGCTAGTACTAGTTTTATATTTAAAATTTAGATAATTAAGTTTGAGATGTATTTACAATTGTCCCATAAAATTTTGTGATGATTTTTTATGAAGAAAATATAAATGAAACAAATTGTCGATGTGTAGGCTGTAGCTTACATGTCCTTTTACTATTTATCATTTTTTCTTTGAATATTGACATATATAAATTCCCAGTCTGTGACAAGAACAAAAAGAAACAATATTTTCCTTGTGTATACAGACATATTCACCTGTTTTCCAAGAAAATTCAAACTCAGTAACCTCATCACAGTTTACACCTAATTCTAATTTCTAAAGGGTTCCATTATAAAGAATAAATAAAATGATACAAAACTTATAATCACATAATATGACAGAGAGAACCAGAGTGCTCTCTCTATTAGCAAAATAAAGAAAACATCTATTGCCAAATGCTGAAAGCATTTCCTTATGACTTCACGGGGATGTTTGCATTGGCACGTCTTGCTGAACTGCCATTACCTTTTGCCTCGAGTACATCAGACATGGACCTTAACCTGTTTCTAATCTCCGTGAATGATGGCCGAGCTTCAGGATCAGCAGACCAGCATTGTTCCATCAGCTTCCTCCACTCGGGATCACACCTTTCTGGCATTGGAGGCCGAAGAGTATTCTTTAAAATCCCCCCTACAACAATTATCAACAAATCAAACAAGGTCAAATTGGAAAGGGTTGAGAAATCATTAAGACACAATTCTTTTCTTTTCATGGCCTCAAAAGACCATTAGTTTTTAGTTGCTCTTCATCAATAAAGAGAACTTCTCAGCAAGTAAGCTGACCATTCTTTATATCTTTCTGGCCCAATTAGGTGTGAATTGGCCTACACATTCAGCATTGATATGATTGAACCAAACGAAGTACAGTGTACTAGCAGTCTTATCTCCCTCAGACTATGATACATGACAATTTCAGAAATGACGTGATCACCTACAAATGTTGCACAGTCAAGTGGTTATACTTCTTGAACTCGCAGAGAGCAAGAGTAATGCTTTTGACTGGAATTATGCTTTGAGGCTAGACCCTTGAACTTACAGAGCATATCGGGATACTGATTTAAAAATAGCTCAGTTTTAATGCATGGGTATACTTTTTGAACGACCAATATAGGAATCATTTATTAGCACTGACACTTCCAATAACAAGGACAGAAAGTCAATTTGTTAGAATTTCAAACTAAGATTGGTCATGGCCAGACATTTTGGCTTTTGCCTCATGTTCCAAGTTTCATATGTATTAAGAGAATGGAGAATTCTCGAGCACATTAGCAGTAGCAACAATTAACAAGAGTGAGATGCTGGTCTGCAAAGTTACTTTCATATGCTGGCAGCATGCAGCTCATAAAAGATCTATCTGCATATCTTTCCTACGAAGAGGGGGTGCCTGCGTTATTAAAAGGGCTCTAGTGGCATGTGAAATAATTTGCCTCCCAAGGTCAGTAGGAAGTTTAAATATCATGAATCTTGTCACTTGGAACATAGCAGCAATCATAAAGCATCTATGGGCTATAGCTGACAAGAATAACCATCTCTGGATCAAGTGGATCCATATCTACTATATGAAAAATGAAGGCCTGGACACATGCACTACTCCTGGATATGCTAGATGGGTTGTGAGGAAAATTTTGGAGGCAAGGAAATTAACGATGCAGGCAGTTGGACTACAGGGGGACTTAGAAACTAGGCTCATGGCTATGGCGGTACAGCAGACGTTCGCGATCAGGACATATACATGCTCCCTATTCACCTCATGGTTTCATGGAAAAGTCTGTTTCAATGCCGCATCCATGTTGGATTCTCCAAAAATACACTACTTTTGGCGAATCTGACACGCATCCCTTGACATTTTCAAAGAGTCCAAGCCTAAGTTGCTCGGACTCAGGTGCAGGTGTCCGATACAGGTGCGGATTTAGAGGTCGGATCCTTCATGATCTAATTTTTAAGATCGGGATTACAGATCCATGTATGGATACAAGTGCGGGTTTTTGCCTAAAAATAATTAAAATATCTAAAAATAGAGTTATAAAACCTAAATTATGAGATACAAATCTCTCGAGAGAAGAACAAGAAGAAGAGAGGTCTACACCATCTATCACCTGATACAAATCTCTCAAGTGATTTGTATCAGTAGTATACCCCGTTTG
>JABWTJ010000816.1:0-274562 GCA_016801875.1 Solanum sitiens
CTTTCCAAATTGTGTGTCAATCATAAGCAAGAAGTTTCTAAGAACAGTGCACACATCAGATTTAAGATGCATAAGAAAAATCCAAGTCAATCTAGAATAATCAACTACTACGGTAAGAAAAAAACTTCATGTTGTTGTGTGTAACATATTTATATGGTCGCCATACATCCATGTGTATCAAATCAAAACATTGAGATGTTCTACTATTACTAGAATGAAATGGAATTCTAGTTTGCCTTGCGAATGGGCATACATCACAATTATTCAACACAAGTGCATGAATGTCCCTAACTCCATAAGTTTTTTTAGCACTTCCATGGGTACATGTCCCATTCTTTTATGCCATAAAATGTCTTCTTCATTGCATTTTGTAACAGCCAAAGATTTAATCATGGTGTCTTCATTTTCTATCCTAAATCCCATTGTATACAAACCACATTCTCAACACCAATCTCCTTTACCTTCTCAGTGAAGAGCTCTTGTAGAATGCAGAAATCAGGAAAGAAAATGGCACAACCATTCAGCTTTCTTGTTAGTTTGGACACAGACAAGAGATTAAATTAAAATGTTGGCACACATACTATATTGTGAAATACATCACCTCCATTTAGCTGACTGTTGCCACACTGAGTAATCACAGCTGAATCACCATTAGGAAGTTGTACTCTACCTGGATTAGGAACTGATATACTAACATTCAATAAGGAGTTATTGCTCACCATATGATCAGTAGCACCACTATCTACTATCCATTTGGCATGTCTATGAGGTAAAAGTGTGGGAGAAACAGTGCTATCAAAAAAACTTGCTTGAGACACATTAGATTCATGTATACCGGCCTTCCTGATTTGCATTAGACTCTTGAAGCATTGATTTATTCAGAATTCTAAGAATCTGATTGTACTGATCGTGAGTGAAATATGGCTGCATCATTGTGTTATTTTGAGAGTGAGTAAGCATAGTAGATGTTGCATTGACTTTCTTCTTTCCCTTGTAATCAGCAGGGTAGCCTATCAACTTGTAACAAGTCTCCTTGGTATGGACTTTCATGTTGCAGTAACTACATTGCAAAAGTTTTTAGCAAGCTTCCTTTGAATGACCTCTCATGTTGCAGAAATCACAATACATAGGAGGAAACCTCCTTGAACGATTGGAAGAACTTGCTCCTGAATTTCCATAATATGACCCTGCACCACTAGGATAGCCAAGTCCTCCTCAGCCACTACCATGGCTTCTGGATCTATGAGAAAACAAAGTTGTAGGATCAACTGATCAACAGCTAACACTCGTTGACTTTCATTTTGAATGATCATAGCATAACATTGATTGACACCTGGGGTGGGTTCATTAGAAGAATTTGTCGACGAGCCTGACTGTAGTTGTCGTTGTGTCCCATCAGAAACTCTAATTACTTTTGTCTCAACAATCCTTCACTATAGTCCTTAGATTTAGCACACTCACACGTAGGAGGTGGAATGATGGAATCATACTCATCACAAAGATCCTTCATCTTAGAATAGTAAACAGATACAACAGAAACTCCCTGAGTTAGCGTAGCAATTGCCTTGTAAAGATGAAAAATCCTCGACATATTCACTTTATCAAATCGATATCTCATATCATTCCAAATATCATATGCACTTAAACAGAACAAAATACCACTGATGAGTTCCTTACTTACATTGTTTGAAATCCACGAAATTACCATAGCATTGCATCGATCGCAATCTTGTTTCTCATAATCAGTTTTGAAATCCTCCCGTTTGACAAGTCCATCAATGAAACCTAACTTGTTTCTTGTTAACAAGTTCAAATGCATAGCATGACTCCAAATCGTATAGTTCTCCATCCCTAAAAGTTGATTTCCTATCTGGACAGCTCCAGCAACATCAGAGGAGGATAAAAAAAATGGATGATTTTGATCTGGTTTTACCGCCATAGCTAATCAACTTCAACCGATCTATCACTATGTTTGATGAATCTCTCAGTTCTTCACAAACCTCTGCAAAAAAACTCCTAGATTCATTCACTGTATCTCTAATACCATGTTGAATCTACGAACATATCATCAGTTTGGTTTATTCACTAGAACAGATCATAAAGGTTCATCTGCCACTGAGATCCATTGAGAGAATTTTCAGATTGTATTCAATAGATTGAAACAATTACAATTCATTCTACTAACTACAATGCTTATATAGTGATCTAACCGACTCTACTAACTATAGTTAACTTGACTCATTTGTTAACTAAGCTTCTAACAAACTAACTAATACCAAAACTAACTAACTGTAAATGTGAAAATATCTTCTAACTAACTTCCAGTCCAGTCAGCATTTAACACGTCAGCCTGCATCAATCGTCATATGCTCAATAGGATAGGTTGTTGAAAAACTTTTCTACCACAGTATGAAAGATTTGTATTTCAATTAATTTTTAGTGTTTTTATGATTGAGAAGATCATTACATTTAATTCTGTGCTTTTTCATTATCTTTTACTTTGATGTTAGATGTGATTTTCTGTATTGATTTTCACAAGTAAAATAAGGGGAAAAGGGAGGGGAGGGAGCTTAGGGAGGTTAAGGAAACAAATTATAAAAAAAATATCGTCAACGGTAGGGAGATCTTTATATATGAAAACAATTATACTATTTGATGTTAGAAGATGCGATATTTTTGCCCAATTTTGGTCGATTCCTAAGAATATATGCAGTATTTAATATAAATAACTACAAGCATAAGAAATTGAATGATGAAGTGGTAAGAAATCTAGGCATACCTGCCAGAAATATTTTAGTTACAATGATATGTGTTATAGTTCATGTCAATTGAGATATGTATATTCAATAATAGACTAATAAACTTATTCTTTTAAACTTTTGTGTTAGTATTAGGATTTTGTATATGAGGTTTCTCGAGAAGAATTGGCATTTGGGACACCAATAAAATTAATTCACTCTATAGAGACTTGATTTATTTTTACTTTATTTTCTAGGGTTGGTCTTTTAAAAAAGGAAAAAGTGTGGGGCCATGAGTTTGTTTGGCTTTTATAAAACTTGGGGTATATTTGTGATGTGGGGTCAAGGACTTATTTAGTGTTCTAAAACTTAGGGAAAATATATATGTTTACCAAATATATTATAATCCCAATACATTTTATTTTAAAATATAATCTGATTTAACATGTTAATATATATATATATATATAGATATATTAAAAAGGCACCTTTTTGGGACTATTTCAACGTTTTTTCTTCTCAACTTTCCTTCTTCCCCATACATCGATTCTATCAGTATTCTCTGGTAATCATATCATCGCCTCCCGCCTCTCTTCTCCATACACTTCTCCAAACGTTTCAACAGAAATCATCTGTTTCTTCTTCCCATATAACCGCTTCTCTTCGATATACGTTTCAACCATTTCATCGTCCTAAACCTCAAATCTTCATCTGTTTTTTCTTCTCCGAGTTTGAAACTTTCATCGTTGGTAAGTTAATTTGAGTTTAATGGTGGTTTTTGGTTATTTTAGTCGTATTTTTTATTTATTTTGTTATAGTAGTGTAATAAATTCTTTTTTTGTATGATTTTTCTGCATCTTCTTGTTTAGGATGTCGTATTTCATTTTTTATTTTGTTATAGTAGTGTAATAAACCTTTTTTCTAGATGATGTTATTTCATGTCCTTATCTAGGATTCGTGTTTGGTTTTTTATTTTGTTATAGTAGTTTAATAAACCCTTTTTGTGGATGATTTTTTTCATGTTGTTGTTTAGGATGAATATTTGTGGTCTCTAATGACGTTTTTGTTTGGATAGAAATATTTGACCCTTTTTCTAGATGATTTGGTTGATTTTTTTTAAAAAAAATTATTTTTGCTTATCTCGCCTCTTGATTTTTGAATTTTGGCTTTTGTTGTGGATTGTTGTTTTCTCCGTTGTGCAGTATATTTCATTGCACTCTTTGTTAGACTTTGATCTATTTTAGTATCGTAGGTTTACGCTGTTTATGGCTAAAACTAGAGGTGGTCTTGTTAAAAAATTAATCCTAAGCCTTGTAAAAACAAAAAAAAAATGAAGAACCCAAGTATGATTTGAATTTTGATACGATGGATGAAATAGAGAAATATGAGGAGAGTCTTGATGAGGTTGAGTATAGTGAAGAGAGCAGTGGAGACGAGTCCACAAGTGGAGATAGCCGAGATACTGGAGATGAGGATGATAAGCCTCTGTCCTTGCCAACTTGTGCAGGAGAAATCTATGGTAAGTCCTATAATAACACTACATGTATGGATGAGTTAGGATCTTTTCCATCCAAGATTTATGTGAGAGCAAGAATGACTCTGTATAATGATTTTAGAAATGTTCTACCTAATACAAAAATTTATAATGACTTTAAAGATAGTTATTTTGGTCATTTAAGGCATATTCCACAATATTACAAGTTTAATGGACAGATGGTCCATTACATGTTGTTGCGTCGTGTCACTAATGATAAAAAAATGCATGAGATGTGGTTTTGTGTGAATGATAAGTCTACATGTTTTGACTTAAAGAGTTTGCATTGATTACGGGTCTGAATTGTGGAGCATACCCCCGCGATGTAAAATGAAAAAAGTGCTTGACAAAGGTGATAAGTTTTACTATAGAGTAACCAGGAATAAGAATATTAGTGGTTCAAAGTTTTTGAGTTTGATTAAGAGTGCCAAACTGAATAAGGAGCAGAAGTTCTAGTGCTCTTTAGTTTGGTTCGTCAACTCAATATTGCTTGCCCACGATCTATCTAAGATTATGAAATCAAAACCACATTAAGATGACGGATGATTTAGAGTTTTTAAGAGTTATCCGTGAGGAAAATAGTGTTTTGATTTAACACTGAAGTATTTGAAGACCAAATTTTATTTGAAGAAATAATGTGAAGTGTACAAGAAAAGAGGGAATGCATTTTATGTTTTGTATGGCTTCCCCCGGGCGTTTATGGTTATTTTACATTTATTGACGCGATTAATATTAAACTCTTATATATTTCTGTTCATTTATTTGTTATTTTATTAATTTCAGGTTTGGATGTATGAGGTTTTTCCTCATTTTGGTATTTATGCAAAGAAGTTTTTGGATTCTCCACTGCCAATTCCTCGTTCACTTAGACCATCTCCAACCCACCTCTATTTTACTTCTATTCTCTATATTTGGAGAGTAAAATAGAGAATGGACACTCCAACCCATCTCTATATCACTCTCTATTCTATTCTTCAAATATAGAGAGGTGAATAGTAGTTCTCCAAATTTGGAGAACTACTATTCACACTCTCTATTTTACTTTTTGACTATTTTATTATTATTTCTATTAGTTTCCAATTAACATATTATTTTATATATAATGTCACTAATTCAATATCTAATATTCATACTTATTTTTAAATGCAATTTAATAATTTAAAAAATATAGTATTTTCATTCCGAATTAATAGTATTTTAATTTTTCTAATTTTCATAAATGATGTAATTTAATTTTATTATTAATTTTCTCTATAGAGAATAAACACTATTAAAATGATAAGATTAGAATTTTAATTCAATAATAAGATACATAATATGTTAATTTAAATACAATATATAACATTATAATTTAAATAAAAGATAAAATACAATACATAATATAATCATTAATTCGAAATGAAGCAAGAATCCTGCCGAAAAGATGTGGAACGTGCATTCAGAGTTTTACAATCACGTTTTGCAATTATTATTGGACCGTCGCGTTTTTGAGGAAATGAAGTGCTACATGAATAATAACTACGTGTATTATACTGCACAACGTGATAATTGAGGATGAACATGATCTTAATACACCAATTCAAGATGTTGTAGGGTTCAAACTCCAACGACGAAAATGGTGGTAGATGAAAATCTCCAATTTGAAATTTTTTTAGCTATACATAAAAAATAATAAGGACAATAATGCTCATTTTGAACTCTGTATGCATTAACAAAAGCAACGTAATAATTTCAAAAATTGAATGCTTATGTAATTGCATTTCAATCTTATTAGAATTTGTCCATTAAGTTGTATATTATAGCATATTTTCTTGAAATTTATGTTATTTAAAAATGTAGAATAAAATATCATTTTATATTAAATAAAATTTTTGAAAAAAATAAACTGTTATATCACATAAAAATTATATAACATAATTATTGAGAAAATAAATAAAGGATTTATATTATGAAATAATAAATAAGAATGAAATAGAAAATAATAATATAATATTGAGGAGAGAGAAGAAGATTTCCTTTTAGAGAGTAAAATAGAGAATTGGGTTGGAGTTAGTTGTCTGAAAAAATACAGAATATTTGGAGAGTAAAACAGAGGGTAGGGTTGGAGATGCCCTTTGATGGCACACGACAAAGAGCGACAACATTGTCGAAGGTGATCCATTTAAGTATACAAAGGTATAAACTTATTTTGTTATATAGCAATATTTATAAATTAGTGAATGTCTTGTACTAATTGTATTTTTTTGGTAGGTTGTGCATCCATCCCTAGTACCTATTATGAGTGAGAAGAAACAAAATTATATGGTAACATTAAAGCCATATACGAACGAAGTGAAGGACATAATTATTGATACCATAAAGGTCAGTTTGAAAGATGTCACTGTCCTCACTTCTGCATTAGGTCATGTGGAGGAAGAGTATTCAAACGAACAGATTCCTAATCAACATGTGGAGAATTCTATACTCAAGTACTTCTAAAGATGGAAGCCTAAATGAACGTGTTGCATCCCTCGATCAATCAATGGTGAAAATCATTGCTTTTGTACGAGAGGAGAAGTTGAGAATAAATGGAAAAAAAATAAAGGTAGATAAATTTATATAGTTATAATTGTGTAATATAATGTATTTGTATTAATGCTTATTCAGTGATCTTGCAGTAGATGATGACAACTTTTCATCACCAACAGTGGATGACAATATCCTTCCATTAGTTATAGTGGATGATAATATTGTTGCAGTTGATGCATACTTTGCTGAAGAAGTTGATGAAGAGGAGACGAAAGAAGAAGAGAAACAACAAGATGAGATGATACAAGAGAACAATAAAGAAAAAGAAGAGGAGAAAATAGAAGAAAATGAAGCAAATGGAGAAGAAGAGAAAGAACAACAAGATCGGGAGAAGATAACAGAGAATGAAGAAGAGAAAAAGCTTGAATAATAAGGGTTGGCCACTGAAGTGGAAATACACGTGATGGGTATTGTGATGGACATTAATATTCAGGTTGGTGGTGATTAAGGAAAGTTGTGGTTTTTGGATGGTTATTCCCTGGTATTTTAAGGCAATTTGTGAAGCTGTTTGTTTTTTAAGACAATTGATTTTTGTGATAGTTGGGTTGGTTTTAGTGCTAGTTGGGTTGTTCCATGGTTTAAACACATGTTTTTTATATGGTTTTTTAAGATAATAGGTTTTTGATAAGTTGGTTTTTAAGAACATGGTTAAAGTGATTATGTTATTTTGCTATTTTTGACGATAAATATGTATATCTAGTACATATCATATTATGACGAGTTTTTAGATTTCTTATTAATCTATGTCTTAATAAAATTGTATGTCTAATACTATAAATTGTTATCACAACATTATAAATCAAAAATAAAAGATATAATAGTGCAACAAATAGAGAAAAATACTTTATTATTTAGCACTATGTTCATGTTACTCATTTGTTACAAATTTCAAAAAAGCAAATACAAAAAATAAATCACACATTATACCCTTTAGGCGTTTTTCTTTTTCTTCTGTCAAAATCAACAAAATTTTTAGTTGATCTCTACCTATTTCAACATCTTTTAGCAACACTTTCAAGTGATTCCTATGCTCTTCAGCCTCTTTTAAGAAAGTCATTAGCATATCTTTATTTTCTTCAAATTTCTGTGGCTTTATTAATAATTTAAATTTGGCAATGCCTTGAAAATTTGATGGATTACTCGTTGATGGTTCATTTTCATGCCACCTAAAAAATAATAATATACCAACTGCACAATAAAGAATTGTCGACCTGAATTTGTATCGGTGTGTGACGTCCTCATTGTAGCTGGTTTACCACAATGACAATTGTAAGATTTTTTTGCTTTGGATGTTTGAGATATTTAAGACATTGTAAAAATGAAGGTTTTGAGTTGTTTATGAGGGATTGCCTTTCTTTTATACTAAAAAATAAGCAAATGTTACCGTTGAAAAAGTGGAATTTGAACTATTGTTACCGTTGTGAAATGTGTATATAAAAATATGTACTTGTTGTTAAAATATGTAAATCTCTTAAACTATCGATGCATATCTATGTCTGTGAAAGATCAATGACATTTACATTCTTGCATTAGTAAGGTATATTCGGATTTATGTCTATTTTAAAGCATTATCGATACTACATGTAGTAGAATATAGACCAAAAGCAGTAGGATTAAAAAAACACAGCAATTAATTAATAAGAAATTATATTTTTAAAATTTATCCAATTAAATAAGTTTAAACAAGTCATATGATCATGTAAGAGTCCACATAAATTGGGTATGGTGATTAGAGATGTATGAGAAATAATTGTGGTTATACAATCAACATATCCTCACAACATACTTATGTTTTCTCAAACATTGTTATAAGGATATTGTGTGTATAACCATAATTCTTCCTCATAAATCTCTAATCACCACACCTAATTTATGTGGACTCTTACATGATCATATGACTTATTTAAACTTATTTAATTGGACAAATTTTAAAAATATAATTTATATTAATTAATTGTTGTGTTCTTAAAATTCTATGCTTCTGGTCTATATATAACTGTCATATTCTACTACTTGCAGTATTGATAATGCTTTAACATAGACATAAATCAGAATATACCTTACTATTGTCAGAGTATAAATCTCACTGATCATATACACACCGCACACATAGATATGCATCAATTGTCAAAGATGTCTATATATTTTGATAACGAGTACATATTTTCATATGCATATTTTACAACGGTAACATAATTAAGGATTCGTTTGGTTTGTATTAGTTATAATTGAATTAGTTATACTTAGATTATTTTTTAAAAGTTTTTTAATTTAGTGCATTTTATATAGTCATATATTAATAATTTTCATATTTTAATAATTTCATATATTAATAATTTTCATATTTTAATAATTTTCATATATTAATAATTTTGATATGTTAATAGTTTTAATATGTTAATAATTTTCATATGTTAATAATTTTAATATGTTAATAATTTTCATATATTAATAATTTTCATATATATATATATATATATGTACAAAATATATGTTATCTTTTGAATGATCTACAGATCATGAGTAATTACGATAATAGATTACAATAAGTTGACCAAAATGCTGGCAGTTGCTTGATTATAGTAGCAAAAAAATAGAAGCTCGATTACAGTAGCAAAAAACAAACTAGTAGCTTCATTACAAAAACAAGTTCAATCAAGCTTGTTTAAGATGTGTTGTTGTTCACACATGTAATTCTCTTTTGTCCGATTCTCTTACAAATTGAACATTTGTTCCATCTCTTGCTCTTGAAATTCTCACCGATGCTTTCAACACGTTTTCTTCTTTTACTTCCAAGTTTTGCATCGACAAGAGGCGAAAGAATATTCGCATTAAGAACTTCTAGAACACACCATTTCGACTCGAGAGGGACAACATTAATAGAATCCATGAATGCAAGAAGGTACACTTCAACTTTATACAAAGGTGAAGAGTACTCATAGATGCTCATATCATACTCATTTTCATGCTTCGATCGCAAAGCGGCCATCGTGTGAGCACAATGTATCTTGATCAAGTCATATTCCCTACATGAGCATGACTTTTACAGTAGGTCCACATAGGCGATAACATCTGCACCGAACATGGTAAATTGATTGACGTTTCCCGGTTACATTTTCCATATACAAGGAGTCGCCCTCGATCATTTGTTTTCTTGCAATTTGCTTCGCTACCGGCACCATTTGATTATCCATTGATTTGAGCATATATACATGACTCTCTCTAAATAATTCTTCAAACCACTTAGCAATAGAATCAAATATAGATGTCACAGGATACTTTGTTACATCTATCAACTTAGCATTGAGTGACTCGACAATATTCGTGGTCATCACATCATATTTATTGCCAGGAAAATGTGCCCTGCTTCATTTCTCAAAATCAATATCATACTCAAGGACGACAGCTTTCGTGGGGCATTTGTTATTGAATTCTACAAAATGATTGTCAAAACTCCTCCAAAGAATAAGCCTTTGTCACATTGTAGTAGAGATAAAGGTAATCTCCACAGTGATCATTTACGTGGAAATTTTCACCGAGGTGCCTCATGCAATATTCGTGGTGAGCATGATTGTAAACATTCACAATATCGTTGGCGATACTCTTGTGTCTATCAAAGATAAAACACAAATCTGGTTCATCGATCACAATCTCCTTCAATTTCTCAAATAAGAATGTCCAAGATGCACCATTCTCTTTGTCCACGACATAAAAGGCAATTGGATAAACATGATTCTCCGTACCTTGTGCAACAACGCTCAACAACACTCCCTCCTATTTACCATGTAAATGAGTACCATCAACCGCAATATCTTTCTCATTTGGGCAAATCCCTTAATGCAAGCACCAAAGGACAAGAAGTAATACATGAATCTATAACTATCCTCGTTTACAAAAACGCAATAACTAGAACCAACATTAAGTGTCTCGAACATGTAGGAAAAAAACGATAAGCATGAATGTCCATTCTCCGCTGTCCCTCAAACCATTTCCTTAGCAACCGCACCACCCTTCCAACATTTCCAATAGGTTGGACTACAATGAAAAGAATTAAACATAGCTCTTTGAATCTCTTTAACATTTGGACCCTTGCCATCACGATACATAATTACAAAAAGTGAAGCAATCACTTTGATTGAAATTTTTCTATGGCTACTGTTGACATGTTCAACGCCATAACTATGTTCGCCAATGTACTTATACATACAAAATCTATCCAAACAATTATATTTTCTCGCCCGCAACATTCATGCACAATTACGAGATACACATTTCACCTTTAAGTATTTAGTACAACTCTTCATAGTAGCAAAAACAAAAGACTTTTTTGTCGTCGCTTTAGTTAATATTAATTGCAACTCACTATTGTTACTGAAAGTTTGGTTTATACATAAATTAGTTCCATTGGAGAATGAATGATTGAATTGTGATCCGAGTTTCTTTTGTACCTTCATTTCTTCACAACATCGGGTTCGGGATCTTCTGCATCTACCGACTTATTTTCAACATTAGTTGAATCATCATGTATATTCATTGAATGATCACCCAAGCTCTCGTTTGAATTATCTCTCGAGCTCTCCTTTGAATGATCACCCCATCTTTCATTTCTAATCGAATCATTGTCGCCGTTAAATGAATTTTTTTGTTCAATTGGAGGTCTCGCATTGACGTTTATCCTCAACATAGGCCTAGAGCCATCAATATCAATATCTAACATGTACAAGCTCACATGTCTATATTTTTTTATGAATGTGCGATGTATTTTTCTCCTCTCAATTATTTGATAGCTAATCACCAAGTCATTTGGCTCACAAGTTACTCACCCGCCTCAATTACGCGTGCAATCATATCATCATATGAACCATTGCAACGCAACGCAACGGAAGGGCACTGTCGTCTTACTAAAAAATTTTCAATACCAGCTTTTAGGAGTCTCCTTCCATACTCCCATATAATCACCACAACAAC
The DNA here is from genome assembly GCA_016801875.1 of Solanum sitiens. Lineage (NCBI taxonomy): Eukaryota > Viridiplantae > Streptophyta > Magnoliopsida > Solanales > Solanaceae > Solanum > Solanum sitiens. The sequence continues at coordinate 11,809 of JABWTJ010000816.1, forward strand.
AAAAAATTCAGTTACTGCTATTATCGACTACAAAAATATATACCAGATTACCGTAGCCGTCATTAACGACCGATAAAGCCTGACATCTATACAGAAATGCGACTAATGAAATCGTCATTCAAAATGTAGCTCCTGCTATGAAAAAACTGATTTTTAATGCTTTTAAACTTCTAAAATGTGTCACACCCCTATTTCTCACAAATTACGAATGATTGAAAAGAAAAGAGTTTTTCCAATTAAAGTGACGTTTGAAAAAGGATTATTTTTATTATTCAGAGTTGCCACTTGAAATTGAGTTTTGGTGTTCCGAGTCACCTTATTTGAATCCCTAATCAAAAGGGAAATTGGCTCTAGTTTTATTGGTCTGCAAATTAGAAATTCGGGTAAGGAATTATGTTGACCGAGGGGAAGGTGTTAGGCACCCGTCAAGTCCTGTGGTTCTAGCACGATCGCTTTATTGACTTTAGTATGACATGACTTTTTTTTTTGATATTATTAGGTTAATAATATTTTTTTAAAATATTTACCTTATTCTCTGATTTATTTTAAATCTATTTGAATTTATTTTAAGTCTTTTTTTAAAAATCTTTTTTCGTATCTTTTGATGTGTGTCCATTAATTTAAAATTTGAAACACTTGTATATATTTTTTTGTTACCTCTTTAATCGTGTATTTATATTTTAAACTTTTAATGTTATTATAGGTAAAGTATATATGGTATCTAGTTTCTAGAATTAGACTTCGTATTGGAAAGAGATTTTTACAATTCAAGTAATTTTAGGATTATTTTTTTAATTATTATTATTATTATTATTATTATAATTATTATTATTTTAGTTACACGTATTCCTTTTTTTAAAAAATTATGCTTTTAAATAGTTTTTTACTTTCCCTTTTTTTTGCACGTTTCCCTTTTATTATTTTATTATTTTATTATTTTACAGATTATGTTTTTTTCTTAGATTAGTAATAATTTTTGTTACTCTTTTTTTACATACTTTTTATTAATTTTTATTTCTTTCCTTCTTATTTTTATTGATTTTTTCTTTTACGCTTTTATTTTTGTTTTCTTTTTCTTCGTTCTGTTGCTTCCCATTTGTTTTATATTTTTTAAAATTTTATGTTTCTGTTTTATATATTTTTGTTTTATTTTCTTTTTGTTTCTTTATTTTTCGTTTTTTTTTCTACTTCTCTTTTCATACTTTTTTTAAAATTAAAAAAAGTTTTGTTCCTCTTTTTATAAAAAAAATATATATTTCATTATCATTTTTTGACATTCTGTAGGTTTTGAATTCTTTTCACTTAACAAATTCTTATTATTCTGATCCTTCTTTTATGTTTTTTTGTTTTGTATAATTTTGTTCCTTCCTTTTTTTTTTCTACTTCACGTTTTTTTTTTTTTTTGCTTGAAACAAAATAACAAAACAAATTCAATGAAATTTTAACTGAAGTACCAATTAAGCAAAAATACATATATGATTCATCAATAGAAATTGCCAACAAACTAACACATTTTTGTATATTTGTTTTAGCTATATTTTTAGGGAATTCAAAAGTTATTCAAAGAAAATAACCTCATTCACTTGTTACTTAAATTGGTCATCAACAAATGGGCTAAAGTTAAACTTAAACAAAATAAAGTTCATGAGTATCCACATATTGTATATCATAAAAATTAAACCTTTAAGCATGCAAGACATAATCATGTATTCTACCATTGTTACACTATAGTTAACGAAATAAAACTCTTCATTAATATAATTGGTATTATAACATCAAAGAAATATTAAGGGGTTTCAATATATTAGATTTGAACAACGTCAATATATGGATTCTTGCACAATAATGACATAAAATTATACAAAAATAAAATACAAAAGAATGTTACCTCTTGTGAGAATTAGTTCACGAGAAGAAAAGACTAAGAATCAGAAGCTACGAACTTGAAACTGCGAAAACAAACCTCAAGGCTCAACCTTTATTTATGAATGAGAAAAAGATCTCTAATAAGAGGATGAATACTTATGTGTTATAGGTGGAGAAGGGAGTAAGTTGCTGAATTTTTTTCTGCTCTATGTGTTGAGGGTTTGTGTATGTCCCTTATATGTGTAGGTTGTTGTCTATAAATAGGATAGATTTTTTTTACGTGTGTTTGTGGGTCTCCATTGGGTTATTGACTTTTTCTTCCTATATTCATGCGAAGTGGGAAATGTGATAGAGTTGTGAGGAAATAGGAGTGTGGAATGTTGAGGAAAACGTAGGGGTGGGCATTCGGTATTTCGGTTTGGTTTTGGGTTATTTTTTTGGTTTTTCGGTTTTTGGTTTTTGGAAAATGTGTACCGAATACCGAACCGAAATATTTCGGTTCGGTTCTGTTTTTATTGATTCAGTTCAGTTTTTATTAATTCGGTTCGGTTTTTTATTTCGGTTTTTTAATGGGCCTGCTTAGTGGGCTTATTTAAATTTTAAACTTTACAATTTTTTTGTTTGATTTTTTAACTTAATGGGCTAAAAAGTAAAAATAGTGTAATATTTTTTTGTTTGATTTTTTAAAAGATTATTTAACATTAATAATTATTAATTAATATAATATAAATTTAATATAATATTTCGGTTTAAACCGAAATACCGAATTCCAAAATAATACATACCGAAAACCGAACTGAAATACCGAAAATACAAAAAAATAAACCGAATATCGAACCGAAAACCGAAATACCGAAACCGAAATATTAAAAAATTTGATTCGGTTCGATGTTTCGGTTTTTCGGTATTTATGCCCACCCCTAGGAAAACGTGAGGAAGTAGGAGTATAATTTGCTGATGATTGTATTGGTTCTTTTTCATTTCACAATCATTTTTTTCTTTCTTGTGGGTTTTGTCGTCTCTTTTTTTTTTTTTTTTTTGCCTCCATGTTTATATGTTTGTAGTAGTATATAGTATGGGGGTAGGTAACGGAGAATATGTGATGTGTGGGGTAATTGGGGTAGATGTGAGGTAGTATAGTGGGTAATGGAATGTTAATTTTACTTAGTTTTTCTTTAATTTTAAAAGTATAATAATAATTAACTATACATATAAATAAAGTATCAACCAACTATTTTAAATTAATAAAATCTAAGAAAAAGTGAAACATCTAGTAATAATATATACTAGATGTTTTTTGTATATTTTCTTTTCATTGATTATATTATATATATCAAATAACTATTTTAAATTAATAAAATCTAAGAGAAAGTCAAACATTTAGTAATAATAATAATAATAATAATAATAATAATGATAATAATAATATATATATATATATATATATATATATATATATATGAAAACTTAATTTTAAAATAGTTATTTTCGTAGTCTTTCATTTCTTTTTAAACAATTGAAAATAAAATCAACCTTAGACTGTGATTTTATTTTTTTGTAGGTTTCAATTCTTTTTTAAAAAAAAATTAATAAAGTAAGGTAAAATTCAAAATATTTAGTTTAGATTTTTATAAATTATTTGAGTTCTAAAAATTGTGTAAGACATAGGTTCGGTCAAAAATTACGTGTCTACAGTTTGTCCTTCTTTGATTGGAAAGACGAAGAGTTTTTAGACAAAGAAGTAGACAATGCGACAAATTTTGACCAGAGTCTTCTTTGAAAGGAAAAATATGTGCGACCGACTCCTTGTTTTGGACATCCTACGTATCCCGAATTATAACGGAATCTGGTCACTGTAGTTCAAGGAGATGAGGCGATGAGTTTGAAGTTAAGTGAGGTTCTATCGAGGTTCCAGGTCGCGACTCTAATCCTTACATACAAGAAAACATGAAAGCTAACAGTCAAAAGAAAACTAAAAGTAAAAACTCCTATATATGAAATTTCACTTGAGTCTTGACTTTCAGATATCACCTTGATTTTTTGGGTGAGTATCTTGATCTTGAATTGAATTTGATGCTTACTTGCCACTTATCATGAGTTTTTGACATGCTTCGAGATGAAAATTTGATTATATTCTTGAATGACTGCATGTTATCTTAATTAGAAACTAAATAGAAAAAGTTATGAGGAAGTCAGGCTCCTAGATGCATTGAAGAAGCAAATTCTGGCTATCATGTGATTGATCATTCTGAAAAGAATTGAAACTTTGTTCTTGAAATTTCAAATCCATGTTTCGCTTGAGAATACCTGAAAACCATCCAAACAAAAGAAATAAACAAAAATTTTGCCCCAGTTCTCACTGGAAACTTTTGCGAGTTATTAGCAAATGTGAAAAGTAAAAGTATAAACTCAGACTAGAAAGTGTTTATCCTAAGAGAAAATAAAAATAACGTCTCAGACTAGGAAATCTTTATCCTAGGAGAAAATAAATAATAACATCTCAGACTAGGAAGTGTTTATTCTAGGAGAAAATGAAACAATGAACTCACACTAGGAAGTGTTTATCCTAGGAAAAAAATAAAAAAAAATCCATTATGTAGGAGGATCCTTCTAATCCTATTACGTAGATAGGTCCTGCTAATAAAAAATCCATTATGAAGAGGGTCACACTAATACCATTATCCAAGAGGGTCCTGCTAGTCCCATTGTCCGGCGGGGTCCTGCTAATCCCATTATGAGAAGGGTCCTGCTAGTCCCATTATCCAAGAGGTCCTGCTAATCCCATTATCCAGGAGGAACTTGTTAATCCCATTATCCAGGAGGATCCTGCTAGTCCCATTATCTATGAGGGTCCTGATAATCCCATTATGAGGAGGGTCCTGCTAGTCCCATTATCTAGGAGGGTCCTGCTAGTTCCATTATCTAAGAGGGTCCTGCTAGTCCCGTTATCCAGGAAGGTCCTGTTAATACCATTATGAAGAGGGTCCTGCTAGTCCCATTATCCAGGAGGATCCTGCTAGTCCCATTATCCAAGAGGGTCCTGCTAGTCACATTATCCAGGAGGGTCCTGCTAATCCCGTTATCCAGGAGGGTCCTGTTAATGCTAATCTCATTATCAAGGAGGGTCCTGCTAATCCCATTATCTAAGAGGGTCCTGCTACAATACGTTCAATTGACTAATAATACAAACAAAACATTTGCCCTAATATGGACCATAATTTTTATTCTTTATATTTTTGGAGTGTTAATCAATTATTTGTTGAACATTTAAGAAAAGTAAATTCAACCTCTCAAGTTATTGCTACTCTGATATGTATTGACCAATTTTAAGGTAATCGAGTTCCACGAGATTTTATTATGATGCAGTCATTTCACTCTTTGTGTACTAAATTGAACATCTATGTTCCTCGGATCTTTGATCTCGAAAAAACATGTATCCCTGTTTAGCAAAGAAAATTTGTGAGTTTGAAAATGTGGTGGTTGGTTTGTGGTTCCACCTTTTGACAAGGGTCGCTCAAGTAATTGCCAAGCTTTACTTCTTTCCAAACGGTCAGTACCAATTATTGATTGACTGTATTTTCACCCAAATTCGCTTATTTTGAGGGATTTAAATCCAACATCTTTCCTTATTTCACGACACTCATCGTTAGGCCTTCATAAAATCAGGGACTTCTTCTGAATCCAATACTTGCTGACAGATTATAACTTATTAGACTGATGCTTCACCTAGTACAATCCAGAGAGTTGGTAGGGAGTCTTGAATTCCCTTCTTAGTTTCTTGACACATACTCGACTCAAATACATATGAAACAAAGTGATGAAAATTAGAAAAAAATTAAAAACTACACGAGAATAGAAGAAAATGATTCGATGAAGACTCTCTTTTAGAAAGAGGAAGAAACAAAAACCTATTTGAGTGTGGGAGCCGACTCTACTAATCACGACATGCAATTTGAATTGATTACCACACTTGTTCATCCAATATATTCATTAACCACTATTGATCATCCAATATTGATTTGCAGTCTCAACATTTGACGAAGTCATAAAGAATTTCAAACCCTTATTCACATTATGATGTTCACTAGGGTTTTTGCCACTAAACCTCTATCATGTTAATTCCTCCAGCTCACATTCGCCTTATGGTTTCCGTTAGGGTTTTCACCAATAAAACTCTCTCATTTTTATTTCTCTCAACTCACATTCATTGTCACATCCGGGGAGCAGCCCCTAGAAGTAACATGGCGTACATGACCTCTCGAAGGTCTTATACAAGCCCATAGTTATTATTCATCGCATTGACATAGTAAATTTAGCGGAAAATTTAAAACTTTTCGTAGCACATCATATGCTAGAAACTTTACTCTCTCTCTATATATATATATATGAAATATCGTATTACATACTCAGACCTTAAGTCTCTTTTCCATCTTAGACTCAACAACATTAGAGTACATTAGGGACACGGCCCTTAAACATAAGACATAACTATACAACATTTAAACACTTTACAGAAACATAAGTAGGAGATCTTTGAACTTAAGGATTCCTTTGTTTGAGCTTGGGAATCATCTATCAAGCTATTCACAATTCAAGACATCCTTTAAGCATCCATAGCCTACACTTTGTGTAAAAATTAGAGAAGAATGGAGTTAGTACAAGAATGTACTAAGTATGGCAACCATGAAAAAACATGCATTTAAAAGGGACAATTTCTTGAAATCATACTTCATGCCATTTTGAGTAAATCTTTACAAAACCTTTATCACTACTAAAAAAAGGCCAAAAAGAGACCTAGAAAAGGAGACCTCAAAAATAGGTCTATAATAAGAGACCTCATGAGGTCGCTATTTGAATTAATATTTTTTTAATTTTTTTTTAATGTAGGAGAGACCTCGTGAGGTCAATTTAATGAATTTATTTTTTCCTATACAGGACTTATTTCAAATTTTCAAATTTTTAATCTAATTCTCATAAAATTAGAGACCTCGCGAGGTCTGTACTTGTTAAATTAATAATAATAATTTAATTTAATTAAAGACTTAAAATATGAGAGACCTCATGAGGTCTCTTAAACAAAAGAAAACCCTAGCCAAATTTATCTATCTCTTTCTTCCCTCTCTCTTTCTCATCGTCCCTCTCTCTCTCTCATTGTTCCTCTCCGCCAGACGTCCCTTCATCGTCCTCTCTCCGCCGTCATCTTCTCCATCTCCAGACGCGAAGTCGGGCGCGGCCTCCATCTCCGCCTTCATCTTCTTCTGACGAGAAAAAGTCACCCGCCTCCATCTCTGCCGCCATTTGCAGTCGGGCCTCAGCAGGTGGAGGTCGCGCCGCCTCCATCTCCGCCGGGTCGTGCAGCAGCAGCAGTGGTCGGCGTTCCCATCCTTTGACTCCAGGTGAATTTTTTGAACAAACTAGTTGATTTTCGTAATTCTAAGTGCTTAAAATAATTAAAAAGTAGCACGTAGATTGAATGTTACCCTGTTGTATAAGTAATTTAATCATTCCCAATGTGATTATCTTTGAAATTTTTAAAAGAATTTGTGTCAAATTGATATTGAAAAAGTTTCCCAATCAATAATAATTTGTAAAACTAGTTTGTTTTCTTAACTCTTAATAGGGTACATGATTTTCTTTGAAAATAAGTTAGTACATGGGATCAAATACTTGATTTTCACCATTGGAGTTCAAACTCTATTTTCTAGTGTTAACTTTTTTCCCTTTTTTCTTGCTAGGCCACTAAGGAAGCTCAAAATCTGAAAAAGTTGATACAAGATTATACTACTTCTTTAATTTAATCAAAGTAGGAGATAAGGTATGGTAATTCTAAATTTAATAAAGTTGAAGTACAATTGTTTTCTATAATATGTGTTGTACCCATCTAATATTGATACTTAGCTTTAAATATGTGTTGACACTTAGCTTTAAATTTAGAAATAATTATTTGTTAAGCTTAAGTACCAACACTAGTTGATCCTATTGATGACAAAATTGATTTTCCTTGAAAATCAATTTGTGTCCATCTAGTGTTGACACTTACCTTTAAATTTAGAAATAATATATTGTTTAAGCATAAGTACCAACACTAGTTGATCCTATTGATGACAAAATTGATTTTCTTTGAAAATCAATTTGTGTCCATCTAGTGTTGACACTTAGCTTTAAATTTAGAAATAATTATTTGTTAAGCTTAAGAACCAACACTAGTTGATCCTATTGATGACAAAATTGATTTTCTTTGAAAATCAATTTGTGTCCATCTAGTGTTGACACTTAGCTTTAAATTTTAGAAATAATTATTTGTTAAGCATAAGTACCAACTCTAGTTGATCCTATTGATGACAAAATTGATTTTCTTTTGAAAATCAATTTTGTGTCCATCTAGTGTTGACACTTAGCTTTAAATTTTAGAAATAATTATTTGTTAAATTTGTAACTATCTAGTTAGTATTAAGGTAAAACTAAACTAATTAAACTTAGAAATTTGTTAAGTTATTTGGTAAGTTAAACTTGTTACAATAGTATAAGAAATTAAGTTAAAAATAAACTAGTTAGACTTAGAAAGTTGTTAAGTTGGTTAATAAGTAACATTGGTTACTATAGTGTTGGAATTAAGTCAAAACTAAACTAATTAGACTTAAAAATTTGTTAAGTTGGTTAATAAGTTAAATTTGTGACTATAGTGTTTGAATTATGTTAAAACTAAACTAATTAGATTTAGAAATTTGTTAAGTTGGTTAATAAGTTAAACTTGTTACTATAGTATTAGAATTTAGTTAAAACTAGACTAATTAGACTTAGAAATTTGTTAAGTTGGTTAATAAGTTAACTTTGTGACTATCGTGTTAGTATTAAGGTAAAACTAAACTAATTAAACTTAGAAATTTGTTAAGTTGTTTGGTAAGTTAAACTTGTTACTATAGTATAAGAAATTAAGTTAAAAATAAACTAGTTAGACTTAGAAAGTTGTTAAGTTGGTTAATAAGTTACATTGGTTACTATAGTGTTGGAATTAAGTCAAAACTAAACTAATTAGACTTAAAAATTTGTTAAGTTGGTTAATAAGTTAAATTTGTGACTATAGTGTTTGAATTAAGTTAAAACTAAACTAATTAGATTTAGAAATTTGTTAAGTTGGTTAATAAGTTAAACTTGTTACTATAGTATTAGAATTTAGTTAAAACTAGACTAATTAGACTTAGAAATTTGTTAAGTTGGTTAATAAGTTAAATTTGTGACTATCGTGTTAGTATTAAGGTAAAATAATTACTTATTTTCTAAATTTATATTCTCATATGATAACATTCAATTTAGAATCGATATCTTCAAGCTTTGGAGGATTTACAACAAACTCTGCCGGAAGAAAATCGAGGTATGCCATTTACTCAAGAACAGGATGAGAGAGTTTGGTTAGACTTGACTTGTGGGCCGAGTAGATATGGGTATGCATATGGAATGCCGCATAAAACCTTTCGTGAATTTTCTTCTGAGTTTGAAGGCCTAAATAGTTCAAATCATGATGAATCGATGAAGAAAAATTTGTCTATGGAGAAAAAGATTGTTGAGCTATCTAGCCAAGCCGAAGAATCACGGGCTAGGGAAAGGCGGTTGGAATTACAGTTTGCGGGTCTTAAGGCTCAATTCGATGCATTACTTGCTTCAGGAGGGATTCCCCCTTGTTCTGGTGATGTCACTTTCCCTCCTCGACCTCCTCAATCTCAACCTACTCAATATTCAATGTATGGTCAACAAAGAAATATGACACATGAGTCTAGTACTGATGAAGAAAGTGATGATTATGTGGCAAACACACTACCACATTAGTGAAGTTTAGACTTGTGATAGATAATCTAAGTTAACTTATGGATAATTTTGTTAACTTTATAATTTTGTGATGGGAATTATTTGTTTTGTGAATACATGATAACATTGCAATGTATTATATAACTTATGGATATCATGGTTTTTGTTTAATATATAATTATGTTGAAGTGAGTTGCAATTGAGTTGATAAGAGAATATTTAGTAAATGTATTGCTTCAATTGATTTTTGGAAGCTCTTTGAGCTTGATTTGGGTACTGAATTAAAATGACAGGTGATGAGAAGCCGCAGAAATAATAATTAGCTGCCAGTTTTTTCCCAAAAAAGAGACCTCATGAGGTCTCTTTTTTGCATTAATTTTCCCAGATATTTCATTATAGAGACCTCATAAGGTCTCTAGTTAACATTTTATATTTTATAAATGCAGAAAAGAGACCTCATGAGGTCTCTTTTTTGCATTATATTTTCCGTAAATTTCATTATAGAGACCTCACGAGGTCGCTAAAAAATAAATGCAGAAAAGAGACCTTATGAGGTCTCTCCTTTAAAATAATATAAAATTAAATTAAATAATATCTTAGCGACCTAATGAGGTCTCTTTATTAAAATATAAAATTAAATAATATAATAAAATAGTGACCTCATGAGGTCTCCATATAAAAAATATAAAATTAAATTAAATAATACAATAGTGACATCATGAGGTCTCTTTTTTTAAAAAAATCTGACAATTCGTTGGTGACCTCGTGAGGTCTCCGTTTGGCGACCTCATGAGGTGTCTTTAAAAAAGTGACCTGCATTTTATTGACCTACCGTTGAGGTCTTTTTTTCGGTCTCTTTTTCCCGAAAAGAGACCTCATGAGGTCTCTTTTCTAGGTCTCTTTTTGGCCTTTTTTTAGTAGTGTATCCAATAGCATTTATATTATTCACATACTTCATGTAGACATAATCAAAGGCCAAACATCATATAAAATCACATATAGAATTTAAGGCATTTTGAAATCACATTACAATAAACTATTCTGCTCCCTATGCTGAGGGTCTGCGTATATCCCTTATATGTGTGAGTTGTTGTCTATAAATAGGACATATTTTTTTTAGGTGTGTTTGTGGGTCTCCTTTGGGTTATTGACTTTTTTTTTCTATATTCATGTGAAGTGGGGAATGTGATAGAGATGTGAGGAAGTAGGAGTGTGGAATGTTGAGGAAAACATGAGGAAGTAGGAGTATAATTGATGATTTCTTTTTATTATTATTTTTTGTTTTATTTTTGTTGTTGAAAAATTCAAACCATTTTTTTACGTGTGACTCTTTTTGTTTATACATATTTTGTTTTTATTTTTTATTTTTTATATCTTATCCAGGAAAGTGCGGATTGTATTGGTTCTTTTCCTTCCAGAATCATTTTTTCTTTCTTGTGGGTTTTGTTGTCTTTTTTTTTTGTTTGTCTGCATATGTATATGTTTGTAGTTGTATATAGTATGGGGTTAGGCAATGGAGAATATGTGATGTGTGGGGTAATTGGGGTAGATGTGAGGTGGTGTAGTGGGTAATGGGAGGTTAATTTTATTTAGTTTTTCTTTAATTTTACAAGAATAATAATTAACTATACATATGAATAAAGTATCAACTAACTATTTTAAATTAATAAAATCTAAGAAAAAGTCAAACATCTAGTAATAATATATACTAGATGCTTTTGTATATTTTATTTTCATTTATTATATCATATATATAATAAAAAAAACTAATTTATTTATGAAACATAATTTTAAAATAGTGTATATTTTCGTAGTCTTTCATTTCTTTTTAAACAATTGAAAATAAAATCAACCTTAGACTGTGGTTTTATTTTTTATAGGTTTCAAAAAAAATTAAAAATAAACCTAATAAATTAAGGTAAAAGACAAAATATTTAGTTTATATTTTTATAAAATATTTGAGCTCTAATAATGGTGTAAAACTTACGTTCGATCAAAAATTACGTGTCTATAAAATGTATTTAAAATGAGTTATCAAGGGTTTATTATGTAAGATTTCTCAAATATCTAAAATGGCGGGAAAATCGTTATAAGCTTGTTTTTTTTAAAGAAAATGTAGTAAACATTAATATAGAGTATGAGATGATGATGATTTTACCTTAAAAATGGATATTTTGGCCGGAAAACTCGCCGGAATCGTCCTTTCGACAGCCAGCAACAAAACGAGCTCTGCTCTTCTTTCCCGTTTGTTTGGCCTTTTTTTCTTATAATAAATTTAACAAATACAAATTCATATATATTATATTACAAATTAGTTGGAAAAGAAGGGGGACCAAAGCGGAGATATTAAAACATAGGGAGGTCTTTTGTATGTGTCAATTAGGGCACGTGGGTGATGTCATTAATAGTGGTTGTAGTACTAATTTTTCAAGACTTTTGTTTTAATGTCCAATTAAGTTTGGAGAGTGACTAATTTACCAACTCTCCCGTTTCTCATTACCTACTATTTATAACCTAGGTTGTTTTGTAAGACGAAGCTAACTTATTAGATACATATGATATTTCCTATTATATTTTCAATACTAATATTGTCTAAATAAATGAAAATTTTGGTATTATTCTTTTTCTTTTGCACAAGTCACTTTGGTTACGTATATTATGATATTGACTTCATTGTATCAGAAAGCATAGACAATTTATGATACATAACTCGTAATCTGTTGATGGTTCTTTTCTGATATGCAGATAATATATGAAAAATGTAGATGTAATTTTTGTATGTAATCAAGATACAATTTAATAATTGTGTATCTTATTGCAGGGGATTAAATCACGAACTTGAAGTATTGCTCCAAATCCTTTCTTCGAATCATTAGAAAATAAAGACATTATTTCACAAACTAAATTTTTTTTGTTGTGTCTTTAATCCAAGTCTTTTTGAGTTTTTGTTGTTCTTCTTACTTCACATTTCTGAAGCGTGAAAAAAAAACAAAAAAAAAAAACTTAATTTAAAATGTAGAGCATATTAACGTTGAAACAGTTACCATGTAACTATTCCCACCTCTTTTTAAATTAACATTTATCTTCTTCTTTTTTTCTTTTTTTTCAGAAAAAATAATATTGGGTTGCATGGGATCGGGTCGATCCACATGGGCGACTCAAACTCAAAAATTACATCTCCCCTTTCGCATATGATGGACAAGACCCAAGCCAACACAACATCAACTCAACACACAATTCATACGAAAAATAGTTCGTGCAACCTGTGAGCATCAAGAGCTTACCTTTAAGGTTTTACAAGCCCTACATAGGAATTCAATCGCGTGTGGAAAGAATTCATTATTATTAAATGGACATCATTACTCACAATACCCCAAACTTCATTCACTACTTCAATAATTACTTGTTTGATCCCTCATCCTCTTAAAGAGGTTAACTCGAGTTCATGTTTAACTTTATACACACAATTACACATTATATGTTTAGTGCAATAGCCGCCTTGTATATACAAGTTTGTTATTTAATTAATCGTCTTTCCTATTTACTCGAATCTATCTATTCCAATTCAACTGCTTTCATAGACATGTCCTGCATTGCTGAATCATTCATGGCTATTAGTAACATTCTAAAGTAGCAACATCGATCGAAACTTCAAGAAATAGCAAAAAAGGTCAAAGAGTATTTCATTGAAAAGTCATTTTAACTTTTCAGGATCTCATACAATGAAGAAGCATACAATGAAGAAGCATGAATCATTCTTTCATTGACCAATTGATCGCTTGACACACATATTATGAAACATGTTTACAATATTTTTCACCTTATATTTGTGTATGTGTCTCATTCTTTTGATTAGCCAACATCGTACAGACCTCAGTTTAAACACCTCAAGATGTTTAACCCAGTTTCTCTTTTTCAATGATCCTTAAATTCATTTTCTTTGAGAAATTTTTGTCCGGCTCATAAACAAGTCATAAATTGGTGGTGGAACTCATATATTCAAATTTTTTGACGTAACAGGCGATTGCTCATGTGAGAGAGCCAATCATGCGACTTGTTCAATACACTTTACTTCTTATAAAATATCACATGCTTACTACATTTGAACATAAATTCAATAGTTTTATATAGAAGAGAACATTATAACAATCAAGTTATTTTAGAATACTGAAATATCATCATACTCTACGTAAATCTAGAGTCTTAACATGTTTTTCGAACAAGTCTCTAGATGGCCTTTGTAAAAGGATCAGCTATCATTTCACGTGTATGAATGTATTGCAAAGTTATTTCTCCACTTCCTCTTACGTCTCTCACAAAATTATACTTGATGTCGATGTGTTTGGTATTGTTGTGATACTTAGGATTCTTTGTGTATACGATAGACGTTTGACTATCACAATATAGAATCATGGGACCCTCAGAATTCTTTGCAATACTAGCATGCTCAAATAATCTCTTTAACCAAACATCTTCTTGTACTGCAGAGGCACAAACCACAAATTCAGATTCCATTGTTGAAAGAGTTGTGCAAGTTTGATTCTTACTTTTCAATAAAATGGCACCACCATTTAGTAAGAAAGCATACTCGGATGTTAATTTTCTATCATCCCGGTCACCAGCCCAATCAGCATTTGTATAACCTCTTATGAATAAATCAGATCCACTATAACACAGTGTATGATCTGGAGTTCCCTTCAGGTATCTGGACATTCTCTTTACTTCATTCCAATGATCTCTTCCAGGATAGGATTGATACCTGCTAACTAGATTCACGGCATAACAAAAGTCTGGGCGAGTATACATTATAGCATACATCAAACTCTCGATAGCACTAGAATAAGGAACTCGAGATATGTCTTTTTTTTCCTTTTCAGTTTTTGGACACATTTCAAGGATTAAAGTTTCACCCCCTGCTACAGGAGTATCCATGGATTTGAAACTATTCGTTCGAAAATATTCCAATATTTTCTTTATATAAATTTCTTGAGATAAACTCAAATCTTTCTTGGAACGATTTCTTTGGATCTTAACACCTAATATGTAGTGTGCTTCACCCAAATCTTTTATATCAAATGATTTGGATAGCCATGACTTGACAGTTTTTACATACTATAAATTATCTCCAGCTAATAAAATATCATCTACGTAAAAAGAAAGAATTACAAAATTTCCATTGGACTTTTTCACGTAGATACAACGGTCTTCATTGATCATGGTGAAATCAAATGACATCACCTCCTTACGAAATATTAGATAACACTGCCTTGAAGATTGTTTTAGGCCATAAATTGATCTTCTCAATTTACATATTTTCTTTTCGTGACATTTAACAAGGAAACCTACTGGTTGTTCCATGTAAATTTCCTCGTTTAATTATCCATTGAGAAAAGCGATCTTCACGTCCATTTGATGTAATTCTAGATCTAAATGTGCAACAATAGCTAAAAGTAATCGCATAAAAGTAAACTTCACAACTGGTGAAAAAGTTTCCTCGTATTCTATTCCAACTTCTTGAGTAAAACTTTTTGCCACCAACTATGCTTTGTGTCGTTCTATTGACCCATCCAATTTACGTTTAACTTTAAGAATTCATTTATTTCAAATAGTTTTACGTTACTTAGGAAGGTCAACTAGATCCCGGACTTAATTGGTTTTCATGAACTTTAATTTTTCTTTCATCGATTTTAACCATTCATCCCTTTTAGGGCTCGATATGGCCTCTGCTACAGATTAGGTTCATCAAATTCTATAGGAGATACCAAGAAAACATAATTCTTAATCTCATAAGATCGTTTAGGCACACCTTTTCTTGTACTCTTACGTATTTGAAGTTCAGATTACTCTATAGGATTTGAGGATTCATAACTCCCACTTGGACCAGGAATCATTCCTTGATCCATTAAATTATCAAGTATGTTTGACAACATTATCTGATCTTCTGAATTCAACATTTCATACAGAGGCTTAACTTCATTTATTTCACCCTTTCTAGGAAAACCATTATCTAAAAATCTGACATCCTGTGATACAATTTCAATAATACTTCCATCCTCTAGTTCATCAATGAACACATAACCCTTGGAGTGTTTAGAGTACCTTATAAAGATACATTTCTTTCCATTTAGACTTAGTTTATCAATCTCACCAAAACGGTCTTTAATGTATGCTACCCAACCCCATGATCGTAGATCATTCTGTTTTGTTTTATGCAGTCCAAAGTTCATAAAGAGTGGAAAACACTGATTTAGAAGGCATTTGTTCAATATGTAAGCCGAAGTAAATAATGCATCTCCCCAGAAAGAGATAGATTATGCGCTATCATTGATCTTGTCATGTCTAATAATGTCATATTCCTTCTTCAGCTACACCATTTTGTTGAGGCGTATAAGGATTAGTTAATTGTCTGATAATACCCTTTTCACTACATATTCTTCAAATTATTTTGACAAATATTCACGTCCTCGATCGGTTCTTAAAGTTGTTATGCTTTTATCTAAATTTATTTTCAACTTCATTCATATATCTTTTAAAGCACTCAAGTGCTTCAGATTTATGAGAAATCAAATAGACATAATCAAAGAGCGTAAAATCATCAATACATGTAATGAAGTATGTAGCACCAGACCGTTCCCTTCATTCGTTGGACCACAAATATCAGAATGAATTAATTGAAGTGAAAACTTAGCTTTCTTAGCCTTCCCAAATGGTTTACGCGTAATCTTTTCAGCAAGACAATTTTCACAAGTTGACATTTCAATTTTGGTGAAAGAACCTAAATGTCCTTCTTTTGCCAACCTATTCATTTAATCTTGACCTATGTGACCTAATCTAGCATGCCATATAATAACATCAACATCACTGTTACTTGAATAACATGCAATTACACAACGGTCAACATAATAGTCATAAGTTGAAAAATTATAATCTAAACGATAAAACGGTCATAACGAAGTCCAAAACCATATAAAACATTATCTAGAATTATTCTAACACCGTCATAACTAAAAAAATCAAAACAAACATCTAAAAGATTAGACACAGACACTAAGTTTCGTCGAATCTCTGAAATATATAGGACGTCATGCAACATCAAGGAGTGACCACCACACAAGTCCACTTTGCAAGTGCCTATACCTTTGAATTCAAGCCTAGCATTATTTCCTACGTAGATCCACCTTAATTTAGATGAAACTCAACGAAACTCGATAAACGCCTCTCTAGCTCGAGTCACGTGGTCGGTGGATCCTTAGTCTACACATAGGATAAGATTCATTTAGTAAAGAAGTGTTAGAAACATATGTAGCACTTAGAGATGCATTTAGAAATGCTGCCTTTTTGGGCTCGGTACATTAACGAGCAAAATGCCCCAACATTTGGCAATTATAGCACTTCATTTTGTTCTTGTCCCTCATCTTAAAAAACCGTTTTTCTTTCTTGCAATTTGGCTTCTTCTTTTTCTTAGAGGGTCCTTCTCCAGTCTCTTTGTCTTTCTCATTTTTTTTCCAATTTTTCTTGCGCTTGAAGCTGAAGTTTTTGTACCACTTGACTCATCCACTAAGGCATTAGAAGCAGCTTTAGTAGCACCAAGGCGCTCATCAACAAATTCAACATGACGTGCAACATCGGAAAAAGTTTTGATGTTATCATTATGAGTCATGTTAACCTTCAAATGTTCCCAATTATTGAGAATAGATCGACTTACTGTCTGAACTTGTTGCTCACCTTAAAGAACATCGCCAGCACTCTTGAGTTGAGCTATCATGTTTGAGATCACCCTAAGGTGTTGTTTGATATTTTGATCGTGATGTTTTCTATAAGTGTCAAATTTGATAGTCAACTGTTGGAGGCGGGTTACAAACGTACCCCCATACGTTCCTCACAGATGTGCCACATAGCATGAGAAGTAGGGAATTCCTCACATTCATGTATGAGGTCATGAACTCCAGAACTAACTATTATTCCACGTGCGATGAAGTTAGCCTTTTTCCAAGCTTTGTAAGCGTCAAGATCCCTTCATTGTTGTGCAGTATTACCCTCTTATGGTTGATTCAAAACATGATTTGTAACTTCCAAAAAATTTTGCTCTTTCAGTAGATACCATATTTTACGACTCCAGATGTCATAATTATGATCGATAAGTTTTTCACCTTTGTTTAAGTCAGCAATGATACTTTTTGATGTCCTTTCTGTTATTGACATATAATTAGGCAAGAATTTTAACAATTATGCATGTGACATACACATTCAATCAAATTAGTTCTCATAATGGTTTCATATTTAAATGTAAAATCAAAAGGACACATAAGCATCCAATCATCATCTACAAACTAAACATTCAACCAAAATATGAAACCAACTTTTTAATGTGTATAATAATATATTGTAGACTTTTAATGACAAGGGTTTTTAAGTCTAATAATATAATATGAGGAAAATAACAAACTACATAATTCATATCTTGAAATACAAATAAGCAATGAAATTTACAAGTAATTCAAAGACTAAAATCCTCCCACAAGTCTTCAAGACAACAAATGTAAACCCTAGAAGGTTGACTGAGCCAAATGTCATGATAAATATCCGTCAATTTACTACCCCAAGGTTCACGGAGAGCGTCTGTTAAATAAGCTAAGGCTCTCCAATCAGAAATTCCCTTATATTTAAGCCACTTCAGTCTATTTTATTTCAAAAAGGTGAATAAAATCACGTGCTGACATATTAGGGGACATCTTCAATGACTCAAACTCTTTAAATTTTCTCTCTTTTTCTCTTCGAATAGCCCTTAGGTTCCTTGACGGATTTTGTGTCGCCCTTGGGACACCAATCTGTATGATTTCACGCCTTCAGAAACATGTCTTACGACGACTTACTCTTCTACCTTGTCCCTTTGCTCAACTTTGAGAACTCCCAATTGGAGTAGTTTGAGCATGTTCCTGTTCAACCATATCTGAAATGGGAACAAAATAGAAATATGGTTAATACTATTTAATGCGACAATATATGTCACAAATTTCTCGTAGAATACAAGGAATTGTTTAAGGAACTTAAGGACTAAGCGAATTTATCAAGACCAATTCTAACTTATAATTAATATCTTAATCTTGTCAAAATAATTGGTCATTATTCTTTATTAAATTAAGAAGATAACTCATGGGAAAAATAAAAACAAAGTCACCCTCAATCTGTTTTGACCATTTGAATAAACTTATGTTAAAGTAAATAAAATAAATATTTTATCAATATAAATGGTACTATTCTTCCTTTTCAAAGAAAATAACACTTTATGATTCAAAGGAAAAGGTACAGTATTTTATTAAAATAAAATATGTGTATTTTTTTTTAAAAATAAAATATGATTGTTTTTTTATTTCCTTGACAGAAGAAAGAAAAAAAAACAGATTCATCCTCTTTTGACAAGTTTTTCCCTTTTCATGTGGGACCCTCTTTATTTTTATTTTTTTAATCCTTAACAAGAAAAGACAAAACAACAGGAAAGTAAATAAAAAAATAAATAAATAAACAAAAATCCCACCATTCACACGAGTAAAAGAGGAAAACAAACAAAACAAACTTATTCAGTTTTAATAAAGGAAGAGAGAAAAAGAGTTTTCTAAACAGGAGTAAAAGGGGAAAACAAACAAAACAAACTTATTCAGTTTTAATAAATGAAGAGAGAAAAAGAGTCTTCTAATTATACAAAAACTCAAAAACAAATCTCAACAAAATAAATAGCACCATTTTTTTATTATTTTCTTCATAAATTTCTAGCATTCAAGATATCTATCTTATGCTCATTATTTTCTTCTCATATAAATCAAAGGAACTTTTCAAATTCCTGGTCGAATTCAAGGTGTTCATGTGGTACTTTTGATCTCGAATTAGAAGGCATAAAACATGAGATTCAATTTTATGTTCAGCATAATCTTGTCAGTTTATATCAGGTTAGTATCTATTAAAATTCGTTAGTAGGAAAAACAATAGATTACACACTGATTTTTTTATATATACGCAAACAATAATCAGTGTTACACTTCAAGGAATTAGTATCCAAATAATGGAGTAATTAGTCTGACTCTGATACCAATGTAATATTTGTATGTAAACAAGATACAATTTAAGATTTGTGTACATTATTGCAGCGGATTAAGTCACGGACTTGAAGTATTGCTCCAAATTCTTTCTTCGAATCACTAGAAAACAAAGGCAGTGTTTCACAAACTAAACGCTTTTTGTGGTGTCTTTAATCTAAGTGTTTTTGAGTTTTTGTTGTTCTTCTTATTTCACTTTTCTGAAGTGTGAAAAAAAAAAAAAAAAAATAAACTTAATTTAAAAAGGAGAGCATATTAACGTTGAACAATTACCATGTAACTGTTCCCATCCTTTTTTAAATTAATATTTATCTTCTTCTTTTTTTCTCTTTTTTATTCATAAAAAACAATCTTGGATTGGATGGGATCGAGTCGATTTACATGGGCGATCCAAACCCAAAACATACATTAGATATAAAGTTTCGTCTACAACAATTGAGAGATTATTCTATACGTGAGTAAGCGTTTTTACAGACTTACACCTATATTATTTGAATCAAAATATTATCATGAATTGATCGACATGTTACATTACCAATTTTCTATTGAATGTTGAATCTTGTAGATTCAAAATAATACATTTTGAATTGCAAATAAGGTTGTTTCAAAAGAAAGTGACAAAAATAACTGAAGAAGAATCTTCAACATTAATTGTTTTTTAATAATTTGAATTCCATATTTCAAATCTGGAAGTTAAACAAGTAATATGGTTAAGGAAGTTTAGATTAATTAATTGAATCAATTATTACTTTTATTTCCTGCTGTTTCGTATGTATCGTCATTATTACTTTCAAAGTTATCATGAATTTTATGTTAGTTTTCTTTATAAATTATCATATACTTAGACTTTGTTTTCTTAACATGAGCTCAAATATATAAGATGTAGCGTTGGACATGTAATTGGGCCCATGTTGAGCACGAACATGCCTATCTAATAAAGAATAATGAGCTAGTTTGAAATGCATTTTTGTTCACATTCGCTTGATCTTTATTTAAAAGTAGAATTTTATTTTTATTTTTTACTCTTCACATATTAAGAAAAGACAATTATTTTTTTCTATATTTTATCCCTATCAGTAATTACTTTTTTTTTTCAAATTATATTCTAAGATATGATATTGAACATCAAATAGATATAGTGCGATAAAATAATTATGACAATTAGTTTTTTCTTAGTGTATGTGTCAAATCCAAATGTAAACAGAGAGAGTAGTTACCAAGATTTCACTCAATAGATGATTAACACTTTCTACAAATCAATACATGTGGTTTATGTAGTGGATTTCATTCTACATTTTACGTGACACATAAGTAAATTAGACACTCGCAAAAGTCAAAACTATCCTTACAAATAAATTAGATTATATCAAGCTTCATGTTGTTACCCTGAATAATTGGCTCTTCTAATATAGTAGAAAAGAAAAGAAAAGAAAAGAGAAAACAATATGTTGTTTATATATAAAGATGACAGTTCTAATCATGATTTCATCGTGAATTCTAGATATCATATTTACATTTAATCATATAAAATCTAATTCTCATAAATCATAAGCTATTCGGACGTCAAGTTATTGTTGTATAGCGCATCAATCTTTTTTCCCTTGGTAATGTTCTAGAGAGATTAATGAAGAGTTTCTGTAGATGACGCATTTTCTTGAGAGTTGTTCTTCTCTATTATCGAGTTTTTTCAAAGGAATTTTTTAGGAGGAAACACCTTTTTTAAAAAAAAAACTTGAAACAGAAGAAAAAGGTTTAAATTTTGGTGGGGCTATTGCTTCTTTACAATATACCGATTAAGGGACCGCTGGACGCTGCAGCGGTCTTAAGCAGTGCCCCATCCTTATTTTCAAGTTAGAATCTGACTATCTCTATTTTAAGTAGCACCCTAGAATAAGGAATTCTTCGTTAACCCAGCAAATGCTGACCTACTTGATTAAACTTTATCGAATTGATATACGAAGTTTATAACTCGTGCATATTATCAAAGGTGTTTTCAATAATTAAATGGATCATTATTATAACATAGTGGAAATTAATTATCATTAAAATACTAAGAAACATTCTTATAAATACAAGACTATTTTGTTTTTCTCCATTGATTCAATCAAATTACAGAAATAGACAACAAATATTTTTTCAAATAAATAAATAAATTTTTAGTAGTAAATAAGGTCATTATCAAAGACTAATAAATGCTCAATTTTGGAACTTCCTAGATTCAGGTACGTTGCAAGGAATATTACTTAATGTTAGTTAGCCAACAATATTTCTTTGAAAAAACTAAAAACATTTTTTTTAATTTGTTAAAATATGAATTAAAATAATTTAATTAAAAAAGAAATGAATAAATAAATAAGACCTCACTTTTGCTAGTACGGCTTTCATATTCTTTTTATTATTATTTAGTGCTTATGAAACGTCATGATGATAGTATGAATAGGTGAGAAATAAGAACATTGACAAACAACTAAATGGAATCTATTGCAACTAAGAGGGTGTTTGGATAAAAAAAAATTTAAGTGATTCAAAAGTCAAAAGTCAAAAGTCAAAAGCCAAAAATAGGTAGCTATTTACATTAGATTTTTTTTTTTTGACTATTTAAGCATTAAGTAAAAGTACTTGGAGTTTTGCCAAATATTTTTCAAATTTAAAACTAATTAACACTCATACATACCAAAAAATAAGTAAATCCAAACACCCTTTAAATAAAATTAATTTGAATATTATCTTTATTCTAACTTAATTTTGACAATAGTGACAGTTCATACTGATAATTAACAATAATGAATGTATATAGTTGAAAGTAAAAATTAAAGTAAGGTTCCAAACATAGAGTTGTTGTAACCCATAGGATGGTGGTGATCGGTGATGAAGGTGTATGATGGTGATTTGTGGACGTCCAAAATATATATAAATTGTCATATATATTTTCTTGAGTTTTATATCTAAACTATTGGAGTGTGAGAAACATTGTGACAAATATATCTAAATTATCACTTATAAGTTTGAGAAACACACCTCAAGTAATATGATGGTGATCGGTGATGAAGGTGTATGATGGTGATTTGTGGATGTCCAAAATATATATAAATTATCACATTTTCTTGAGTTTTACACCTAAACTATTAGAGTGTGAGAAACATACCTAAATTATCACTTATAAGTTTGAGAAACACACCTCAAGTAATATGTGATAGTATGTGTATTACACTCTTAAAAAAACCACCACATGAAAAAAAATTCCACGGTGATAAAATTTAAAATTTAAAATAAAGAAAAAATTTAATTAGCCTATAAAAGAAGAAAACAAAGTGTTAAATCGAGAAGGATGTTAATAAATATAATGATTTAGGAATTACTTGAATTTGTATGAAAAGTTAGTTGATGGCAATTTAGAAATTAGGCAAGTTGTTAATCCAACTGTCAGTTAGTTGAGAAATCTAACAGTGTATATAAGGCATTGTTGCATTGTAATCACGCAACTAATTCATTCTCACTGAAATAACATTCTTCTTCTTCCTTTTTTCTCTTTACTGGATCTGTACATGGTGAATCTGAATTTATCAATTGTATACAAATTAACATGGTATCAGAGCTTTATACCCACGATTGTGAGGTTTGTTGATGATGAATTGTGCAAATTCGAGATTAGCTGAGCTTCATCAATGGCAGTTCCTAAGTTCGATCACAATCATGCTTTGTTTCTGCAACCTTCTGACACCACTGGTGCTTCTATCATTCCGATGCAATTAACTGGATCCAACAATTACTCTATCTGGCACAAGGCTATGCATATTCAACTACTTGGAAAAAACAAGCTAGGGATTGTAGATGGCAGCTGGAAAAAAGAGGATTTTAGAGCAGATTTAGGGCATCAATGGGATCGATGCAATGCAATAGTTCAGGGATGGATCACGAGCTCTGTCACACCTGAATTGCACACAGGAATCGTTTATGCGTCCAGTTCAAGAGAAGTCTGGGAGGATCTGCGTGACAGATTCGACAAGGTAAACGTTTCACGGATCTATCATTTGCATAAGACTATAGCCACTACAGTGCAAGGCAACGATACTATTCCTAGTTATTTCTCTAGACTACGAAATTTATGGGATGAATTTGCAAGCATTATACCACCTCCTTGCCATTGTACTGGTTCTAAAGATTTTTCTTTGCATTTGGAGAGACAAAAACTGATGCAATTTTAATGGGCCTTAATGAGACCTATGATCAATCACGTAGTCAAATTCTTATGATCGAACCTACACCTACTATCAACAAGGCTTATGCAATGCTTATTGAGAGGGCGAGCTAGAGATCTATAGGATCCTCTTCGATAAGTGGTGAGGGTATAGATCTGGCTGCTCTTATGGAAGGGAAGGGGATGCATCATAATGTTGATTTTGGAGCTCATGTCATAGAGAGGGGAATGCCTTATCGTTATAACAACGGTACTTCTCATAATTTTAATAAAGGGAAGAAGAATTGGGACCTGAAATGTGACTTCTGCCACCTTCAAGGTCATGTGGAAGCTAAATGTTTCAAGTTGCATGGCTATCTACCGGACTGGAAGTTTAAGAAAAAAGGAGGTGGAGGTGGTAATACCGGTAACTCTGCTTACAATGTGCAGGCTGATAATTCATCTGGAATGGCCTCGGGTGCATCTGGAGTAAGGGACAAAGGCATAGATCAGTTAGTTCCTAAAGATCTGCCAAGAGCACCTCAAATGTCTAGTGATCAACATGGACACATTTTGCAGATGCTAGATGGAGATATTTCCACTAACAATGTGATGGCCAACATGGCAGGTATGGCTCACACTTCTATGTCTCCATTAACAAACTTAAAGTGAATAATCGATAGTGGTGCCACTAATCACATGGCATGTAGTTTAGACATGTTACATGAAGTTAAAATTGTTAAAACTGAATAGAACAGGAAGGTGCACTTACCAAATGGAGGCATGACCTTGGTATCTCATACTGGTAGTTGTACACTTAGAAACACAGAAGAGTTACATGATGTCCTGTTTGTGCCAGAATTTCACTATAACCTTTTATCTGTACCAAAAGTCACCAAAGAACTCAACTGCTTTGTATCATTTTACCCTGGCTTTTGTTTATTCCAGGACCTTTCCAGTGGGAAATTGATGGGGATTGGTAAAGAAAAGGATGGATTCTACATCTTGGAACAACAAAGATCTTCTAAATCTGAAGTTGAAGTTCCAAACAAAGTAACAAGTTTTTCTGCACATGATGATCAAAGAGATATTTTGCTATGGCATAGAAGATTAGCACATGCTTCAATTGGTTCACTACATGATATGTTAGGTTACTCTATTGATGATTGTAAGTCAGTTTTAAGCAAATGTGAGATTTGTCCATTGGCTAGACATACACTACAAGAAAGTGTACTTTTAGTGACCAAATCTTAACGAGGGGATATTAATCCGGTCGTTAAAAGTGTATTTATAGCGACACATTATTTTCCGGTCGTTAAAGGTCCATTCTTAATTTAATATAATTAGAGTTAGTATAATATCCATATGTTAAGAGTATTTATATCAAGTTAATAATTATTTATATATTAAAACACATTTTTTTCCGGTCGTTAAAGGTCCATTCTTAATTTAATATAATTAGAGTTAGTATAATATCCATAGGTTAAGAGTATTTATATCAAGTTATTAATTATTTATATATTAAAACACATTTTTTTCCGGTCGTTAAAGGTCCATTCTTAATTTAATATAATTAGAGTTAGTATAATATCCATATGTTAAGAGTATTTATATCAAGTTATTAATTATTTATATATTAAAAAATGAATTGAAATATTAATTTGTTTTATTTCTTTATATTTTCAATACACACGTATCATTCTCCCACTTCTTCAAAAAAATTAAATAATATCCATATACTAAGAGTATTTATATCAAATTATTAATTAATTATTTATATATTAAAAATGATAGTGAAAGTTTAATTTATTTGATTTCTTTATTATTTCCAATACACGTATTTATCCCAGTTGTTAAAAAAAGAAAACATAGATACTCTATACGCTACCATCATTTTCTCTCTATCAGTGAAAAAACTAACCCTAAATTTTCTCAGCATCTACTAATTAATGGAGAGATTGTTAGAGAAAAATCAGCAATTATTGGAGAGAATTCCGCAACCACCTTCACTCCCATGTTGTTTTGAAGAAAATCAGCTAAGAAGAGATCTAATTAGGTGAGTCTCTCCAAGGTTTGTTAGAGGAAAATTAGCATATTCGTAACCCACGTTTCTCTGCTAAAAGTTATAAAAAGATGATCTGCATCTCTATTGTTTGATTGCAGAACAAAAAAATCACCTTTCTCTTCTTACGATTTGTTGTGGCTTTGCTTCGGTTGACATTATTCAGACCCTATCTTGGTGTTTCAATCTCTTAAAGGTATGATTTTTATTATTAGAACTATGAATTGCTTTGTGGAATGCTTGATTTTGTTCAATTTTAGGTTTTTCTAGTAATGGGTTTCATATGGGTTTTTTCGTTCTTTTTTGTTTTTCCCAGTAATGGGTTTCATATTGATTTTTCGTTCTTACTTGTTGTGTGTGGTATATTGATTTTTTGTGATGAGTGAGTGAGGAAAACAAACAAGAAATACAACTTGTAAGTTCAATAGTGTAATATTTTGCGGAAATGTGCTAAGAAAGTAGTTAATGCCAAGGGGTGGAGGAATTTGAGCATAATGGGGCTAAAAGTAACAGCTTTAGCAGAAAGTTGTTTGGAAAAACTAAAAAGTTTTATGTCATCCAAGTCTAGAATGAAGTTATGGATGATAAGGATCACAACATCAGTGCTTATATGGATTTGCTTAGTTCAATTAACGATATTGGGAGAGAATTGGGGTCCTAGAGTTTTAAAAGGCTGGCCCCCTTGTCTTTCTCACAAATCAGCTGCAGTACTGGCTGTTAAATTATCGTCTGAGGTCCCTGCCAAAGTTCTTCCACCAAAGAGTAAGTACAAGTTTTTTCACAGGCCTGTATGTACCTTTACCTTTATGATTTTTCCTCGCCCTTGGCATTCCGAGTTGAATCTTTCAGAATGGACAAGTGTACATCTTTCTTTCAGTTGTTGTACATCTATATTCATGCTTTTGATGCCCCAGCCCAAAATTGCATTTTGAATTTGATCCTCAATGTGTTCAAATGAAGATACCAGTGGGATCTTGGTTGTGTTCAGAGCCATTCCTTCATGAAGCAGATCAAGAATTTCTGGGGCAAATGAAGAGAAAGTACTACTTCCAAAATACTCTTCACATAGCCAAAACTGGCTGACCTGCAGAGTGTTTTCAGTCAGTACACGTTCCTTATTCGTACAAATCACAGTAGCTATCGTGCTGAATTGTTTTTTCACCTACTTTGGTTGACAACTTAGAGATCATGGTGCTTTTTGTGTCATAGGATTAAGAGGAAACATCAAAATGGGGTCTTTTTAGTGTGAATATGAAATTTTTAATAAGTATAGGTTAATGCCATTTATGGATATTGTAGTTGGAGGCCTTGTTATAGAAGGAATATGAAATTGTTAATGAGTATATTCCATAATGTGTATCCTCTGTTTCTCTGTGTCTGAGCCAATGGACTATTGAAACTTGTATTATTGTCATAACGTGATATCTTCTATTAGTGCCTACAAAGTGCTATGTGTTTTTTTAAAATAAAGTATACAACATGTTGTTGGCCTGCTTTAGAATATGATAAAAAAGTGTTGTTGCACCTGGACTGTTGCCGACTTAATTGTTGCTAGCAGCTTTTGTTAGGTGTTAAGCTGTTGCTTTACCTGCTAAGTTGCTGCTTTACATGTTATTTGCTAACCTACTACTATTGCTAATTGATGATGAAGTATTTTCCATGGTCCTTATGTGTTTAGTTACGACTATATAATAATAAAATGATATTTACAGAATCTTCTTTTGTTAATTATTATGCATTTAATAGGAAAATTCATAAAACTTGAGAATTTATTCAACAATCACACATATTAAAAGAAGAAATAGAGCCTTTTGTCGTTACTGCTGAACAATAGTTTTTGTTTTGTTTGACCCAATCATATGTCCGGTCATATAAACTAGGATATATAAGATGACAACTTGAATAATAATAAAGACTAATAAAATAAATAATAATAATATATAATAATAATATATAATATATAATAATAATATATAATATTAATAAAGAATAATAAAATAAATAATAATAATAATAATAATAAAATATTAATAATAACATATAATAATAATATATAATTATAATAATAAGAAAAATAATAAAAAATAATAATAACAATAAAAATAATTAATATAATCTAATAATAAATAATAATAATAATAATATAACAATATGAAAATAAAAATAATAACAATAATAATAATAAATAATAAAATAAATAATAATAATAATATGTAAAATATTAATAATAATAATAATAATAATATGTAAAATAATAATAATAATAATAATAATAAATAATAATAATAATAATACATAATAATAATAATAATAATAATAATAATAAATAATAATATGAAAATAATAATAATAATAATAATAAATAATAATATAAAATAATATGAAAATAATAATAATAATAATAATAATAATAATATAATTGTAATAATATATAATAATATATAATATATAATAATAATAAAGAATAATAAAATAAATAATAATAACAAAAATAATAAAATATTAATAATAATAATATATTATAATAATATATAATAATAATAATAAAGAGTAATAAAATAAATAATAATAATAATAAAATAATAAAATATTAATAATACTAATAATTATAATAATAATAAATAATAATAATAATAATAATAATAATAATAATAAAAGAATTAAGGGCAAAAAGGTAAAATATTTGGTCAACTTAAATGAGCTTTTAAGCTAGAAAAAAAAGCACCCCTTCCCCAATAAGACAGAATAATTATCTAATTCTGTAAATATACATGAACAAAGTACACATTTATAATCGGAGCAATCACTATACAAATAATTAATTAAAAATCACATAATTTTGTTTTCTGAAACTTACCTAGAATCTTTTAGAAGGTCTTCTTCAACTTTTGAACAATAAATGGTTAGTTCTTACTTATGTTGGTGTATTTATAATATCTTTTGGTGAATGAAGATTATGGCACCTAATAAGGAATGGATGCAACTTGTTCAAGATAGACTTGATAATGCTTACATCATTGGGGTGGAGAAATTTTTGGATTATGCTTTTACAAAATTGGGGGAAAAACAAGAAATACGTTGTCCCTGCATCAGATGTTGTAATGCATCTTCCAAAACTCGTGAGATGGTTAGGTCACATCTATTAGTGTATGGAATAGTTTAGGGTTATACTTTTTGGTATCATCACGGGGAGAGATTAGGTGAGGAAGAGGCGGATTTTGAATTCATAGAGGAAAATATCATTGAAAATGATGACGATGAGGATGAAATGCAAGAGCTCTTAAGGGATTTACACCCAGATTTCACTGAAGAGAATATGAATACTAACAGTGATGATTTGGTTGAGGCGGAACCAAATCCTGAAGCGAAACGATTCTACGGCCTATTAAATGATTATAAACAATCATTATATGAAGGTTCAAAAGCAAGAAAACTTTCAACTTTGATTAAGTTACTTCACATTAAAACTATTGGCCAATGGAGTAATGCTTCATTCACAATGTTGTTGAAGATGCTAAAGGAAGATTTATTGCCTAATGGATCAAACTTGCCAGATTCATATTACGAGGCAAAGAAGGTAATTCGGAATCTTGGACTTTCTTATGAGAATATAGATGCATGTAAGAACAATTGCATGTTATACTGGAAGGATGATAAGATTCTCGAATTTTGCAAAGTGTGTGGTTCATCTAGATGGAAGGAGAATAAACACAATGGGGAAACACAATCTAAACGTGGTAAAAACATACCATGCAAGACTTTAAGTTATTTTCCTCTAAAGCCAAGACTTCAGAGATTGTTTATGTCCTCCAAAACATCTTTGTTGATGAGATGGCATCATGATGAAAGAGTTGATGATGGAATAATGAGGCACCCAGCTGATTCAGTTGCATGGAAGAGACTTGATGAACTTCATCCATCTTTTGGTACTGAGCCTCGTAATGTTCGACTTGTACTTGCTAGTGATGGTTTTCAACCATTTAAAAATTCGAAAACTCCATATAGCATTTGGCCTGTCGTACTTATTCCTTATAATTTGCCACCTTGGTTATGCATGAAGCAAGAAAATTTTATTTTATCGATGCTTATTCCTAGTCCTGATTGTCCCGGGGATGCAATTGATGTTTATCTCCAACCTTTGATAGATGAATTAAAGGAATTATGGGAAACTGGAGTTGAGACCTTTGATGCGTCAGCTAAACAAAATTTTATGCTACATGCAGCTTTGTTATGGACCATTAATGATTTTCCAGCATATGGAAATTTGTCAGGATGGAGTACCAAAGGAAAATTGGCTTGCCCGTGTTGCAACAAAGAAACTCTTTCAACTAGGTTGGTAAAAGGTCAAAAGGAGTGTTATATGTATAATAGACGCTTTCTTCCTCCTAATCACAAATGGAGGAAAGATAAAGATTCCTTTGATGGCACACATGAGCAAAGATTACCACCAAAAATGTTATCTGGTAATGATATACTTGATCAAGTAGGTGATTTAGAAGGTGTAACACAATCAAAGGATCCAAGGAAGAAGATTAAAATATCACACAAGAATAGGGGTGATAATTGGAACAAGAAGAGTATTTTCTTTGATCTTCCATATTGGAACACTCTATTGTTGCGACATAATTTAGATGTGATGCACATTGAGAAGAATATTTGTGATAATATTTTGAGGACAATCTTAAATGTCAACGGAAAAACCAAAGACACCTTGAATTCTCGATTGGATTTGCAAGCAATGAACATAAAGAAGGAATTGCATCCGATAGAGAAAGGAGATAAATATGAGTTACCTACTGCAAGTTGTACTATCTCCTACAGAGAAGAACAAATTCTTCACTTTCTTAAAGAATTTAAAGGTCCCGGATGGGTTTTCATCAAATATTTCTCAGTGTGTCAACCTTAAAGATCGGAAACTTTCAGGATTGAAAAGCCATGATTGCCATGTTATTCTACAACATTTACTTCCACTTGCTTTACGTGGTATGCTCTACAAATCTGTGCTTGAACCACTTATTGAGTTGTCAATATTTTTTAAGATACTCGGAGAAAAATGTTTAAGAGTAGATGAGCTAGAGCAAATAGAAGCCCAAATTCCAATCACTTTGTGCAAGTTAGAAAAGGTTTTCATTCTTGCATTTTTTGATATCATGGTCCACTTGCCAATTCATTTAGCTAATGAAGCTAAGATTGCTGGACCTATCCAATATCGATGGATGTATCCGGTGGAGAGATGGCTATACTTTCTAAAATCATTTATTCGTAACATGGATCGCCCAGAAGGTTGTATTGCACAAGGATATATAGCATTTGAATGTATGACCTTATGTTCAAGGTATTTGCATACGATGGATACAAAATTTAATCGCCATGAAAGGAATTATGATGGTGGTTCTATTGAATCTGATGGAGGTTTAGAAATTTTTTCTCAACCTAGAAAAAGTTTGAGGGGTGACAAACCAGTCAATCTTGATTCAAGTGAATTTGAGCTTGCACATTTTTATATTATGAAGAACTGTGATGAAATTCAACCATTTCTCGAGTAAGTAATGGCTCATTCTAATAAGTTACTTTTATATTTTCCATAGCCTTATATAAAATGACATGTTATACTGCAAATTATTTGCAGAGAATTTTCACAAATTTCAATTGATACATCCAAAAATCATTCAGAGATTGAATGGAATAGACGATTTGTTAGTTGATTAAAATTAAAGGTGAGAAGTTAAGCCTTTGTATATATTAAATAAATTTAGGAATAATATTTTCTAAACAATCTACCTAAATTTTATTGGTTGCAGAATTGCACAAGCACGATAAGAGTAAGAAAATAAAAGATTTGCTCTCATTATCACGTGGCCCTCTTCCATATGTGACATGTTTTAAAAGCTATGTTACTAATGGATATAGGTTTCATGTGCGAGATCATGATAAAGGTTTGAGAACTCAAAATTGTGGGGTGGTTGTAGTTGGTGAGACAGATGAAGAGACTAAAAATATTGATTATTACGGAGAGTTAACCGAGATTCTTGAATTACAATTTACTGGTGGGAGAAGAGTGGTTTTATTTCGATGTGTGTGGTTTGACGTATATGATCAACAATGGGGAATTAAAGTAGATGCATATGACTTTGTAAGTGTCAACTGCAAGCGATTTTTGAAAATAAATGAGCCTTTTATTTTAGCCAATCAAGCATCACAAGTGTTTTATGCTGATGATCTTGCAAATAATGGATGGCATATTGTACAAAAGGTTCAAGCTCGTGATTCTTTTGATGTTGGTGATAAAGAGGATGGCGATTCATCATAGCTTCAAGGAATCTAGGAGGCAGTTGTGACTTTGAATTCATGTTTGATTTCTGAGTTCTCATTTTATTATACTATGGTGTTGAATTTGATCCTAAAAATACCCTTGATGTTTTAGTTTCTTTTTTCAATTATTTTCTTCGTGATTCTCTGGCTGTTCTTATATATGGACTATTTATTAGTAGTAACGTAATATTATTTATTTACACGTAAATTGCGCTTAAAAACATTGAAGCTTGCTGGGATTTTATTTGTAGATTCTGAGTGACTTGTAATTAATTATTTTTCTTTTTCAAAGCTTCTTTCATAATATCCATCTTCTGAAACTGATATTATATTCCCGGCTGACCACATCCCTGTCACCATTTTGAGATGTTGATTAGTTAGGTTGTAGATATGTGGAAATTAACCACTTTCAAAATGTCAATTTCATGTCATTTTTTCATTCCAGAAAGCTATTCTTATTCTAGTTAATATTGTTTTATCTTGGTAGTTGTACCTATAGAAAGGAATGTAGTATTGAAAACTTGTTCAATGACTTTTCTCTTATTGAATGAACTAAAAAAGAAGTGATTTTTCTACTAGGTTTACATGGATCCATCAAAAATTCTAAAATCTGGAATGAAATCAACTGTCAAGCCTAATAAACTTGCATACCTTCCACCTGGTGCTTTAGCAATTAGGGGACGAGGGAAAAGCTTACAATCTTTGGGATCTGTAAGAGTAAGGGCTGAAGAAAGAACTCCAATAAGCAAAAGTCTAAACATCAATCCATCAACATCTTATCGAAATGATCCAGTACAGAATATTGATCATGTACCTCCTGGTTTTGATCTAGCTGAAGATAATGTTCCATGCTCTCCAGAAGTCGAACTAATGCAAGATGCTCAAACAAATGAAATAAGTATTTACTGTCTCAAGCTGGTTTTTTTTTGTTGTTTTTGGTGTGATGAAACTCTTATTTATGTCCGATCTGAATTAATTTGCAGGTGCATGTGAGTCCAAAAATGCAAAAAAAGTTAGAGGAACAAACATTTGTAAAAATGTTGCACGACTCAAACCTGGAGAAAAGTTAAATATCAATTTTTACCAAAATCGAGTTGTTGGGAAAAATTATGCCTCATTTGTGAGACACTTGGGTATTTTAATTCGTGATCGTAATATGTGCCCATTACGGGTGCACTCATGGACAGACATTAAAGAAGATTAGCTAGAGCACATGTGGGATACTGTAACTGTAAGTATTTGTGGAGTTTTATTAGCTTTATATCTGACTTCTCATACCAAAAAAGTAAGATCATTGCGCTATAATATGCAAAACATGTGGGACTATTAAGGTAAGTATTTAGAGAGTTATTAGCTAATTGAGTTTATGTTTAATGGTACTTGTGAAATATTGCAGGATAAATTTAGCTGTGACAACATGAATGCCATGAAAGAACATGTCCTTCAACACATGAGAAGGTTGTGGAATAACTGGAGAGGATAACTTCACAAGATTATGAAGTCTAAGCCATTTGGTGATGCTCTAAGAGATGTGCCAAGAGGGGTAGACAAGAGTGATTGGGAATGGCTGGTTAAGGAGCATTTCTTAAGTCACAAGTTTATGGTATAAATCCAAAGTATTTATTTATTACCATGCTATTTGAAGTTACTAACTAGAACTTTTATGGTATGTTGTGAATAAAGGAAACAAGTGAAAGAAACATTGTCAACAGGTCCAAGTTGAGTATGACTCATCGTACAGGGAGTAAGCCTATTAGAGAAATTATTTATGAATTGGTAAGCCTATTAGTCTCTTGTTTGATAAAATGATTGAAGATGATTTCCTTGACTTGTTTATTTATATGTTAAGGGAGGTAAAGATGGTAAACCACCAAAAATGGATACGATCTTCTTCGAGACTCGTAAGAAGGATAACAAGCTTGTCGAACCTGAAACTAATGCAAAATATGTAAGTTTAGTGATAAATTTTATTTTAAATCATATAACTTTACGTGTTGTATTATTTTAAGTTTGCTTGTATTCTACAGGCTGAAATCCAAAAATTGGTTCAATCTGATTCTTCTCTTACAAATATTGAGGTTGTAGAAAAGTGTTTTGGACCTCAATGTAAGAGTCATGTAATTGGATTTGGTGGAGGGATAATGACTAAAGAGTTGAAAGGTGGGAACTCTTCAAAGGCTGCATTATTAGATAGATTGAATGCACGTGAAAAAGAAAATGAATCACTAAAACGACGCTTGGATGAGTTAGAGAACAAATGTGAACGCATGGATGAGTTGGAGAGTAAATATGAACAGCTTGCGAGAGTACTACTTGGTCAGCCTTCAACACCTGCGTCTTCAAGTGATCAATAGATAGTACCATTAAACAGGTTAGTAAATCGATTTTTCTTTCTCTTTGTGATTGTACTCAAGATACAGGGAAGGACTTCGAATGCTTAATTTTTTCCTTAGCTTCTTGTTATAACCTGCTTTCTATTTACCATGTACAATTGATTCCTGGGTGGGCCTCGAACACTCTCTTTCGCAGTAAATATGAGACCAATAATGATGGGTGGGCCTCAAACACTCTCTTTTGCAGTGGCATTTGAATCTCTACTCTTTTTTTCAGAAAATCTCATATTTCTCATCCACAGACAGTGTACAAATTCTGTGTGGACCATTTTGAAAACTTGAGCTGCTTGTGTCTTGCCCTTCACACTCCTTGTATCTTCGGTATGATGTTGGTCCCATGGCAGGGATTGAATTAGCTTGGCGTGGATCACTGCCTCTGCAGGCTGACCCTTCTTGTCTTAATTCTCAATGTTGGCATGCCTATTTTATCCATGTTTATTATTCTCTTACAGTCAATTGTTAGTTGATTAAAATTATTCCACTGAATCCTTTCCTGCTGCATGAATGCTTCATTTGCCACTGTGTCTTCTAGTTGATTTACTTCTCTGTATCTATGTACTATAGTTCATGTGTTGTTCCTTGAAGTATATGTATCTCCCCTATTTTTTGTGTATTCCCATAGTATTTTTCAATCCTTATTGATCATCCTTGTTAGGCCTAATGAATCTGATTCCACCAACTCTTCATACTGGCAACTCTGAAATGTTTTCATGTTCTGCTTCATTTATATTAGAGATTTTACTATAGCAAGCAGAAAATATATTATGCCTCCCTCTTAGAAAAAAACTAAGTTGGTGCCTTTGGATGTTCTCTCTATTTTGGTCTGATGGTTATCATACTTTTTCTTGTGTGATTTCTTTATTGAATTGGTAGTTTGCTTCCCAAATTTTGGTCTGATGGTCTGTTTTGTTGGCTTTACAAAACCATTGTTGATCATTGAAGAAAATTGTTAAATACTTAATAAATGTTGGGAAGAGACTACAAGTTATTGTTGACATGCCTTCTTTTTTTTTCAAACATTATACAATTCATATGTTGTTAGTTAGAATACAGTTGTCTTGATTTGAAACTGCCCATGTGCATTATTAGTTCCCATGTTCATGTACCATTTCATTTCATATCATCTACTAAGTATTTAGCTATTACATATTCTTATTGAGAGATTCCTTACCTCATTGTATTTCGTCACTTGATATACACATATGTTTCCATTTGAAATGTTTAAATGTTCATTGTGTCATTTAAGCTCTAAATACTATGAATGTTACATTTTCTACTATTGTTACTGTTGCTGCCTCAAGTGCATATTCACAAGTATTCTATTTTGCATCTTTTAAAGTATGTTTAGTACATACTTTTTTATTCCTTGTCTTAATTGACATAAGTTTTTATCTTACAGATCTTGAATGTCAATATGAAGAATATACCGTTCAACAACGTACAGAGCAAGTAGAAGTTCAAGATGGCTTTCACTTTAGTTAGGGGTGGTTTAAATTAAAGACAATGTCATATCATTTATTTTTTGCAATTTCTCTTTTTTAGGAGTTGATAAAGATATGTTATGCTACTTGAATATGATATATCTTTCTTTAATTAGTTTTTTTGTATTAAGCAGGAGACTTTCTATAATGAATTTAATTATTTAGTTTATTTTGAGTGTTTTTGTATTTACTTTATAGAATTTTGTATAATAAAGAATGAAATTGGTTCCTTTAAACTCTCTTATAATTGGCTTCTTAAAATTATTTGAATAAACTACAATTAGCGACAGGAAATGTGGTCGTTAATAGTATTCGTATTGCAAGTGGAATATAATTAACGAAAATCTTTTTGGTCGTTAGAAGTGCTTTTACAAAGGGAAAATCTGGTCGTTAAAAATGCCATATAACGACCATCTAGATGTGTGGGGACACTATAATACTCCAACATTTGATGGCAACAAATTTTTTCTCACTATTGTTGATGATTTCTCCAGAATTGTATGGATTTTCTTGTTAAAGTTCAAGAGTGATGTGTTGTTAGTTTTAAAACACTTTTTCAGAATGGTTGTTACTCAGTTCAATACTACTGTTAAGGGTGTAAGAACTGACAATGGAGGAGAATTTATTAATAGTCATTTACAGGACTTGTTCAAAGAATTGGATATCATTCATTATAGAACTTGTGTTCATACCCCTCAACAAAATGGAGTTGCTGAGAGGAAACACAGACACATTCTTGAAGTTGCTAGAGCACTCAGATTTCAGGGTCATATACCACTCAAATATTGGGGTCATTGTGTACTTACTGCTGCATATATCATTAATAGATTGCCTTCTCAGACTCTAGCAGGACTGTCTCCTTTTGAGATGTTTTTTTGGGAAGAAGCCTTGTCTTACACATTTGAGAACACTTGGCTGTCTATGTTTTGCAAGCTCACTTCCTAGAAATGATAAATTTGCACCTAGGGCAGTGAGATCGGTGTTTATGGACTATTCTAGTGTCACAAAAGGTTATATATGTTTTGATCTTCAATATCAGAATTTTTTTGTCAATAGGGATGTGGTCTTCCATGAGGACCAGTTCTCTTTTCAACACATTCCCACTATTGCTAATCATCATTTTCCTACTCCACCCCATCTCACCAATATTTCTGACTTCTCAGATGTTTTTTCTGATATACCTTCTAGTTCTTTTCCTCCTATCAGCCCAGTTCATTCTCCTTCTGTTGTTCCTATTTCTTTACCATCCTCTCTCCAATCTACTCCACCCCCTACTACACAACCTCTTTGAAGGTCTATTAGGCAAACCAAACAGCCTCTTTGGTTATCTGATTTTGTTTCCAAACCTTCTACCAATACTGTTTTATACCCTACCTCCATTTCTTTTGGTCACTTATACCCCTCTTACCAGAGATATTTGCATGCTTTTTCTGTTGTTGTTGAGCCTATTTCTTATAAGGAGGCTGTTTCAGATGTTCGATGGTTGGAGGCTATGAAATCTGAGTTACAAGCCCTTCAAGATAACCATACTTGGGACTTAGTTCCCCTTCCTAAGGGAAATGTTCCTATTGGTTGCAAAAGGGTATACAAAGTTAAATTGAAGCCAAATGGTGATATTGAAATATTTAAGGCTCGGTTGGTGGCCAAAGGTTACACTCAAAGGGAGGGCCTTGATTTTCATGAAACATTTCTCCTGTGGTTAAGATAACTACGGTTAGGACTGTTCTTTCCTTAGCAACTCAACAAAACTGGCATGTCCACCAGTTAGATGTCAACAATGCTTTTCTCCAAGGGGACCTTCATGATGAAGTTTATATGCAGCTACCTGAGGGTTTTGCAAGTTAGAGGGAGTCTACACTTGTATGTAGACTTGTCAAATCCCTTTATGGTCTCAAGCAAGCAAGAAGACAAAGGAACTTAAAGTTAAGTGAGACATTATTAGAGTCTGCTTTTGTTCAAAGCAATCTAGACCATTCATTATTCATTAAAAGGCAAGGATCAGATATGGTGGTAATTCTTGTTTATGTGGATGGAATGTTGGTCACAGGGAGTAGCTTGAGTCTTATAGAACATACTAAAGCCACTCTACACAAGGCATTTAAAATCAAAGATCTTGGTGAATTGAAGTATTTTCTTGGTATGGAGTTCAGTAGATCCTCAGAAGGAATCCTGATGAACCAACGGAAGTATGCCTTGGAGATCATTTCAGAATTGGGACTAGAGAGTGCTAAGCCAGCTTGGACTCCACTTGAAGCCAATGTCAAGCTCACAAATCAGGAATTAGACTGCCTTACAGGGGAATTAGGTGATGAGCCATATGAAGATAGGGAGAAATATCAAAGATTGTGGGGAAGATGTTATATTTAACTTTGACAAGACCAGACATTGCATATTCAGTGCAAACACTAAGTCAGTTCTTGCAACAACCGAAAAGGTCACACTGGGAGGCAGCTGTAAGGGTGATGAAAAACATTAAAAGAGAACCAGGACTGGGAATACTGTTGAGTAGTAAAAAGTCAATCAAACTAAGTGTGTGTTGTGATGCAGATTGGGCAGCATGCCCAAATATAAGAAGATCAGTGTCAGGATTTTTGGTTAAACATGGTGAGACACTGTTGTCTTGGAAGTCAAAGAAGCAGAATGTAGTCTCCAGAAGTTCAGCAAAAGCCGAGTACAGAAGCATGGCTAATGCTGTTTTAGAGTTGGTATGGATCATTGCTTTATTGAAGGAACTAGGAAATGAGGTTGAATAGCCAGCTGTGGTATACAGTGGTAGTAAGACAGCACTACAAATAGCAGCTAATCCAATATTTCATGAGAGGACGAAACATATAGAAATTGATTGTCACTTTATTCGACAAAAAAAAACAGGCATGAATGATGAGAACAGAATATGTAAGCTCCAAAGAACAACTTGCAGATATACTAACTAAAGGACTACCTATATCACAACATGAATGTTTAGTTGGCAAGCTTGGTGTGTTTAATGTTTTCTCACCCACCAGCTTGAGAGGGAGTAATGATTTAGGAATTACTTGAATTTGTATGAAAAGTTAGTTGATGGCAATTTAGAAATTAGGCAAGTTGTTAATCCAACTGTTAGTTAGTTGAAAAATCTAACAGTGTATATAAGACATTGTTGCATTGTAATCACGAAATTAATTCATTCTCACTGAAATAACATTCTTCTTCTTCCTTTCTTTTCTTTACTGGATCTGTACATGGTGAATCTGAATTGATCTATTGTATAAAAATTAACAAAATATAGGAGGTGGAGGTGGAGGGGGAGGGGGAGGGGCAGAGGCGGAGGCGGGGGGCGCAGAGGAGGAGGAAATAAAGAAAAATCACGTGGACAAAAATTTAAGGATAGGCGCAATTAAGTGTGTGTTTACATGTTTTTTTTATTAAATCAACATTATTTTTTTTCTTAAACTTGCGTGCATGCCTTCCTATTCCTTAATTGAGCTCTTATATCATGCAAAGTAACTGACTAAATCCACTTCAATTTAATGCACAACCAATTTTTAAGACCACAATTGTGATTTTATTTTATTGGTCGAGTGCGATTTTCATATGACAATGTAGTTTACTTTGGTAGATTTCAATAAACTCTTAAGTGATTCTAGATGAGATAACCGATTTTAGAAATTAAATTAGGATATTTTACACGATAAGAAATTCAAATTTTATGATTTGAGTCTTTCTATAGTTGATTATTATTATTCTTGATTTGGTGACCATAAATGTAAGTTGCATAGCTTCAAAATTACTTTTCCGATTTACTATTTTATTTACAAATTCTATAATAAAAGTTAGAAATAAATGTGCAACACACATTCACATCAACCAGTTATTACTCAAAAAATGATTTAGAATTTGAGTTTACCTGATTCCTTCTTAGTCGCACATCATCAACAGATCTCTATTTCGAATTCAATGAATAATATATCTTTTATACATCTATAAAGTTTCACAATATAATTTATGATCTAAATAAAAGTTATTGGTTTGTCGAGAACCCTCGTCCATAACGGTAGATCTTCAACCATGTTATTACCCCTCAAAAGAAAAATGACAAAAGAAGAAAAAGCAACATCTCCACTCAATTTTTCTAAATAGTTATTAAAAGATTCAACATCCCATAACCATGGTGATTAGATTTACGTTAATACAAGCCGATCTCATACAATAATAAATATTTCAATATATAATAAGAAGAGTTTAATTACATTAATCGAAAGTAAAACTGAGACATTTCATGACGCATTTATAAAAATAAAAAAAAACTAATCAAGGACAATTATATTAATGTACTCAAATGTATTTTATAAAGAAGCATGATCATACAGTAGTGGAGCTACGGTGGTTTCAGGGAGTCCAGTTGCCATTCTACATTGAAAAATTATACTATATATATATATATATATATATATATATATATATATATATATATATATATATATATATATATATATATAGGTCATATTTGTATATATAGTTTTTTGGATATCCTTAGAACCAGTGGAGACCTGTAATGCAATGGCAAAGGTGTGCTCAAAACTTACATGACACTTGGGTTCGAATCCCGAGCATTGTTCACACAAGAGGAACCCTTTTGAGGAGCCTAACTTTGAGACCATGTTTCACTTGAATGATAACAGAAGAACTTGGAGATATTATTTGATCTTCCACTTGGATATGATAATTGCATATGATGGTAGCTGCCACTATTTTCATCTGAGTGAATGCCATTTCCTTCCCTATACAAGCCCTTGGACCTAAAGGCTGTGAATTTAAAAGAAGGTTCGTGTTTGATCTCTCCTCGTTTAGAAATCCATCTCTGTGGCTTGAATTCTAAGCAATCTTTTCCTCATAAACTTTCCATTCTCCCCATTGTATAGAATGATAGCATAACTCTCGTGTTTGGACTAACACGATGACCATTCGGGAGAATGTCAAAATCAAGTGGAAGTTTATGCTCAATTGCAACTGATGGAAAGAGCCTCAGAGTTTCACAAAAAGCAGCATGTAGATAGACTAGTTTTCTTGTTTCTTGTATATGGAAAAAGTTGAGATTTTTGTCTTCTTTTAGATGCAATTGTTTTTGAATCTCTTCTCTGATCTTTTTCTCTACTAAGGGATTCTTAGCCATTAGGGCGAAAAACCAAGTGAGAGCTGCACTTGTGGTGTCTCTACCACCAAGCATCAAACTCAAGAAAGTATCCCTTAGAAATGTTTGCAAAGTACCCAAATCACCATCTTTGCATTGATTGTACATTTTGATGAACGCATTTAAAATTGAGAATTCCTCATCTTTGATTGTACTTTTATGCATCATATCTTCTTGTTTCCGCGAAATGCAAGGATATAAGAATTGATCAAAAGCTTTCCATGCTTGAATAAGCTTCTTTTCTCTACCAATTCTAAGCCATTTTTGCAACTTCCAGCAACATTCTGGTAAGATATATCTATAAAGAAGTGCATCCACAGTGTCGTTGAACGCCTTATCACATGGCACATAAGGTAAACCAATAGACAAACTTTTCGGATCATGATCAAGTAACAATTTACAGATAACATCGAAAGTGAATCTATG
Organism: Solanum sitiens; assembly: GCA_016801875.1. Classification (NCBI taxonomy): domain Eukaryota; kingdom Viridiplantae; phylum Streptophyta; class Magnoliopsida; order Solanales; family Solanaceae; genus Solanum; species Solanum sitiens. The sequence goes on from JABWTJ010000816.1 coordinate 53,590, forward strand.
GAAAATATCTTGCAAATCAAACAGTGTGTCTATTTAAGCAAAATTATCAAGAATTGGTCGTAGCCCGTTTTCTATAGTTTCACCTATATTCCTCTCCAACAAAGTTTGGAACTTGGCATGTCCCATTAAGTACATTGTGGTCTTTCTATGAATCTCCCATAGCTCATAATCAACACTGAAGATCCCATTTCCAAAAATATCAAAATATTTACGGAACTTAACACCATTCGGATAGTTTGAGAAATTTTTACTAAGGATATAGTGGATATTCGCAGGATCACTAGTACCTAACATGTTGAAGTTGGCAAAAATAGGACCATGAAACTCAAATGTTCCTTTACTTTCTATAAGAACTTCAGTTGTTTTTTCATGGATACGATGAAGATTTCGAATAAGCTCAGGCAACATTCCAACAATAGGCCAATTTGTTGGCAATGAGCTTAATTTCCACCATCTATTATTAAGGTACCACCATGTGGAATAAGTAAAACACATGATGATGATCAAGAGAGGGAAAGAAAATTCAAACACACACATTTATTGGAGATTGAGAGAGTGGACTTTGTTTAAGTTGAGAACTATTTCTTCACATTTTATAAAGAGAGTTGTGTCCCAAGTTATGGCCCTTCACGTGAAGTAACATGTAGTCACATTGGCTCCTTATCATCCACTCAAACATGTTACTTCTCTTAATTTCAAAGTCATACATATCTTCTTCTATAAACTGAGAAAATGAGCTCTCTGGGGATCAACGAAGAACCAACCAATTAGTTAGTAACAAAAATTCATTTACCCGTCTGGCTAGTTTTTGTTGAGATTTCATCACATTTAGTTTAATTTTTAAACTAATTAGTTCTTAGTTGACAAATTTGTAAAATTAGGTCTTAGACCTAACTCACACCCCAAAAGCTAGCTCAAAGGGAGGAGGATTGCCCAAGCCTTATAAGGAGTCCACCCATCTCATTAACCACCGATGTGGGACTTTTGTCATTCTTTAACACCCCACCTCACGCCCAGTGCTTAGCATCTGGTGCGTGGGCCATTTTGATTTCGGGGGCCCCAACATCGGGTGAGACAGGCCCTGCTCTGATACCATGTTAACTCCTTCAATGGAGATTCTAAGATTCACGTATTGAGAGGAAAGGAAAACCAACAATGTAAAGTGAAATGTAATTTGTATTGAATTAGTTACAACTGAGCATTATACTCATATATATATACATCACTTCATACATCTGTACATCTATATGACTCTAACCACTACAATCTGTTATAACTAATTTATATTCCTAACTAACTATTATGCTGAATCAGCCAACTACTTGACTAATTACTAACTAACTATTGAATCAACAACAATGGCGGTCGACTTCGTTATTCCTTACACACATCCTCTCTATTTGCATCCATCGGATACTCCAGGGTCTGTGATTTGTCCTGTTAAGTTGACAGGATCAGAAAATTATGGATTATGGTGGAGATCCATGCGAATTGCTTTGCAAGCGAAGAGGAAGTTAGGTTTTGTGATGGGAACCTGTAAGAGAGCAAGTTTCGAGACTAAGTATCATGATCAATGGGATACCTCTAATGCAATTGTTCTCTCATGGCTTATGAACACTGTATCTTCCAGTCTCTTAAGTGGCATCGTGTATGCGTCTGATGCGTCACTAGTTTGGGAAGATCTGAAGGAATGATTTGATAAGGTTAATCGTGTAAGGATTTACCAGCTACATCAAAAGATTGCTACGATTGCATAGGGGATCGATACTATTTCGGTTTATTTTACGAAACTGAAGGAATTATGGGCAGAATATGATGTAATGGTGATATTTCCGAGATATGAATGTTCAAAGTCAAAGGATTATGTTGATCATTTGCATCAGCAACGACTGATTCAATTTCTTGGAGGCTTAAATGAATCACACTCACAGGCTAGGAGGCAAATTCTCATGAAAACTTCTGAACCAACTCTCAATCTGGCATATGCCATGATTGTTGAAGAAGAGAGTCAAAGGTCTGATGTGAATTGTAATTCTCTGGGATTGAAAGTTGTAGCTGAGGGAAATGATATCACATCTCTTTGGACTGCTAAGCATCCACCAAAGCCCCGATACAAATCTCCGAATGCTTTTTGTGATCATTGCAATACAAAAGGTCATATGAAGAGTAATTGCTTTCAGCTTATAGGATATCCACCTTGGTATAAAGGGAAGAAGAAAGATGGATCTAATGTGCAGCACAATGTACCACCTGTGTTTAATCCTGAATATGGTGGTCGTAATGTAGGGCCTTCTTATGGCAATTTATCCTTTTCTCACAACCATAATCCTGCAGGTGAAATTCACAGGTCTGTTGGAGGAAATGGTCACACAGGAGTTGGAGCACACACTCATGGTCATGTTGGATTACATGGATCTCATGGTTATTCAGGATCTAATATCAATGCCGACATGTGTACTCATGGATGTGGATCTACAGGATCATATAGTCATGGAGGTGGTGGTATTAACATGGTTTTCACAGGCAATCAACTTAATCACTCTAATTCATATGGCTCTCCTTCACCTGATACTGCAGGTATTGTTAACTGTTCAGTAGTACATAATTCATCTAGTCATAGATCGATAGTTGACACAGGCGCAACAAATCATATGACATCTACCCCAGATATGCTTTGTGAAACTCAACTTCTACTTTCAACCGAGTTCAATAAAGTTCATTTGCCTAATGGTCAACAAATACCTATTGCTTTTAGTGGGAAATCTAGATTGACACAGGGAGATATATCTCATGTTTTATATATTCCAGATTTTAACTACAACTTGTTATCAGTTTCTAAACTGACTAGAGAATTGCAGTGTTGTATGGTATTTTATCCTGATCATTGCATATTGCAGGACCTTCACACTGGGAAGGTGAAGGGGACTGGTAGCATGGAAAATGGTTTATACTACTGGTCACACAATATTTCTTCTACTATTTCTCCCTCAGCTGCTTTGAGCACAATGGATACTGTTGATTTGTGGCATAGACGATTAGGACATGTTCCTCACAAGGTTCTTCAGCAAATGCAAATACCACATATCTCTAATTCTTCAAAATTGTCACCTTGCACAGTATGTCCTTTGGCTAAGCATACTAGGTTGCCTTTTCCTCAAAGTTCTACTAGATCCAATAATGTGTTTGATTTGATTCATGCTGATGTTTGGGGTCCATATAGATTTCCTACTTATGATGGAAATAGATATTTTCTTACTTTGGTAGATGATTGTAGTAGAATGGTATGGATCTTCCTTCTCAAATTCAAAAGTGATGTATTCATTGTTTTGAAAGACTTTCTTCAGCTAATACAAAGGCAATTTGGTGGTTATATCAAGATATTTCGAAGTGATAATGGTACAGAATTTTTTAATTCTCATTGTAGTGATTTGTTTAGAACAGCAGGTATTGTTCATCAAAGCTCTTGTGCTCACACACCCCAACAGAATGGGGTAGTGGAGAGGAGACACCGACAGATTCTAGAGGTTGCCAGGGCTATTAGATTTCAAGCTAATTTGCCCATCAGATTTTGGGGTCTATGTGTTCAAAATGCTGCTTATTTGATCAATAGAATACCATCTACTGCATTATTAGGAAGATCTCCTTTTGCTGTGTTTTTTGGAAGAGAACCCTCTTTACATCATCTTAGAGTTGTGGGATGCTTATGCTATGCTGTCAATCATCATACCAATGGTGATAAATTTGACACACGATCTATTAAGTCAGTGTTTATGGGTTATTATACCACGCAAAAGGGATACAAACTATATAATTTATCCACTAAATCCTTCTTCATTAGTAGGGATGACATGTTTAGAGAAGATCAATATCAATTCCAACATATTCAGGCTGAGTTTTGTGACTCTTCTTCCATTGAGAATTCTGATATGTTTGTTTATGATGATCCTCCCAATATTGCCTTGCCTGAAGTGTCTGTTATCTCTCCTGATCCAGATTCTTCATCTCCTGATCCAGATTCTTCATCACCTATTCAAATCTCACAACCATCTGAGTCTCCTTCTACCACTATTGAACCTGATCTTAGAAGGTCAACTAGATCTTCTAAGCCTCCTGGATGGCTACATGGTTTTGTCCATACTGCTTCTCACAACCCTGCACATTCTCCCACTTGTTCTACTGCTCATCCTTTATCCACATATATGTCTTATGCCTCCATATCCCCATCCTACTTTCAATCATTGTGCAATTTCTCTGCTATACAAGAACCCACTTCTTATGATGAGGCTGTTCAGAATTCACATTGGCTTCAAGCCATGGAACTAGAATTAAAGGCTTTACATGATAATCATACTTGGGACTTGGTAACATTGCCCCCCGGTAAGAAGGCTATAGGGTGTAAGTGGGTTTAGAAGGTCAAGTTTAATGCTCAAGGTGAGGTAGAGAGGTACAAAGCTCGACTAGTAGCTAAAGGGTACACACAACAAGAAGGTTTGGATTATCAAGAGACATTTTCTCCTGTCGTCAAGATGGTGACAGTGAGATTTGTACTTTCTTTGGCTGCTATGCATAGTTGGTCTTTGCACCAAATGGATGTCTTTAATGCTTTCCTTCAGGGTGACTTAGTTGAGGAGGTGTACATGGTTCCTCCACCTGGTCTGCTACGACAGGGGGAGTTATCCACAGTTTTTAAACTAAAAAAATCACTCTATGGTTTAAAGCAGGCTTCTCAGCAGTGGAATTTGAAGCTTAGTGAGGTTCTTATAGGTTCTGGTTTCATCCAGAGTCACCATGATTACTCCTTGTTTAGGAAACGTTCTGGTTCTGATTTGGTTCTTATCTTAGTTTATGTGGATGATCTTTTGATCACTGGTTCTTGTTCTCAGTTAATTCAGGCCACCAAACTTATGTTACAGAATCATTTCATGATCAAGGACTTGGGGGAGATGAGATACTTCCTTGGTCTTGAAATTGCAAGGAACAAAGATGGTATTATGGTGAGTCAAAGGAAATTTGCTTTGGATCTTATCTCAGATTTTGGTCTTGCAGGGACCAAACCAATTAACACACCTTTGGAAGTCAATGAAAAATTCACAAGTCAGGATTTTGACATGAATTGTGAAGCTCGGGATACACATGAAGATGTGGTTCTTAGTGATCCTACAGGTTATCAGAAACTAGTTGGTAAACTGCTATACCTCATCATGACAAGGCCATACATTAGTTATGCAGTGCAGAATCTTAGCCAGTTCATGCACAAGCCAAAGAAGTCACATATGGAGGGTGCATTAAGAGTAATCAGGTACTTGAAGAATGCACCAGGTCTGGGAATTATGCTGACATCAAAGATCTCTAAACAACTTTCAGTTTATTGCGATGCTGACTGGGCTACATGTCCTATGACAAGAAGATCTGTTAGTGGTTTTGTGGTGAAAATTGGAGATTCATTAATTTCGTGGAAGTCGAAGAAACAGAATACTGTATCAAGAAGTTCTGCTGAAGCAGAGTATAGAAGCATGGCTAATGCTGTATCAGAAGTTGTGTGGTTAATAGGCTTGTACAAAGAGTTGAAGATAGAGCTGGAATTACCAGTTAGACTGTTTTGTGATAGCAAAGCAGCACTTCAAATTGCTGCTAATCCTATATATCATGAAAGAACTAAACATATAGAGATTGATTGCCATTTTATTCGAGAAAAAATACAAGAAGGACTTATTCAGACAGATCATGTGCCTTCGAGAATGCAGCTAGCTGACATATTAACAAAGAGTTTAGGGAGAACTCAACATGACTTTCTATTATCCAAGCTGGGTGTATACAATTTATTTGCACCATACAACTTGAGGGGGAGTATTAAAGATAACAATAGTTAGTTAGTAATTAGTCAAGTAGTTGGCTGATTCAGCATAATAGTTAGTTAGGAATATAAATTAGTTATAACAGATTGTAGTGGTTAGAGTCATATAGATGTACAGATGTATGAAGTGATGTATATATATATGAGTATAATGCTCAGTTGTAACTAATTCAATACAAATTACATTTCACTTTACATTGTTGATTTTCCTTTCCTCTCAATACGTGAATCTTAGAATCTCCATTGAAGGAGTTAACAAAATTAATTAGTAGTTAGTTAGTTAGCTATTAAGAGTTGCTAAGAGTTTGTTATCTTGGAATCTGTGCCTAGTTCATTTGTTGCCATGTATATATTGTAAAGGAACAAGTTGAGATTAATCAATCATTCAGTTTTCCAATTATTCAATCAGTTCCAAAGCTTTCTTTTCTTTTGTTTTCTCGAAGCTTCATCAACGGTGATTCATAATTCACCTCAGCTTCTCTGAAATTTGACAGTTTTGTAGTAATTATATTTTGTTGTTATTGTTTCTTTTACAGAAATAGTTTCTTAGGAAAGTGTCTTGCTCGTCTCAAACATCGCTTGCACGCACTTATAAATAAATATTATATTATTGTTGTTCTTATACTCGTGTTCCCTAACAATTTGGTTGACCTAGAGAAAGGCACGAGGCTCCCCTGAATTTTGTGCCTCTAATACGGTTGTTTTTATCAAATTATACTTCACATAAAAATAAATCTTTTACATATGGTTCGCTTATAATTGTCAAATCAACTTTAACATACGTACACTTGTCAAGATGCATAAACGTGATCTCTTCTTTCTTGTGTATAACACCTACACATTGTGTCTATTCGTTAATGGATCAAAGATTATTATTTTTTAAGAGAGATTGGGTCAAGAAGCGTACACGCGACCTTGCCACTTTATTTATGTTACACCACGAGATTACCCTTAGATGTGACAAGGTGCTTAGAGACACAAGTAATTTCAACCTAACCTCATGGCATGACAAGACACTAAGAAAACATAATTTGACAGAATTGTTTAAAGCTGGAATAAAGTCTAAAATAAATTTAACGTAGCAGTAAAGAAGAGTCTAATAAGAATAACATAAGCAAAATATAGTTGTCTGTAGGAAAGCCTCTACTAACATTAGGGGCTAGGAAAAACTGATTCCGGAGTCAAAATTGCAACAATATTTTAAAAAAATTCTAGAAGGGCAACAAAATCAGTTATCGAACCAAAAAGACAACAAATAAAAACGCTGTTTAAATTAGCTTCTTTGCCGCAAAACGCAAAAATCAATTGCGCCTTCTAAGGCGCAGCAGCCTTGAGCCTTGTAAGGCTCAGCTGGCGCATAGGTTTCAGTGCCTTGTTGCATTCTTTTAAAAAAAAATCATTTCACTGGCGATATCTGTTAATTCTTGAACGCAAATGTTCAATTAATGAGCTAGTGAGTTTCATTCAATTAATCTTTTCTTTTATCATATTAGATATTGTTATAAATTTAGTGGTTGAATTCATTTTCTATAAAATTTATTGCACACAAAAGTTAATGCAAATCCTACAACATGAACTTATAATATGGAAAACTCAATCAACACAATTTGATTTTTTTTTTTCAAAAAAATAAGATTGTTCAATCCAATTATTTGTATTGTTAATAAATTTTAATTTATAATTTGTAATTATTTCAATAAATGATAAAACTTGATTATTTTTGAAAAATATACTATTTGACTTAATTTTAAGATATTCGTAAAATATTTTAATTACAGATATAGTTTAAATATATTCTTATTCTTATTTTTAAAACTTAATATTATTTTTTATATTTATTCAATTTAGAAATAAATAATAAATTCTAAAAAAATAATTAAAAATTATGTTTACAATTATATTAACAATAATAGTATTACTTGTTAAAAATTTATTATTTATTGCTCAATTGAATAAAAATTAACAATAATAGTATACTTTTAAGTTTTAATAATATTAATAATAATAATAATAATAATAATAATAATAATAATAAACTCTATCTGTAATTAAAAGGTTTTACGAATATTCTAAAATTAATCCAAATAGTATATTTTAAAAAGATAATCAATTTTTGTCATTTATGAAATAATTTCAAAATTATAAATAAAATTTATTAACAATACAAATAATTGAATTGAACAATTTTTTTTTTAAAACAATCGGATTGTGTTGATTGAGTTTTCCATATTCTAAGTTTTATGGCATAGGATTTGCATTAATTTTTATCTGCATTAAATTCAATAGAAAATGAATTCAACCACTATATTTTAAACTAGGAAAAATCCTTTTGGCCAGAAAATTTTGGCCAGAATGGCCAGAATGATGCATTCACACTATAAACAGATTTATTTTTTGACATTTTTACCCTTATTTAAATTTAAGTTTATTAATTATTTTTTAAAACATAAAAGTTTCCCAATGCATGGGAATTAGACTTGTTCCCACATTCTCATAATTTTATAATTACATGTTAATTTCAATTTCTTTTAAAAAGACTACAAAATAATAGCCTTAATAATTTCTTTTCTTCCCTCTATTTTCCAATATAAATTTTAAAGAACACAAATTTAAAATTTACAATTAAAAAATAAAATTTAGAATTTAAAGATAAGATAAACACTAATAATATTAAATTTATCTCACAAGCAATTCAAATTAAAAATTCATAAAATAACTTAACAAGTAAAATATTAATAAAAAATGTCATATATATTGGTCATTTATATACTACTACTGCTATTACTATTACTACTACTACTACTACTACTAATAATAATAATAATAATAATATAATAAATTATATTTCTCAACTTTGTGATTTAGAGATAATATTATTTTTTGTTAAAAGAAGATGGTTCACATCTATTTCAATTGTTACATATATAACTTTGATATAACTAAATCTTTTTTAGCTGGAGAAGTCAAAAAATTGATTCAAAATTATTTTTTTGATAAAATAAAAATTATACAAGGTATGTTTGACCCTTATCATAGTATTTTGAGGTATATTTGAAGAGCCAAGATCATTTTTCGCTGATGAAAGTGAAAAACTTATTAAACTTTTTTAACAAAATAAAAATATAAAAGGTATATTTGACCCTTCTCGAAATATTTCGAGTTATATTTGAGCTTCTTCATACATGAATTTTTGTCCTTTTTTATTTTATTTTTTATCTTCTTTAATTTCATGATTAATTTTGATATACTATGTTGATGATCAAATTTAATTTTTCAGTTTTTTTTCTTGCAAAGTCTATTATAGATGCATCAACATTTTTACAACTACAAAATAAAATTCAATATAACCGCAAAAAAATGATTAATTTTAGTTTGCTTTTTTAAAAATATAATTATTTTTATTTCGTTCACTATTTTTTTTTATTTCTTTTTAATTCTCATGCTTTCTACACTAAAGAATGAAAGCGCAAAATTAAACATGAACAACAAACTCAAATAATGATAAACAAATATATTCATAAGGGCGATAATTAAGACCCAAATTAATCGTTGAATTAAAAAACTCAAAAATAAAATCACGGGAAAAACTATTTAATTTTCCTCTATGTGAATATTGTTTGGTTAAATAACTAAAATAAATAAATTAAAAATCTAAAGTATAACTTTCGTTAGTCAAAAGATGATATATAAGTTATTTAATTTGCTCATGTAACAATAAATGTATATGTGACCTTTTCTTTACGGAATATATATTATCTCTATATCACAAAATTAAGGAGTATATCAAATCTTTTTCTCCTAAAAATAATTCGACATAATCTGCACAATATTATTATTATGAAGATCAAACAAATGTGATATAGTAATGAAATGTAAAAAATATTCTATATCTTATTTGATTATTCTATATATATCAATGTTAGTATTATATTAAAAAGAGAGTAGTCAACATTGATATTAAGACAATTATATAATAAGAAATAACTTTCTTAATTCAAGACATCACCACGAAAATTGCATTATTATTAATTAATAGTTATTTAAAATAACTTAGTCCCAAGATTATATTATTATTTTTCTAAAAGAAAACACACACAATATATAAACAGTTAATTAATAAGTGAAAAATCGTATTAATCATTATCATTCACTTGTAAATTTCAGAATTCATATTTATTTTACTTATATTGCATATTGCTGAGAATCCTGAGAGTAACGTGTTAATGTTAATTATAGTCTTGTATCCGCACTATATTATTTCAATTTGATAACTTATAGATCATTACTCATATTTGTTATTAATATGAAAAGTATATAATTTTATAAATTATTATGTTTAAATAAATTTAGGCTATTTATTTGAATATTTTAACATATAATCTAAAACTATATTAATAACGACAATCAAAATTCGAATCGCTTTAGAGATGCAAATATCACAATATTATAAAAATCATATATTTCATCAGTGTTGATCATATTTAACAACAATCATATTGAATATGTGATAGTTTTGCACCCTTATATTATGTTGACTTGATAATATGTGAACTATTACTTATTTATTATTATTAATATGAGTTCTAACTAAATAAGTTTATGAAATTGCGTTTAAATAAATTTAAAATACATATTTAAATAATTTTGTAAGTATAATTTGAAAATATTTCAATAAAAGTCAGGCAAAACTCAAAACACTTTATAAATGATAAACATTAAAACATACAGAAATCATAAATTTTTTATTACTTACAAGTATCGACCCTAATTAATTTTGTAAGAATAATATCACAAAAATATTTTTTAAATATATTTTTAGTTTATTATTTAATAATTATATTTTGATATAATTAGTTATAAATAAACTTTGTTAGAGGTGTAAGTGTATATATCTTATAGCACATAAAGTGTAAATGTTTAAAATTTGAAATATAGAGAGTGTAATAAACGGAGTCATATTACAAAAAATAATAATTAATGTATTAATTATATATACATAGAGAATTGACATTAAAGCAAATAAATTATGTTTTTTTTTTTGCAGGAAATTATGATTTTCTTGGTGCTCTTAAAAAATATTTTACATTGATGAAGTTTCAATAGATACATAAAATAAAGGAAAAATTACATAAATTGATATATTTTAATAAATATTACTGATTTAGCAATACTTTTTATTTATCACCATTTATAGCAATACTATGTTAAATCTGCAATATGTATTAAAAGTGAATTATATATACAATATATATGAATTATATATGAATTACAATTGGTTTTTAAAATATATTAGGTTTGTTTGGTAAAACTTTGACACATTGTATTATAAGTGTATTAAAATGTGTGATAAATGAATTATCTATATTTAAAATTTGTATTATATATGAATAAAAAGTTATTCTTTATAATATGAATTAAACTTGTATTATAAATGAATTAAAAGTGATCAAGTGAAAAAGAAATATTATTGCTATAAATGGTAAATATTTTTTTATTATAGTATATTTATGTAAGTTTCCCAAAAATAAATACTTTTATTGTTTCAACCAATTTAAGTGCTTAAATGTAATTACATACTTTCACCATATTCTAATTTTTTTTATAAGAAGAGTAAAAAAAAAAGTCAACAAGGAGAAGTGAAATGACAAAAACAAAAAGAATTGAACAAGTAATAAAGCATGGGACCCAGAAAATTAATTTTATCAAAATAATTAATGCTCTTACTATTATGGATTAAAAAGTTAATTTTATTTTAGAGGGAAAGGCTATAATAGTCTTTTTTTACTATTCTGGCCAAATTCTGGCCACATTTTTCTGGCCATTTAGCACTTCTCTTTTAAACTATATCTAATCTGATAAAAAAGAAATTAATTGAATGAAACCCACTAGTTCATTAATTGAACATTTGCATTCACGCATTAACTCATATAGCTAGTGAACAATTTTTTTTTAAAAAAAGAATGCACCATGGTGCTGAAACCTTTGCGCCTTATAAGGAGCATTGATTTCCACATTTTGCTGCAGAGAACCTAATTTAACAACGTTACAATTTGTTGCTCTTTTGATTTTATAATTAATTGTGTTGCCCTTTTAGAATATTTAAAATTTTTTGTTACTCTTTTAATTCCGGACTCACGAAAACTCCTAGCCCACTATACTGTCTGAAACTGAAATATAGTATTGAGAAGAAATCATAAGTGGTGCCCTTGAGGAGATAAGAACTCACCAAACGGACTACATCTGATTAGATTTGTACTAACCGCATGTCTGATAATGAGTATCAGGGTCAAATATGCCCTTAAACTATTCGAAAAGGTCTAGATATACCATTCATTTAAATCTTGGCTCACTCATGCTCTCGCCGTCCAACTTTTCGCGCAGATATACCCTTATGGGCGTTAGTTGGTATGCTGGACATATCCAACTCATTTTTCATTTCTTTAAATTCCACATGAAATTGTCATGTCATTTTCACCTTACCACATAATATTTATATAAAAATGGAAAGAGCATCGGACCCAAAAACACCTAATTCGACCAATAAATCAACCACCCTTTTAAATAAACTCGCCGACCCATTTTTAATAATTTTGTTTAATTTTTATTATTTTTGGTAGTTCCCAAAAATGAGTAATTGATGAATAAAAAATAGGAAAAATATGAAAATATATATATAAAATTAACGCCAAAAATTCACAAATAAATATAGTAACCTTAAATTCAACAATTTCAATAATTTTTTTAAATTTTTAGTTTTTTCGTCAAAACCCGAAAATGTGTAATTGATTAATAAAGAATATGAAAAGTATGAAAAAAATATAAAATTAACGCTAATAAAAATATGAAAAGTATGAAAAAAATATAAAATTAACGCCAAAAGTTTACAAATAAATATATTAACCTTAAATTCAACAACTTCAATAATGTTTTTTATTTTTTATTTTTTTTGACAAATCCCGAAAATGAGTAATTTATTAATAAAAAGGAAAAATATGAAAAAAAAAAAATTTTACGCCAAAATTCACAAATAAGTATAGTAACCTTAAATTCAACAATTTCAACAATTTTTTTTCCAGTAAATCTCGAAAATGAGTAATTGATTAATAAAAAATAAAAAAATATGAAAAACTATAAAAATTTACGCTAAAAATTCACAAATAAATAGAAAAACCTTAAATTCAACAATTTCAATAATTTTTTTTTATATTGTTTCATATTTTTATTAATTAACTACTCATTTTCGGGATTTACCAAAAAAAATAAAAATTAAATCAAATTATTGAATTTAAGGTTACTATATTTATTTGTGAATTTTTGGCGTAAATTTTACATTTTCCCGTACTTTTATTAATACATTACTCATTTTCGGAATTTACCAAAAACATAAAAATTAAAAAAATTGTTGAATATAAGGTTAATATTTATTTGTGAATTTTCAGCGTTAGTTTTATATTTTCCCTATTTTTTATTAATCAATTACTCATTTTCGAAATTAACCAAAAAAATAAAAATTAAACAAAATTGTTGAAAACGGATCGGATAGTTTATTTAAAAGGGGGGGGGGTTTGATTTATGGGTTGGATTAGGTGTTTATGTGTCGGAATATTTTAGGGGTATAATTGATCCCTTTCTATTTTCATATAAATGTCATGTGGTAAGGTCATTATGACATGACAATTTCATATGACATTTAAAGAAATAAAAAATGAGTTAGATATGTCCAACATGCCAACTAACGCCCATAAGGGCATATCTGGCAAAAATTTGGACAGCGAGGGTATGAGTGAGTCAAAATTTAAATGGAAGGTATATCTAGACCTTTTCAAATAATTTAGGGGCATATATGACCCTTTTCCCTATGATTAAACAATATAGTAACAATGTATGCGATCAGTACTTGGAATGTACTAAGCATGAGAAAATGCATAAAAAATGTGGTATCTGAACATATTGAATCTATTTAATATGTGATGCATTGACCAAGTAAAATAACATGAAACATTTGAAATACATATATACAAGGTCACACAATATCTGAAATTTTGATTGAGGGAGATCTTAAAACAAACATAAACCATGTGAGCTATTACATGGAGTCATGTGTACTACTCCCACACGGAAAAGAGAGTGTCCTACTTTTCAAGGTAAAGACCATGATAATGAGGTAAGATGAATCCACTAGCTAATGTATGGTTGAGGCATAATCTACGGGGGCATGTAATTCTAGGAATTGGGTAATCGACCCTAGTCCAAATAGAATAACTATACTTCCAACAAAATCAGGCATAGATTTGGAAACATTAATAATTTGTACTACTGAATCATATTGATGATAAATAATGAGTAGCTCCTAATTCATTATAATTTGAAAGATGCTTTAATAGAAGTGTAATACCCTGAAAGTGTAAAGCCTAATCTAGAGCCTAACATGAGTGTCTAAGGGTTGTAACACTGTTTTAAGGACAAATATAATGTATGTAAGTCATTTAGAAAGTTTTAGAATCAAAACGTCAAGAAACGTCCATGACGTCCGGAAACTAGTTCAAGAGGTGCTAGTGTGCCTTAGCCTATTTGACTAGGTTTTAGGAGTCGGAATTCGATGGAATTTGGTAGTAAGGTCTCTAATACGTATTAGAGTTGGATTATAGTCAAAACTTACGGGTACGACTCCCCAAGGATCAACCAAATGGTCCTTGAGGAGGACCCTTGCATTATGGCAAACCGCTGTCAAATGGACAATGTCTACCAATGATGCCCATCAACGGGGTGTGGTCAAATCGACGGGACTTCGATGGAAACAGTCATTGGAAACTTAGACATTTCGGCCAAAGGGCAATTTGGACCAGTCTCTAACACCATCGACGGATGTGCAGGACGGTGGGGTGGGTGGGTGGGTGGGGGGGCAGGGTGTAGGTCGACCTACAGACCATCGATCGAGGTCTCGTAGGTCCTGCCACTGTTTTGCTGTCAAGATTTAATTTAGTTCATTTAATTAATTAGTTGGTTAGTTAATTAGTTAGAGTTTAAGGGAGGTCTAATGATGTTAGTTAATGACTTATATAAATACCTAAACATAATTAAACTAACCCAACTCTCATAATCCCCAATACCTAAATTGCTCTTCCTTTCTCTCTTCTTTCTCTCTCCCAAAGAAACTCCATAGAAGACCAAGTCAAGGAGGGTTCTAGGGCAGCAAGAAGACTAATTTTCTCCATCATTCTCCATCAATTAACAATGTATGGGATTCTTTCACCTTTGGGATTCCTTTCCCCAAAGGGTTCTTCGAAAATTGGTTTTCAAAAAGATGATTTCATATGAGTTTCTTCCTAATACGAATTTGATCTTCTAAATTTCTTTGTTTATGATATATTTAGGTGATTATTATTATATTATGATTTATTATGATTCAGTTATGCTAGTTCTTGATGAATTAACCTAGGTTGTGAAATAGATCATGAATTTGACTTAAATCCCTAACCCTAGGTTATGAGTTAGTTATGAATTGATGTGTAGTGATTCAATTGACTTCATTATTGTATTAATAACTATTGTGTGATGATATTACACCCATTATTGGGTTGAATTGGATGGTTGATGGTAAAACCTTGGATGATGGTTTGTGAAGGAGATTGGGTAAGTCTTATGATCTCAAACATTTACTCCGATTATGATTACTTGTGATTAGTGATGAAGTTATATTGAAATATACCTTGTGATAAAATTGATTAGGGTTGGTATGATGTTGAATTGAAATGTCTTGATATATGGTTTGTGAGTTGTTGGATAAGATGTAATGATATAAGGTTGGTGATGATTTGCCTATGTGCCTTGTTATGATATGGTGATGTAAATGTGCTAACCTCACATGTATGAATTGTATTGAAAGGACAATACTCATGCAATTATCTTTGAACTATGACTATGACTATATAAGGGGTAGACCCCTATGACATAAAACTAAGTTATGATTGTTAATGAAAGACATTTCAAAAGGGACTCTAGCTTAGCACCGAGTGAACTAGAGTGAGGAGTGTCCCTTCCCACATAGGGAAGGTAGGTTCACTAATGTACTCTTGGGATTGGAGACTATAATGCATGTAGCATAAAGAGGGCCCCAAATACATCACCTAGTTCTTGAACTATGTTTCCCCATAGGAATACTAGCTAGTGGATCCACATAGATGCTATGTTCATGTTTTGGTACTACCTTGGCAAGTAGTCCACTTTCTTTCGGTGTAGGTTCCATGACACCGGATACCACATTAGCTCATGTGGTCTATGTCGATTAATTCAAGATGTTCCCAAAAGGTAAAATGAAGTAATAAAGTGCACTCTAACTAGGATGACCTTAGAGGTTTGGCTTAGTCTAGGTAGGGGTATGAGACTCTACCTATACATTGCAGTAGTTTAGCCTTGAGGAAAGTCTTAGAAGGATGTTCTTATGTGCTTATGATTATAAATGTAAATGATATGTATATGTTGATCTTACATGTTAATGACACTATGTAATATGGGTTTCATCTATGAACATGTGGTTGGTCTCTATTGCTAAAGTATGATGATGTTAAATCTAATGATATAGTATGTAAAGTTGGGCATTGCTTATAGTTCTTGTTGAGTTTACTTGGTTGAGTAAGGTTATGGGGCTTTACTTAGTTATTGCACTACTGGAATTAATAGGGGTATATGAGTAATAGTCTTTATTAGGTTATGATGTTATGAACTCTATTACATGCTTGTTGATATTATAACTAGATGAAAGAGTTGTCTTGATTATGTGCTCAATTATGTGGATATGCATGTTGACTTGACTAGACTTGGTATTGTTGGTCTTGTGAAGTACATGGTCTTGACTCAAGGAATATATGCTTATTGACTTGTATTGGTTCTTAAATGTGCATGAGGTATTTCTAAAGTGACTTTGCATGCTTTTGAATCAATGTCCCTTTCTAGCATGATTTTCTATGTTGTATGTGCATGTGATCCTATACTTAGTACAAGTGATGTGCTAACCCCATTTCTCCCTTTTTCCCAACATTTTAGGTTCCGGCCGTTGAGGAGATTGTGGTCATTTGAAGAAGACTTGGACTCTCATTCTCCAAGTTGGGTAAGTCCTTACCACTTCGAAGGCAATACCACTTTCTAGCATTGTATGTTGATTGGTATTAAAGACACTTTGTTCATTTTCTTTCATTTGATTACTATGATTGTATAGCTATATGTGGATTTTATTGTATTGATGTATGGGATATAACCAATGGTTATACTCTTGTTCAGATCGTTTAATATGAGACATCCGTTTTAAGACTATGTTATGTATATATGTATATACATATATATATATATATATATATATATATATATGTGTGTGTGTGTGTGCGTGCGCGTGCATGCGCGCGCGCGCGCCATAAAAGTAGAAGACTATGTAATCTTCTTATACGAAGGGTCTATGTATCCTCGATACGAATATATTATGTATAAGAGAGAGGTCTAAGTAAACCGCATGAAGTAATGTAGATGAAAATTTTTAAATTTTCCACATTTTTAACCTATGAATGTAATGATGAATGCTAAGAGGCTAGTCTTAGTCCTCTTTGAGGACGACGATGCCGATTATGTCTAAGGGGTGCTCCCCGGATGTGACAAACTTGGTACCAGAGCATGAAGTTGAATATCCCTAGAAATGATGTCTCATTAAACCACGTCTATGTAGATTCTTATTCATAATTGTGAAGAGCGCCACATAAACATTTCTTATCTTATTCATTTTTAGGGTTGTTACATTATCCCCACCTTAGGAACATTCGTTCCCCAATGACACTACCATATCTATTGTAATGCCAGTCAGATCATAACATAATCACTATGCACAGTCAAGCAATAGCAACAAAATATGGAGAGATAAGGAAACATAGACTTAAGAGTAGGAAGTCTAACTTCAAGAGCTGAAAAGATGTGGGTAGCGGGATCTCATGTAGGCCTCAGCCTCCCATGTATCACCCTCAACAAGATGATTTCTCCACAATACCTTCACTGTGGCAATCTCCTTGTTCCTCAACCGCTTGATCTGTCTGTCTAAGATCTCAATAGTTACCTCCTCATAGGACAAGTCTTCCTCGACCCCCAAACCTTCCATAGGTAGAATCGATGCTAGATCACCTAGGCACTTCTTTAGCATGGATACATGAAAGACTGGATGGACAGAAGCTAGCTCCGCAGGCAATGCCAACTCATAGGCCACCTCACCCACACGCTGTAGGACCTCATATGGCCCAACATACCTCAGACTCAGCTTCCCTTTTCTACCAAATCTCATCACCCCTTTGATAGGTGATATCTTCAAGTAAACCTGGTCACCAACATCAAATTCTAAGGGCTGCTTTCTGTTATCTGCATATGACTTCTGCCGACTGTAAGTAGTAGCCAACCTGTCCCTAATCCCTCTGACCTTCTCTAAGGCCTTATGAATGATCTCTGGACCCAAAATGGATGACTCTCCAACCTCGAACCACCCAACTGGAGATCTACACCTCCTACCATACAGTGCCTTAAACGGTGCCATCCCAATGCTGGAGCGATAACTATTATTATACGAGAACTCTATCAAAGGCAGATGGTCATCCCAGCTACCTCTGAAGTCAGTCATACACGCTCTCAACATGTCCTCCAATGTCTGAATGGTGCGCTCTGCCTGCCCATCTGTCTGAGGGTGAAAGCCAGTACTAAGCTTTACCTGCGTGCCCAAGATTTTCTGGAAAGATCTCCAGAAATGTGAAGTAAACTGGGCTCCTCTATCTGAAATGATAGACAAAGGAATCCCATGCCATCTCACAGTCTCATCAATGTAGAGTCTTGCATAGTCCTCGGCTCTGTAAGTAGACTTCAGAGGGATAAAGTGGGCAGACATAGTCAATCTGTCCACAATAACCCATATGGAGTCATGCTGCCTCCTAGTCCTCGGAAGACCAACCACGAAGTCCATATTAATGGCCTCCCACTTCCAAGTCGGAACCTCAATAATCTGAGTCAGACCGCCAGGCTTAAGATGCTCTGCCGTAACCTGCTGACAATTAGGAAACTTGGCCACATATTCTGCAATGTCCTTCTTCATGCCATCCCATCAATAAATCTGCTTAAGATCATGATACATCTTGGTGAAACCTGGATGTATGGAATATCTAGAACCATGGGCCTCTGCAATAATCCTGGTCCGCAACTCATCCACATCTTGTACACACAGCCTGTCCTGATACCTAAGTATGCCATCACCTCCCAAAGCGAAAGACTCATTCATCTTTATCAATACTGAGTCCTTCAGCTCCATCAACACAGGATCTAGATGCTGACACTGCTTGACTTCAACTACCAAGGATGATTCAGAACTAGGATGAACTGAAACACCCCCACTAGTAGAGTCAACCAATTGCACACCCAGTCTGGCCAGTCTGTGTACATCTCTCACCAACTCATTCTTCTCATCCTCAACATGGGCTGTACTTCCCATGCTCATCCTGCTCAAAGAATCATCTACAACATTAGCCTTACCTGGATGGTAGTGAAATTCATGTCATAATCCTTCAACAGCTCCAACCATCTCCGCTGACGTAGATTCAACTCCCTCTGTGTGAACACGTACTGGAGACTCTTGTGGTCTATGAATACATCCACATGCACTCCATACAAGTAGTGCCTCCATAGCTTAAGTGCAAACACCACAGCTGCCAACTCCAGGTCATGAGTTGGATAATTCTTCTCATGAACCTTGAGCTGTCTGGACGCATAGGCTATCACCTTACCAACCAGCATAAGAACACAACCCAAACCAACCCTAGATGCATCACAATAAACAGTGTATTTCTCACCACACTTAGGCAAATTAAGCACCGGGGCTGAAGTGAGTCTGTCCTTGAGCTCCTGGAAACTCCTCTCACAAGTCTCCATCCATTCAAACTTGGCTTTCTTCTTAGTCAAAGCTGTCAATGGGGCAGCAATGGAAGAAAAGCCCTCCACAAACCTGCGGTAGTAACCAGCCAATCCAAAAAAGCTATGGATGTCAGTAGGAGTAAGAGGATTTGGCCAGTTCTTCACAGCCTCAGTCTTCTGGGATCCACCTCCACGCCCTGATCGGACACAACATGACCCAGGAAGGTCATTGATCTAAGCCAGAATTCACACTTGCTGAATTTGGCATACAACTGATGTTGTCTAAGTACCTGCAAGGTTAGTCTCAAATGCTGTTCATGCTCTTCCTTGGTCCTAGAGTAGATGAGAATGTCATCAATGAATACTATGATGAAAGAGTCAAGGTATTCACGGAAGACTCGGTTCATGAGGTCCATAAATGCAGCAGGTGCATTCGTAAGACCAAATGACATGACTAAGAACTCATAATGACCATAACGGGTATGAAAGGCTGTCTTTGGGATATCTCCATCCCTAACCCTAAGCTGATGATACCCTGAACGAAGATCAATCTTAGAGAAGAAACTAGACCCTTGGAGCTGATAGAACAAATCATCTATTCTGGGAAGTGGATGCTTATTCTTTATAGTGACTTTGTTGAGCTGCCGATAATCGATACACATTCTAAGGGTTCCATCCTTCTTTTTCACAAACAACACTGGAGCGCCCCAAGGGGATATGCTCGGCTGAATGAAACCCTTGTCAGTGAGATCTTTTAACTGCAGCTTCAACTCTTTGAGTTCAGCTGGAGCCATTCTGTAAGGAGGAAATGAAATTAGTTTAGTATCGGGTTCTAAGTCGATATCAAAATCAATCTATCGAGGGGGAGGGACTCCAGGCAAATCATCAGGAAATACATCTAGGAACTCATTCACTACAGGCACTGAGTCTATGGAAGTATTATCATGATCTAAATCGTTAACACTCACAAGATGACACAATAACTCCTTGGACACCATTTTATTGGCCTTAAGGTTAGAAATCAAGAGGTTAGGACGACTCGAGTTGTACCCCTCCCAGACTAGCTCCTCTTCATCAGGGAAACAAAATCTCACCACTCTACTACGACAGTCCAAGCAAGCATAACAACTGTGAAGCCAGTCCATGCAAAGAATAACATCAAAATCATGCATGGGTAACTCAACCAAGTCTGCACACATAGCCTTACCACTTATCACTATTGGGCAATCCTTGTATACTCTACCAGTTCTTACATTTTCTCCTAAAGGTGTACTAACCACTATAGGATCATGCAGAACTTCAGGCAATATCTCAAAAGTGAGAGCAAGCAAAGGAGTTACAAAGGAAAGCGTACACCCTGGATTGAGTAAAGCATAAACAGAAGTTGAGAATACTTGCAGCATACCTGTGACCACATCATCGGACTTCTCCTGCTCCTCCCTGCCCTTCAGGGCATAGAACCTGTTCCTCTTAGGAGGCTTGGCTGCTGCTGCACCCTGTGGATTAGGCCTAGGCTGAGCATTACCTCCAGCCTGACCTCTGTTTTGTGGGCAGTCTTTAACCATGTGCCCACTCTTACCGCAACCGAAGCACGCATTAGTGCCCTGTCTGCACTCTCCGCTGTGAGCTCGGCCACACTTAGCACAGTTCTTTTTAGGACGCTGCATCTCACCTCCATTGCCCTTCTTGGGCTCAGGTCTGCCTCCACTAGGTGCTGTACTCCTCTGAGAGTTAGAGTTCCCAGAACTCTGTTGCCCCTTCTTGAACCTGGGCTGCTCACGGACGCTAAAGTTGTTTCTGTGGCCTCCATGGCTAGGACCTGCCTGATCTTGAGGATTAGGCCTCCTAGCATCACGAATACCCCTCTTTTTGTGGCTATTCTTTACCTGCTGGACATGCACCATCAACCTGGAGAGTTCCATATTATCATGGAGCATCGCAGACCGACACTCCTCCTCCAGATCTCCATTGATTCCTGTGAGGAACCTGCTCATCTCATCCCTGCTGTTAGACACAAGGGAAGTAGCATACCTGGATAATTTAACAAACTTTAGTACTCATCTCATCCTTGCTGTTAGATACTAAGAAAAGTAGCATACCTGGATAGTTTAACAAACTTCTAGGAATACTCCCTAACTGTCATGGATCCCTACTTAAGGTTGATGAACTCTTCAACCTTGGCTTCCCTCATCTATCTGGGAAAGAATCTCTCCAGAAAGGCTGTCTTAAATAGCTCCCAAGTGACTGGAACTCCGCCCAAAGCTCGGCTATCCTGCCACATCTTGCACCAAGTCTGTGCAAAATCCTTAAGCTGATAGGAAGCAAGCTCAGCCTTCTCAGTATCTGTGGCCCCCATAGCCACCAGAATCTTATGCACCTCGTCCAAAAACTCCTGGGGGTCCTCTGAAGTTCTAGACCCTATGAAAATAGGAGGATTCATCCTCGTGAAGTCTCTCAGCCTGTCAGCCATGCTACGAACCGGTGGATTCTCCCTCTGAACATCCTGCCGGTTGACCTGGGCAGTCATAGCCTAGGCCTGCATAGTAATGGCCTGTGCCATCTGGGCCAGAGATGTCCTCACCTCAGCATCAGTCAACCGAGCTGGGTTAACTGGTATAGCCACTCCTTCAGCTGGAGCTTGGGATGGAACCTGATTGTTCCCAGCAGCTGCTCCTCCTCTCCTCTGACCAACGTTCCTTCTAGCATTCATTCTCTGAGAACAATAAGAATTGATGTTAGACACGCTCATAACACCAAGAAACAAGACATTAGGAAAAGCACGATAAGATCAGAAGAAGAGAAATTTTCCTACGCATCATGCACTCTCTAATCCAGGATAGTGGTGCACTTCACTACCATGACTTAGAAACTACTCAATGTGGTTGATGTGAACTTATTATTTTCGGAATGTAACCTAGTGCTCTGATACCAACTTTTTCACGATCGGAGTCTAGACCCCAGACGAGACCGGCGTCGTTGACCTCTCAGAGGTCGCAGACAAGCCTACTTACGTCATTCTTACGTCATCTAGGTTAAATTTATTGGAAAATTTGAAACTTTTTGTTTCTTAACTTACTTATTAAACATTCTCATTAATACATAAGTGTTCACCATCAACCATCTAATATTAAGATCATCAAATGAAAGAAATAGCATAATATAGTAATAAAGATGTACTTGCCAAAATGGCACCAATACAATGTCTGAATAAAACAGGAAAGAAACGCTAGTGGACCATGCTCCACTAGCTCAACTCTAAAACTAAGCTAGAATATAAATGGCAGCATCCTCGAAAGCATGAGGTCCTACCAAGTCCGGATGAATGCTCGACGTCCCGATAGCTTCAGCGTCAACCTGTAGCTCTAGCGTCCACCTGTGCCTGCACCTAAAATTGTAGAGTTGTATAGGGTTAATACACACTTGTACTAAGTATGGGTATATGCAAGCACACACCAAGGACATGCATGAGAAAGGATAGCTCTTTCCTAACAACATGATTATAGAAAGTCAAGTCAGTGGACTTGCCAAATTGAGATTAGGAAAGTTAGTGAACCTTCCAAATTTGGATTAGGAAAGTCAGTGAGCTTTCCAAATTTGGATTAGGAAAGTCAATGAGCCTTCCAAATTTGGATTAGGAAAGTCATTCCATGAGAGTAACATCCATCATCATAATTATCATATTGCACACAGCACATAACATCTTACACATAGCACATATCATATAGCATACAATACATAACATCTTTTATAACATTCATTCATATGCCATGAGACCTTGGAATCATGGACTTGACATTAAGACTTTCCAAAATGAGGGCTCAACATATGGGACCTCAACTAGGGAGTCTTCATTAGCAAACATAGAGTCTGTTTCATTCATCCATACGTACTTTATTTCATTTCGTTCATAGGCCAGTGTAAACACCAGCTATACCTAGGGTGTAATTTAAGACTTTCATCAGGTTTGCTGTGCAATGATCAAGCATAACCTAGTGTCATTACCTGAGTCTAGCTCACCTCTTGATTATCCTATCCTAACACCTTTGGTATCATTCATTTCATTATGTGCTTCATTTGAGGCTGGCCTCATTCATTCATTGGGAACTTTAACTTTAACCAACATAGATCATGTGAGCATCATGAAATCCAGTGTCTCCCCCACACCAAAAAGAGGTGGAATCACCGGTCAAAGTGACCCAAAACATGCTAGCGTACATGGGAATTTAATCCCGCCAGATCCCTATATTGGCAGTATAGGTTCGAAGACCAGGAGATATAAGAAGACCCATACCCGGCAAGCCGGACAGTCTCATCTCATGAGAGTTACGTGAACCTCTGCCCTTCCCTAAAGAAGGCATCACCGCTGATAGCTAGTCTATCGGTGCTCATTATAAATTCCATTACATTCAACTCATACGTCATGGAAGCTGGCTTCTATTATGAGGACATCATAGCTTATTAGATGATTTCTCATCTCATCATTAGTATTAAGTGTGTTAATCTCAATACTTTCATTAGAGTGTTCATAGAGACTGGTCTCTTCATTATCTTACACTCTCATAGGTGAGTACGTTTTGGTAATGTTTAATTAGGCTCATTTGAGATTGCTATCATCCTTTGCATTAGCCTTATATCATGTTGTCACCACATTCATTATCATTAGCACATTTGCTCTTTATAATCACTCACCCCTTATTACGTGAATGTTTATTTCATCATATGCCAATGCACTTGGCCATTTAGTGTGTTTCACACCCTTACTTAAACCTTCTAGGGTTTCATCAATTCATTGTTCATTTCATCATTTTATTACATACATCTTAGGTTCACTTACTTTTAAGCGTATGTTAGACTTATGGGTCTATACATACAAGCCATGTGGCTTCATTCATAGTTCGTTAAGTGAATCATACATTCCTAAGATTATGTAGTACAAGACTTATGTATCTTGTATATGTGCCAAAATCTTGATTTCAATCTAAGTAGGTGGCATTATTCTCGAACGATTAATTCACGTATGACTTATGTATCAATACGGAAAATTGGGCAAGGAAACCCAAGTTAGAATCACTTGGACATCATTTACATTTTTCATTGATTTTATTTTTAATCTTCATGACATTGGGACTCTAGATCGAACCCCAACATCAACATTCTATCTTTAGTTTTCTCCTTGGTTTTCCTCTTAATTTGGCCGAAGGGTTGTGGGTTCGAACCCCCACAACCCCTTTTTTTTTTCATTAAAGTCTTCTTGTCCCATTTCGCCTAAACCAAGAGGTTGTGGGATCAAACCCCCACAGCCTCTTTTAATTTGCTCTTTATTTCGCTGGGAAATTGGGAGGTTGTGGGTTCGAACCCCCACAGCCTCCTTATTTTCATTTTAATTTTACTAGAGGCTGTGAGGTGGTGGGTTCGAACCCCCACAACCTCCTATTTTATTTTTAATTAAATTCACTAGGCTAGGCTCTTTGGCAGTGAGGTTGTGGGATCGAGCCCCCACAACCTCACTTTATTTTTCTTAATTATTTTGCCTTCTCCTTTCCAGCCTTGAGGTCGTGGGTTCGATTCCCACGCCTCACATTTTCTTTTCTTAAATTTCTCTTCTTTCATTCGCTGCCTGGAGGTCGTGGGTTCGATTCCCACGCCTCCCATTCATTTATTTAATTTATTGCTCTCCCCTTTCTCAACCAGAACCCGATTTCGATTTCCCGCAGCCCTCTTTTTTTCTTTCTTTTTTTGCGAATTACACTTGTCATTAGGCTGAGGTGACAGGTTCGAATCCTGGTGGCCTCGCCCTTTTAACTTTTACTTAAATTTCCAGATTTTGTTCATCAACATTTTACCTAAATTAAACTTACAAGATGCTGGAAATTCTAGCCATTTTTCAGCTCATATTCATTGATATTTTTGCTTGATTCATAGGGTACATTTATAGACCCTTTAAACACATTTTTAGGTGCATCTTTCATAGATTCAATTGGCTACAAGATTGTTACTCAATCAGCCACATTTCCTTAAATGAACATCACGAATTTTTTATTAATTTATGTACTTAAAATAACAACTACAACCTTATCAAATTTTGAGCATCAAGTCGAGACCCTTGTCACAGTAACATGCTTGCACACACTTGCACATAATTTCGATCACACATTGATTGTCATTTTCGTGATTTCACGTACATAAACATATTCACATTCAACAAAAAAACATCACACATACCTAAATCTACCAGCAAACAAACCCAACCTACGAATCATTCGGAGCTAGTGACATGGACATGCAACGGGGAAACAACCCTAGTTTTCGGACTGAATAACTGAATCTTAAGGGTTCTCTTGGGAACGGGACCAAGAGAGAAGAAACCCATACTTTAATTGATGTTCAAACGTTGAACTTTCTGCCCAAAACCCTCTCCAAAATCACGTCCAAGCTTCCTCAACGTCCACACCACTCGACGGACAACTCCCGTTTGCCTAACGTTTTTGATTAGCTTGCTTTTCTTAGATTTTTTTGTGAGTTGTTCAAGTGTGAAGAACTTTTGTTATATTTTTTGTTCTTCACGTTAATTGGCAGAGACAAAACAAGAGAGTTTTGAATGTGAGGATGTGATAGACGTGAGAGAGTGAAACGTGTGAAGTTGTTTAGGATTAGATGATGACTTAGTCAATTTAGGACTCTCCTTAATACTTAAAATCTGATTTAATTAATTATACATGAAAGGACCATTTTTCCCTTACAATAATCAGATTTTAAATAATAAATAAATCACCAATTTGTTGCTTCCATTGGGGCTCGAACTCGGGTGGAGTGACCTTTGCGAAATAGATCATTTCGGGTCGACCCTAACCTATCCGGATCTTTTATTAAATTAATTAATTAATTAATTAATTCCTTAGGGTAATTACGATATTACCCTTGGCCTGGAAAAGACCATTTTTCCCTTGACCCTCAAAACTTGAGATTTCTTCTTTTTATGTCCGGTAAAGACTCCTTCGATTAATTCTTCGTTTTCGAGAGTCCTACATGGTTGGTTCCAACCTTTCCAAGCTCAATTAACTCCCCAAGTTAGTTGGCTTGGCTGTAGTAAGGGTTCTGAGGTCTGGTTCTACGCGTATCAATCCGTGTGAACCTTGGTCTAATCGCAAGCATTCTTGACACATTAAACATTTCTTATCTTATTCATTTTAGGGTTGTTACATGGTGAGTCGCGACGCATCAAATGGTATGAGAGGCTAGAGGACGATAGAGTTTCCCTTCTTCATCAATCTCATATCGTGCCATAGAACTTAATTCTATAAGATCTCTCTCTTATGTTTTCTTGTCCGGTGGTCTTTTAGATGTGATTGCTTGGATGAGATTGCTCTATACTTGAGGGAGAAAAGGTGTGTTTAAAATGCTTATCTGTTTTATGGTTTGAATGAGTATGTGTGAAGGTGACACTTGCCCTTACTTGATGATGTATATACTAGCTAAGGCGACTTGAAGGGTTAACTAGACTTAGTTAAGGGTATGGGACTCTACCTACGTCTTGCATTAGTTTGCCTTGATGGAGACCTTAGGAGGTTAATACTATGATACTATGTATGTGTATGATGATAGATGTGAATGTCCTTATATGATGATCTCTATGCTTGTAAACATGTAAATAGCCTAGTGTGTTGAAGATATGGAGTTATCCATGCATGAAGGTTATAGATGAGTGGAGTAGGGTGCTAGTTGTAGTTCTTGTTGGGTTACTTGGTTTAGTGAAGTTCTGGAGCTTTACTTGATCATTGCACATGTTAACTCTACGGGGATTATGATTGGTTATCTTACCTTGCTATGTATGAAATATCTCTTATTTGATGATGTGATGCCAATTATGGAAATATATGAAATCTATGTGCAATAGCAAGTTATGTCGAATGATGTATGTCATGATATAGTTGAAGCATGCTAGAATATGGTGGTTAAAGTGAATTCTCTTAAATTGTTGTATTCCTATATGGTTTTGTATGATGGTAGCCAAATATTAGGATTTGAACTTGGAATTTAATAACTACCTATGGAAGTATGCTATCCTATGAATGTATGTGATTAAAAGTGTGCATTGTTTTCCTTTGTATATAAGTGGTACTTGATGAGTTGCTAGTATAAATTGGAGTCTTTTGTAGAGACTTGAGTTGTAAATTTAGTATGCATGCTTATGAAGAATGAGTTGGTAGAGCTTTGTATCTTATAATTCCATACTTGTTCCATCAAATGTCTAAATGTTGCACTTTTGGGTATTTGAAAGCATGCTCACTATAAAGGCTAGGCAACTTATTGTAACATGTTTGGAGAACCTACTAAATTGTCATTTGATTGGATGTTGTTGAAATATGTGTAGAATTTATGAATATGAACATGATAAGGAATGTGGAAAAGAATTTTCGCTATTTAGATTGAAGGATGAGAATCTTATGACATGATGAGTCGTAGAGTTATTTCTAAACTTCTTGTTGTGTTATGACCTTCCTTGTTGTTTTCCACTAATGATGTATGACCTTAGTGTCTATTGCATTGTAGGAAGACCTTATGTGAATTGAATAGTATGATCAAAAATTGATGGTTGAGGATGATTTGCCTAAAATGATAAGGTTTAGAATGCCTTAGTGTTGCTAAATTGAATTAATGGAAATTCCCTCTAAAGTAGAAATCACTTTAAGTGATGAATATGAAGGCTTTGTATTTGAGATCCTCTATATGTTGGGTTAAGTTACTCTTAATTGGGTTTAACCTAAGTGGGGGTTGGTGTTTGAGTAGTGATATTGTAGAAATTGTCTACATTGATTTTCTATTCTTACTTGAATTGGAAAATATGAATTCTTAGTAAGCTTGTTCATGAAAATAGTCTTGCATAAAGTGAGAATTGCATGATCTATATATGATTGGTATGAATTGATTGACATCATTTTGGAGACATGGTGAATTTTCCAAATAAGCATGAGAGGAAAGTTTTGATAAAATCCATGTTTTTCTCTTGTTGACTTGCATTTTAATGTGCTAATTGTGAAGTTGACTTGATGAGGTAAGACAAGGAACTTGGTAATAGTCACTTGTAGGGTAAATTGTTTAGCCTTGTAATGGGAGTTGAGTCTCTTTTACCATGAAATATGTTGACTCTCTTGAAAATTTAGTGATGATTTGTAATGCAAAATTTTAGGCTCATTCTTGAAAGGTGAAAGTATGTTTAGCTAAGTGTTCCTGTGTATGCCTATGATTTGTGCTATTTTTCCAAGATGAGGCTTACTATAAGGGTGAGTATTATGTTAAGAAAAGAAATTTGTGGAATGACTTCCTATTTTGTTGTGATGTACTTGGTGTGACTTGCCATTTAGACTTCACTAAGAATAAAAATTGTATGCATGTCTTGGCTTGAAAGTTGGGATTTCTCATTTTTAAAAGAAATTGACCTTGTGCTTTGCTAAGGTGTGAACTCATGATACATGTAATGTGTTGAGGAGAAAGATATTACTCCATGTACACCCCTAAGCATGGTATGGTAGAGTATGACCTTCATGGTACTAGGTCTAACTACTGAAGATCTTTGTGATTTAACTAACTCAAGCTTATGTGCATTGAAGTGTGAGTGCTTAAGTAACTTTGAGTATGTGTTATGATCTGCCTATGAGTAGATTTTAAGGATTTTCTTGTAATAAATTAAGATGTAATGATCATGTTATGATTAGGAGAAGGATGTTCTCCTATGAACATGAAAATGACCCTTGTGTTGATGCATTAAATAGTGAGTGAGTAATGGTTTTTGCTTGCTTGTGTGCATTTAGTGCTAAAATGATTTGATGATATTTTAAATGTGATAAACTTCTCTTATATGCATAGAAGTCCTTGTTGTGATTAAAAATTCCTAAGTGTTATTCGAGGACGAATGTTCCCAAGTGGGGGATATTGTAAGACCCCGAAAATGAGATAAGGTGTCTAGAGCCTAACATGTTCGTATTAATGTTATAAGGTCCTAAAATGCCTTATTATATGATATATAGGCAGCGTGCAAAGTTTGAAGTGATTTGGAAGTCGAACGTCAAGGGACGTCCAAGGCGTTCGACGATTAGTCGCTTATGTGCCTCATGTATGCATGCATTCCTAATATGTATGAACTGATTCTAATGAGTCTTGAAATGGTTTTAAATGATTTTTAATTTTGTTATATGAAGTTTCGTGAAGTTTGGAGGTCAAACTCCCAAGAACGTCCAAGGCGTTCGAAAGATAGCCCCTAAGACGTTCATCGTGTGTCATGTTGGGATCAAGGCTGTTTGGACATCTTATAGGTGTTTGTTTTGGATGAAATTTATGTGGAACGTCTATAACATGTTAAGGTTTGTAATCGCGTTGGAAACGTCCGGGTACGACTTCTAATGGACCCCACAAGAGGCCCCAAAAGAAGGACCCAAGGCTGCCTAAGACACTGCCTGGGCAGTGTCCCTTGACGGACCCAACGACGGATCATTGGTCCCCCAACGGCCCGTCGAGCAGGTCTCGTCGATGGGGACTTACCTTGGTCAGGTATTAATCCAAGATTTTGACCAAGTCTCAGACGACGGAGGCCATGATGCCCCGTCATGGGCTTGACGCCCCGTCACTGCCTTCGTCGTGGGTGCCTGCAAGTTGGCAGCCTGCGTTCTGTTAATTAAAGGGGTGAATGGGAAATTCACCCCACGTACTAACCTGACTATAATAGGTTTATTTAGTTAATTTTAGGTGTATATAAGTCTTCCAAAACGTGATCAACTCATTCATAAATCCTCTCACATGTTTAAATCCTTTCCCTCCCAAAAATGTTCTCTCTAAAACCACCATTGTTGGTGAAGCTCAAGAGCTGCTTGGAAATGGATTTTCTATGGATGAATCATGATGTTTTAGAGGTTTTCATGTAGATAAAGGTATGGCAATCCTTCATCTTCGAGTAACCTTCCACTTGGAGAGTTCTTCTCAATGTTTTTCAAAGAAAACTTATGATCAAGTTTCCAATCTTCCAATCTAGCCATGGGTTCTTTCTCAAAATGTTTTTAATGATTTAATCATGATGAATTGAAGTTAATACAGTGATTTTGAATGTGATTTCACTCCAATTGCATGATGAACCCATGTTCCTTCCAAAATTGGTTTAGCTCTTGCATGGGCTTTGTGATTACGGCTTGTTCTTAATTAAATGGTGATTCTCTTACATTGAATTGCTTGTGTTTATTGTTAATTAAGTTAATTGATGGTGAATTGATGATGATCAGTCCATGATGATAAATATATGAAGTTTTGAGCATGAATAGCCTATGTTTCTACATGTTTTGTCGAAGTCGATTGTGAGATCGATTGTGTAGACTCTTGATTATGTATGAACTACTGTAGATACTGTTTTAGGGTGATGTAATGGATGAATTTTGTAGGTATAAATCCTAAATGTTTAAATTAAGAAAGGCTGTATGAATTGATCTAGATTCCTTTAGGCTATGAAGTCAAGAAGCTAAGTGTGTGATGTATCTCGAATTGTGATTTGATGAAGCATGATTTAGTCTTGATTTCTTATATAATTAGCTACTGCCTAATGAGTATATTATTGATGAAATATGAATGATGATCAAACCCTTAGATAGTTCATTGTATTGGTAAAGTCTTCTATACTCTAGCAAATCGATAAGCCTAAATGCCTATGTTGTAATTCTAATCTTGAAGGTATGTGATCATGATTTCAATATGGTTAAATGTAGGTTTAGCTACGGCCTTAGACTTATACATGTATGAACTATGATCTAAAATCAATGTAAGGGAAGTTAGCTAATGATCTATGTTATCCTACTTTCCTAGTATGTTGATATGTTGTATTATGTTATGGTATAATCTTGTAGCAAATTGTACATGGTTTCTTATATGTTTAAAGTACATTTAGATACTGCCATATATGTGTTTTATTGATGAATAAGGTGTATTGATCAATGATGATCAAAGGGTGAGAAATTGGTAAAAATGCTTATTTCCTTTACTCTTCTACTTCTCTATTCCTTTATAGTAATGTTGATGAAGCCTTGTATGGCATTGTGTGGTATGGTACACTTATGGTGGCGGTGTTTACTTTATTTTCATTATATATGTGTTGACATTGGCCTTGAAGGTAAATTGATGAACTTATGAACATGTGCTTAAGATGATACTATGAGAAGCTTAAGCCTACTTTCCTATTATAGTTGTGAATTAGGTTGTGTGGCTATTGTATGAGCATATGTATATTCATGTTAGGGTAAAGTATAGGTGCTGCCCTTGATGTGTGCAAATGGTTAATAACTCCTTACCTATGTACCCCTTATATGAAAGTGTAAATAGCTAAAGTTAGGAG
Organism: Solanum sitiens; assembly: GCA_016801875.1. Lineage (NCBI taxonomy): Eukaryota > Viridiplantae > Streptophyta > Magnoliopsida > Solanales > Solanaceae > Solanum > Solanum sitiens. The sequence goes on from JABWTJ010000816.1 coordinate 85,734, forward strand.
TCTTGGTTATATTGTATATATTGTCTTGTCTCCTATGCTATTATGTGTTGTGTGCCATGTTCTTGGAAGTGTAATGTGGTCTAATAGGGTGGCTGACTTAAGAAGTTATTGATAGCTATTATGTGATCATGTGGGTCAATGTACACATATTCTCACTTACATGCATGTTAAAAGTAGTATAAGTCATTGTGTCTAAATGAAAGGTAGTTCTCATATTCACTAGTGTCTACTACTATGCATATTAAGGTGATGTTGATGAAAGTATGATTTGTATTCCCTTACTATGATGACTTGATAGGTGTACTAGTATGGGCAAGGGTATGGAACCTTGTCTATGCATTGCACATGTGTATCTTGATAGGATAGTTCCTAGGTTTGGTTTCTTATGTATATGAAGGATAATTATATGAACATGTTATGAATATGATATATATGATATGATGAAGTATGAATGTGTATAGTGTCTTAGTAGGTTTATATGAAAGTATTGCTCATATAGTTATGCCTATAGACTTATGCATTGATATATGAACATGTGTGACATTATGTCTTATGTGAAAGGTTTGCTTACATCTATGTATACACTCATACACATGGATGATCTAGTTAGTGAGAGGGGCCTTGCTAGGGGTGCCCAAGAATACTCCAAAACTAGATAGGTACTTGAATATGCTATAAGCATATGAATGATGAATATTCTAAGTCTATGCTTTTACAAATAAATGATAATAAATGCTTTTTCAATAAAAGGGAACTTAGCCTAGCACCGAGTGAACTTGTAGATGTGAGGGGTGACACTTTCTTACATAAGGAAAGGTAGGGTTCATTACGGTCCTCACGGGGTGGATAGCCTCATGACCCAACATAGGGTGCAGAGTTGATATTTCCATGAATCCCCCAAGTTCCATAAACTATGTTGCCACCATAGGATACTAGCTAGTGGATCCACCTAGAAAGCTATGTTATGTTTGGTTCTACTTTGGCCGGTAGACCACCTTCTTTCGGTGTGGGGTTTTATGACACCAGATTCCATGATTAGCAACCATGGTCTATGTCGGTTAAGGTTATGGTTTCCCTAAAGGTAAAATGGACAATGGAAGTAATTGAATAGGATCCTAACTAGGAGGACTTAAGGCAAGTTACTTAGGATAGGTGTAAGTAATGAACCCATCTAGACATTGCACAAGTGACTCCTTAGGAAGTCTTAGGAAGGTTCCCTAATGCATATGATTATGTATGTGTCCTTTATGTATGACATTGTAGTAATTGTCTATTTGTCATGAAGATGTGCATGATATGAGTCTTTATACATGATGTTAATCTTGTGGACTATATGGTGAAGGTATTAGTTGTCATAAGTGGAGTTGTCTTCTCTTACCATGTTGATATATGATTTGAATGTAAAGGCTTGTGATCTCATGAGAGGTTTACTAAGCATGTGTGAGGTTATGAGGCCTTATATGTGCATTGCACTAGTGAATCTAGATTGGGGACATGGGTTAGGTTTTATAAGGTTCAATGTGAAGTAAAAGAAGTGTTTGTGCATATTGACTAGGAGTTCATTATAATGTACTTGTAGTCTTGGTTTAACTATGTCTATATTGTACTATACTTCTATGATGGCAGTGTTGTTTTGTGTAGATGCTATGTATGGTTTTCTCTTGTGTTCCTAAGGTGATACATTGCACCAAGTATCCCTAAAGGATTACTTGGGAGGCTAATGATTTAAAAGGAAGAGTTCACTGTAAAGGTGATGGAGCTCACTGTAAAGTGACCTCAAATTGTACTTAAATTCTATATGTGCTCTTCTATGATGGTTGGCCTTGGATTGTGTTTCTATGAATTATGTGGATGATATAAATGATATTGATAAAGGTTTTATGATGATTTACTCAAATGGCATGAAGTATGATTTCAAAGGAAATGTCCCTTTTAAATGCATGTTTTTGCATGGTTGTCATACTTAGTGCATTCTTGTACTAATTCCATTCTTCTCTACTTTTTACACAAAGTGTAGGTCATGGATGCTTAAAAGATGTCTTGAATGGTGAAGAGCTTGATAGATGATTCCCAAGCTCAATGAAAGGAATCCTTAAAGTTCAAGGATGTCCTACTTATGTCTTTAATGTAAAGTCAATAAATATTGTATAGTTATGTAATGTGTCTTATGGGCCGTGTCCCTAATGTACTCTAAAGTTATTGAGTCTAAGATGGCAAAGAGACTTAGAGTCTAAATATGTATTATGACTTATATTTTATATTTATATGATGTGATATTTCTGGCATATGATGTGCTATGAAAAGTTTTAAATTTTCCGCTAAATTTACTATGCCAATGCAATGAATGATATGAGAGGCTTGTCTTAGACCTCCGAGAGGTCGACGACGCCGGTTACAATCCAAGATTGTACCCTATCTTCTAGGGTATGATTTCGGGATGTGACATAAGTAAAACAAGAAAAGACCGCCCATACACCCTCTTCAAGCCTACCTAAATAATCCTTAAGACTACCTAAGATAAGATTGTTCCCTTTTCCTTTCATTTACTCCCCACCTAAGGTTACTCCAAGATTCACCTAAGTAAAGCAAGAGAAGACCGCCCATACACCCTCTTCAAGCTTACCTAAGCAACCCTCAAAGCTACCCTAGATAGAGCACATTCTATTTAACGTACATTAGCTAAATTCATATTCGTTCATTAAGTCAATTAGAAGACATTTCATTCATTATAGACTTCACATAATGGTCTTAGAAAGACTTAGGGACTCACATACTAACATCTTCAAAGTCTAGTCGTGCAATGTCTAGATAGAGTCCCATTCCACTACTTAAACTTCCTAGTACTTATCCAACACTAGCATATATCCCACATGATGAGAATAGGCAATAACCAACATAGACCATACTAGCTAGGCATGGAATCCGGAGTCATAAACCTACTCCGATGGAGGGTGTTCTACTTGCCAAGGGTAGAACAAGGACACATCCCATGTAGGCACATGGTTACGAAATATTAAGGTCTTTTATGCACTCTAGTCTCATTCTCAAGTAGAGATACATTGTACTCTAGTCTCCTTCTTAAGTAGAGCTATAAACCATAACATATTCACTTGGTGCTAGTCTTTGTTCTCATAGAGTAAGTTCAATAAAAAGGGGCATATGAAAAGGTACCATCTCTTAGTCATTACTTAGTCATAATGCACCTACCAAAGATGGGTCCACTAGGGCTGCCACTCAATGGTCTATAAGGATAGCTCACTCTTAACCTTCTCTATATATACAAGATTCCACATATTACTCATGCTTAGAAGGGCACCATCTTAGGTCTACCGATCCTAGACTTTCATTTAACATTCATCCATACACATCCAAGACAAAGGTGTCTAAGCCTACTAAGTCAAGATGTTCATATTCATAACGTACATGTATCAAGTAAGGGACACAAGTCTACCACACAATACACACCATTGACTTCACTTTATCACATATAGCATATCATTCTTGAAGCACATAGGAATAATCATTATCATCTTTAAGTCATCCTATACACTAATATACATCATCAATATAACCACCATAGACTCATATAGCCAAGTAGGAATAATCATGCATCAACTCTAAGACTATAAACAGAAGGACATAGTCATAGTCTAACATGATCACCTAACATCATAAATAGAAGAACACATACTATCACCTTAATCACAAATAGATAGATATGATCATACTTCACATAATTCAACTATAAAAATCATCATTATATATAAAGTAGTTTCCGACAAGGCCCTGATCATCATAATACATGAAGTAACGCCGACGAGGCCACATAATTCACAAGTAATGCACATAACACAGCGAGCATAGGTGGACCATACCAATCACAACATAATTCAAGACCTACATTAAATAAAATAAAGACAATTAGGGCAGCGTACCACCAATCCATTCTCACCACTTCAATCCATAGCTAAATCATCCAATACAATACCAATAGGCCCTTACACATGGCCATTATCATCAATTCAATACAAAAATCACAATACTCAATGGATATAAGTCAATTAAATATAGATTATAAATCTAATATAGCCTATATATCAATTCAATACAATTCTTACATCATTCAATAGCCTATAGAAATTTACACTATAATTCATACGCGTTGAGACATGATCACTTAACCCATAAAATAGTCAAAATAAGAGTTGCATGGTTTTCATGGGTTCATAGGAATAATAGCTTTAAAACATTGCATTAACATCAATTCAATCCTAAAACATTGATTCAAAACCTTTAATGCAAGAACCCATGGATTGATTATGAAATTGGACAATTCATGTTTTTGATCATCTTGAAAATCATTGGAATTGACTCCTTGAAGAAAAAGATTTAAAGGATGAATAACCATACCTTAATTTTGATGAAAAATCCCACAAGATTGATGGAGAAAAACTTGAGAATCCTATCTTCTTCCTTGGAGCTTCCAAGCTTCAACGATGGAGTTTTTGGAGAGAGTGAATGGAGAGGTTTTGATTTAAGTTGAGGGTTTTGCTTTAATTGGTGAGCTTAGGGGTTTAAATAGGTCCTATAACCGTCCATAATGTACCCCTAAATTACCCAAAAGACCCCTACATTTATTGGACAAATTAACAAACTCAAATTTGACTTAAAAATGACGCAACGAAATCTGGGACTTTACTGCGCGTAGCGGAGACACTTCCAAATCTTATTTTTCGAAAATTCTTGGACAGAATGGTTTGTGACATCCCCGCTTCTCAAGGCAAAACTTTTGCTACTGCGTGACAGCTGCGCGTCGCGCAGCAGCATGCCATTTCTTGGTAGCTTCGCTGGCCCATGTTTGGGTCCTCCTCGGGGACCCTTTTGATGGTCCACAGGGAGTCATTCTCAGACTTTTTGACCCTTTGTATGTCAGGATACGCTTAGTAACTCTCGGTACTGAATTTCACCTTCAAACCATCCCCCAAAATATCACTACAATACACTACGACACACTAGTTCAACTTCGACTAGTTTCCGAACGTCTTGGACGTTCTTGGACGTTTGACCTCCAAACACTTCCAAACTTTATATACTTCCTAAGAACACTATTATTAACCATTTTATGACTTTAAAACATCATGACACAACTGTTAGGCTCTCGCTCAACCTAGCTCATGTTGAGGGTGTAACATTCATGTCTAAATACCATTCACAATATTCTTTTAAAAGAATATAAAGAGATGAGTCTATTTCATTAGCCTTACAAAATCATAGTTGTAAAGAGAATACTCAAAGTGAATCACCTAATGCTTAGATCATGTCGTAAAAGAGGTGTATAAAATAGGGAGTTTCTTAGAACCGATATATACCATGTGAGCTCATAATTTACAGTAACTAACCTAGTTGTGAGGGCTTCCTTATACCATGCCACAATATAGGATCATATCATATCGATATGAATCTACTAATCTGAGCCTCTTAGATCTAAAAGGTCAACCGACAAAGCAGTGAAATATAACCTATGGTGGCAGATGGGACTTGGGTATTCTAAACCCGCGTCCTCTCGATACGAAATAGTTCTCTTAAAAAACATATATTCATATAATTCTCATAGGTATGAAAATTGTTTATCAGTTTCAACCATATGTGAGACTAGCTCAAAAGTCATTTCTAAACTAACATAAATTTAGGTGGAACTTCGTATCATGTTAGTCTTCATGTTTAAAAGTCATAAATGTTTAAGGAACCATGAAAATCATGCTAAATTGTTACAATAAGATTCGTAAAAGTTTCAAAAAAACCATCTCAATAATAATTAAATATCGATAGACTCCTCAACTATTTCTTTCTATGAGCCTCTTTTACTCAAGATACATGTCGGTACAAGATCCATGACACCTCAAGAAAACTGACAAGAAAATAAATATGAAGTCCCTTGGAATGTAAGGAGGATCATCCAAGCTATTTAAAGTGTAAAGTGATCTCAACGAAGCGCTTGTTGATGACCCTAGAGATAAAAGTATGCAGGTCGAATGACACCACTACATTTGATGTACGAGTATGTAATATAGCCGAAGCAAATTAACTGAACGAAAGTATTGCAATAGATAAAATATACTCAAGTTGAATGTGAAGAAATAAAGGAGTAAAATTATTTTAATCTTTACAAAATACTTACTCATCTCTAAACTCAATTTAATATGTGTTATATGAAAATACACTGTAACTTTATTATGAGATTCTCTAACCAACAACAATCACTATGTGTTATGTGGTGATACATCGTCTCTCCCACACTCCAAAAAGTGTACTATATCTATATGAGGTGTAGAAACTCTCAACTAAGTGGATCTACTGAGCAATAAGGATTTATCTAAAAAGTATGATCTATACCCATGTTGATAAGACATGGTTTAGCGGTTTGTGAGTTGTATGAATTCTCCCTCATATTGGTGCTCAATACTATTCCCAATAATTTATACTCTTAATAAAATGTATAAAACATATTTTTTTGTTGTTTCGAATAATTACTCAAATTATCCTTGTAAAAGAAGTAACTGTATAGAAATATCATTGAAACTCATTTCTCATTTAGAAAAGAAAGTTTCTCTTGCTCAATGCAAAAATACATTCTCTGGGTTGAGATAATTACTCAAAAGGGGTTTCTTTAAAAGGTATGTGCGTTGTACTATATCTTTCTTAAAACTCTTTTAACTTTTCTCAAAATAATATTCACTTTCTTCATGTAAAAATGAAACTTTTGGAAATACTTAGTTCTCTTATACTCTTGCGTAAATCTTGGTTATGCTCTTTCTCAAACTCCTCTCTACTTTTTCAAAACTCGATTTAAACAATTATATTTTGTTTAAAAGAATCTCAATAATAACTCAATGAATACTCATAGAATAGGGTTCCTTCTAAAAGATAGATATGAACAATCAACTCAAGAATATCAATGCAAGATATAGCAACTCAATAATTAGGAGATATAATTCAACAATCAATAACTCAAGAACTCATAACATAATATCAACTCATCTCAAGAATACTCAAATCTAAGGATAGAGCCTTAGATTAATCTTATACTGATTTGAAAGTAGACGTAGGGTGTGAGGACAAACTAGTCCAATACTATGATAGTCTTACATACATGGAAGAACGAAGTTCTTTGCGAAATTCACGAAACTCAAAGAACGCTTGAAACCCTAGTTTTTCTCCTCTTGGAACCTTTCTCTAATGTTTTGAAGTGTTAATGAACATAAAAGAAATTATTAACACTTTTTAAGCCCTTAACTAGGTGAAAACGTCATGCTTTAGGCTTAAAATAGAGGCTAACGCGACGTAGTTTAAATACCAAGCACAGGGTAAAGACCAAAAAGACCTCAACTTAAAAAATTAATGGACTGCCCTTCAAGGAAAGCTTCATGGATCGTTTAAGGATCCACGGTCTGTGAAACACTTCACTGGCCATATACTTGTCCATGAACCTTTACCTGTCTAATAGGGCCTTACTAAAATAGGCATAAATTTTTACCCAGTACTTGAAAAGAGGCAAACATGGTAGCGTAAGAAAAAGTCTCAAAGATTTTTAATCTGATAGGTCATGGGACACTTAATTCATTATGCTTTAAGATATGGTCATTTGAAGTTGACCCAAGTAAAATCTTATATTTAAACTCAATCAGTAAGAAAACTTTCAACTCAACTTTGTGTTAGGGAATTCTAGTGACCTTAACTCATATACAAAGTCGTTCCACATTTAAATAATTCACCTTATCTCAGAAGTTGAAAGGTGACCTGTAAGGACCCCTAAACAGGTTGTACAAGTCACCACGGATCGTCTAGAGCCCCGTCCAGGTGACTCAAATCCTGGCAATCCTGAGTGGTTGGGATACCACCCCTAAAAGAACTATTTAGGATTCCGCGAAGGGTCCATGGTCAGTCTTGAGTTCATGAACTTGCCCGTTAACCCTCTTTAGCCTTTCTCAAAGTCTGAGGTGTTATAGGTGTGTTCGACATCACTTTTTTAGGGGCTCTAGGTGACCCTTTCCGACAGATACTAGAACTTGACAAGAAACCTAATTTAATACTTGCTACATTTAAAAGAGATTAACGAAGGGCATACTGATTTTAATCTAGTTGAGGGATTAGGTTACTAACGTATAATTTAGTTAAGGATGTGCATGTTTCCCATTAAAACCTTTATTTGAGGTTAAAATTGATATGGCACAAAATTTTAACATATGACGAAAAAACCTCCAAAAATCTGTTAAGCAAATAGCCGACGAGCTTTTCATACAATATTATCCTCACACTTAAAGATGAAATAACATGAATATTACCAACTTTCAGGTACCGAAATCAGCTGGTTCATGCTTCACACAAGCTTTCAAAACATAAAGTAAATTAGTATATTACATGACTTGGGTTTACACACCCCAAAAATATAAAAACATATAGCCATACTTATATTACAACCCATGGTGATATGACCAAATCAGCCCTCAAAATTTCATGTAAATATACAACACGAAGATCATGTACAAGTCTCAAGTTTATACAAAATACATATGCCTATATGAAAGTGTGATCTTCCTTAAGACTTTCAAAATATCAATGTTCAATGGCCAACTTCAAGCGTCCTCTCGAACATTCCCTACTATAGAATCAACTATCTCTAAGCATATAGCTTAGTGGTGTAAAACTGTGGATCCGGAGAACTTAGATTCACCAAGTTATCATTCCCAAGTCAAGGGAAGGACAATTGAAACAGAATCAGTAATAGAGTAAACAATGTACAAAGAGTATCAAGTTGGATATTTAAAGATCCAAATGTCAATAACGCTCATAGCACCATTTTCCAAGAGGTTCAATAACAAGACTCGCCCAACATATACATCATGTAATCACACCAAACACGAGCAGGTATCAAGAAAGATCAATACCTTGTATCAAGAAGGGTCAAAGCCCACTAATTAAGAGAACCAAGAACCATATTAAAAATGCTTTTCTAGTTCGTACTTAAAATGGACAACACCCATACTTAAGACGAACTAAAAATCCAGAGTCAAGATGGAAAATGATCTGAATCAAGAGGCATGACAATAGTGACAAAGTCACAGCCATAAAAGGACAAGGTCCCAACAAGAGTGAAAAGTGATCAAACAATCCGTACAAGTGGACGAGGTACACAAGAGTCTTTAACTTCTTTAATGACAACAACACGACAATGCAAAGTTACAAGGGGTAACCAAGGTATCAAGATAAGCTATCATATATATGGTAAAAATACTACAAGTTTATACACAAACCTCAGTTCTTTAGACAACAAACATTCCAACACCACTTCAAGAGTTCAAATCGTAGACCAACCAACGTATGATTGTCCTCAACTTGTTCACGAGTATATACAACCTCAAAAATACAATTAAATAAATTATTTAATTCCTAAAAACTCAATAATGTTGATGTAAAACATGATTATCATCACAAGTAAGCCTAGCCTGTGCAAATATGACTAAGCTGCCAAAACAGTAATTCTGTCCAACAAAAGCACTTCATGTCGCAACTTAGATTTGAAATAGGAAACGGCAAAACTGGACTTTATATCCTTCATAAAAGATGTAGGTACATGTTTTAATCTTGCAAATAATCAGTAATCACCACAAAATACATTTTTTACAAAACGATATAATGAAAACACTAACAGTTGAACAGACGAGATTTTTAATTCCAGAATCTGGACAGAACTTTCATATGTGGCGTGCAATATTTCAAATCCATAACAGCAAAATTAGAGTTTAACATAAACATAAGAATTGTAGGTATATGGATTATCTTTCCAAAACATATTTATTCACTGTAAACTAAGTTCTATTTAACGAGATATCCTTGAAATACAAAATAATACACAACATAGAAATAGATTTCGTCACTTACCAAGAAGGAGTGTGTGTGTTAGATTCAAGCCAAAAAGACCTAGTTTTTCGATTGATTTTGATGAAAAATTGTTTATCTAATGTTATAAAGTTCTTAGACTTGAGGCAAAACGAATTCAATCAAAGGAGGTGTAAAATATATAGACACAAAAGTGATCCTCATCACATGTACACATGTCCTTCATACGTGCTGCCCAAATAAAAGTAGGCTGCCTAAAAAGCATACATATATAACTATATGTATATAGTTGATACCATAACATTAATTTGTGTAATTCAAATTTAAAAATTACGCAAATATCCCCATACAATATCTTAAATTACAGCAACATTTTATGTTAAGCACGTTTTCAATTATCACAACATTTTAAGTTCCCAAAATGTGAATAAAACATATTGTAGTAATTAAGCAACTATAAATCGACATCCGACTCTTGGTTAATATTTAGGGGTGTTACACACACGCACACACGCGCGCGCGCAGGGCAAGGCATAAGCCCCGAGACACGGGGCGTAAGTCTCATGGATCTACGGGGCGTAGTCTTATGTATATTCAATTTTATAGTTTTATTACGGGAGAAGGTCAAATATACCCTCAAACTTTAAAAATGGTCTGTATATACCCTCCGTTATACTTTAAGGTCGTATATATCCCTACAGTCCTACTTTCAACCCTTTAATCAAACGGTCTGACACGTGGCACCATCTCAATAACTTGCCTAATTTTTTAATTTTTTTAAATCCAAATTTAAAAACCCACACAATTATATACTTACCCACTTCAAGACCTGAATAAAGAAACACTAACCAAAGTGCGAGTAACAAAAGTTTCAAGAAATCTCCCGATTCAAGCTTCTCAGCGTGCGTCTCTACAGCCTTTCATACTCCATTTAAAGACTCTGGATTCCCCACCTTCACTGCACCCACATCCAAAGTTATGGATTTCAAAATATTAATACTTTACTAAATTGCAAAATTAAAATTGAATTACCTATGTATTAGTTGGATTTGGAGGTAAAGCTAATGAACCCACATGGAACAAAGTTTGGAGATGATGAAAGTAATATTTTATTGGAAAATTACAATTCTAGAGGAACTTTGAATGTCTCTGAGTTTCTCTCCAATGGCTCCTATTTCTCTCTGAATCTCGTCTTCGTTCCTGTTAATAAAATCCTCTTTCTTGGGTAATTACTCATGAAGATCCTAAACAGAGTGGAATATATACATAGTTTTTAATTAATTTAATGATTTATGTTTTGTTGCTTTGTATAATTATTGTCGTTATGAAGATGGTTGTAGAGAATATAACAATTTAAAGTTTCTGGGACAATCGAATTGATTTCGTATTTGTATTATCAACATTTTTGGTTATACTTTGATATATGAAGTTGTAAAGTTGTGATTTTGTGAGTTTTCTGATAAATACTTTGTTGGAAGGATTGCGGAAGTTTGTGGCAACCCAAAATCCAAAATGGGTGGGTTTTAATTTGGGTGTTAAAGTGGGTAAGAATATAATTGTGTTGGTTTTAAATTTGGATTTAAAAAAAATAAAAATGGGGAAAGTTATTGAGATGTTGCCACATGCCAGACTGTTTGATTAAAGGGTATATATGATCCAAAATTATGACGGTAGGGATATATACGACCTTAAAGTATAACAGAGGGTATATACATACCATTTTTTAAAGTTTGAGGGTATATTTGACCTTTTTCCCTTTTGTTACTAATTATCGTTTTAATGATTTAAAAAAATTATGAAAAACCTATAATATATAGAAATTATATTATGATTTTTATTTGCGATAAGCATTAATACTCTATAACAAAGAAAAAAAGTGTTATAATTACTATTTGAAAAATATCATCACACCAATAATAACAAAAATATGATTTAAAGCAGAGTTTTAAAAGGCTAGGCGTGAGGCGGGGCATTTTACTTAATATAGGGAGAGGTGTAAGCCCTAGCCCCTATGGATCTTTAAATTTTTAATTTACAATATAGTATAATAATCCACTAACACAAAATTATAAAAGTACATCAATAGTTTGAAATAAATACAAATATGATTAAGGAAACTCATATAAAATAAAACTTCTAACATGACTATACAAGTATAAACAATCATATATATATATATATATATATATATATATATATATATATATATATATATATATATATATATATTCTTTTGAGATATCTGACAACCATGAAGACCAATTATAAGTGAAAAAGTAAAATTTCGCTACATATTTTTAAGAGAAATGTTACGTAATATATTATTACCTTAATAGTGTTACACATTAGTAAATATATGATACTATATTTGTTGTTTGAGTAACTCTCAATCTTGTTATCTCTATAGATTAGAAAATTATGTATCATTCATATTATTAAAGAATTATGAGGGTCAACAATGTTAATTAAAGATTTTAACACATAATTTGTATAAGATCTGTTAGGTGAGCCCCGAGCGTTGGGTGTTGGGCGTGCTTAGGGTATACAGTCGGGCATAAGTCTTGTAGAAATAAGTCACACACTTCAGTCTCGGAACTTTTTACTAGAGCCCCGCCCCAGAGCGAGCCCCGAAGCGAGTCCTAGAAGATCTTTTAAAGCACTATATATATATATATATATATATATATATATATATATATATATATATATATATATATATATATATATATATATATACACACACACGAACACATACATGCACTTTTGGCCCTGTCGAGAGGCAGGTGCCCTTACACCCGATTACCAAGTTGTGACACTAACTTAAATAAAATAAGGAAAAGTGTAGAAAAGACCACAATTCTATAGATTTTTATCAACTACGAGAAGTATTTATGGTTCATACGTGGAACTACGATTGGTGGAAGCCATTCATAGAAGAAATTTCTGAAACTTGGAAGAATTGAATTGGATAAGATAATCCTTAATATGATTAGTGGAAGTGATCACGGTTAATTAACAACCTTTGTAGTTCCAAGGCATGAAACTTTAGAACCTTTAGTATGTTGGATTGACGATCGAGCAATACGATTAGTTAATTACAAATCGTAGTTTGGGTCTCTTAGACTAGAATTAAGAGAATATGTATTTCAATATGTTGCTTTCTATGAAGAGATAATACATATTGTATAGTTAATTACAAGTTGTAGAAGGTGGAATACTTGCCAAGATAGTACCAAAACATGAACATAGCATCTATGTGGATCCACTAGCTAGTATTCCTATGGGGGCAACATAGTTCAAGAACAGGTGATGTATTTGGGACCCTCTTTATGCTACATGCATTGTAGTCTCCAACCTCAAGAGTACATTAGTGAACCTACCTTCCCTATGTGGGAAGGGACACTTCTCACTCTAGTTCACTCGGTGCTAAGCTAGAGTCCCTTTTGAAATGTCTTTCATTAACAATCATAACTTAGTTTTATGTCATATTGGTCTACCCCTGTTCTTGAACTATGTTGCCCCCATAGGAATACTAGCTAGTGGATCCACATAGATGCTATGTTCATGTTTTGGTACTATCTTGGCAAGTATTCCACCTTCTACAACTTGTAATTAATTATACAATATGTATTATCTCTTCATAGAAAGCAACCTATTGAAATACATATTCTCTTAATTATAGTCTAAGAGACCCACAATCATAACTTAGTTTTATGTCATAGGGGTCTACCCCTTATATAGTCACAGTCATAGATCAAAGAGAATTGCATGAGTGTTGTCCTTTCAATACAATTCATACAAGTGAGGTTAGCACATTACATCACCATATCATAACAAGACGCATAGACAAATCATCACCAACCTTATATCATTACATCTTATCCAACAACTCACAAACCATATATCAAGACATTTCAATTCAAAATCATACCAACCCTAATCAATTTTATCACAAGGTATACTTCAATATAACTTCATCACTAATCACAAGTAATCATAATCGGAGTAAAGGTTTGAGATCACAAGACTTACCCAATCTATTTCACAAGCCATCATCCAAGGTTTTACCACCAACCATAAAATTCAAACCAACAATGGGTGTAATATCATCACACAATAATAATAGAATACAATAATGAAGTCAATTGAATCACTACACATCAATTCATCACTAGTTCATAACCTAGCGTTAGGAATTTAAGTCAAATTCATGATCTACTTCACAACCTAGGTTAATTCATCAAAAACTAGCATAATTGAATCATAATACATCATAATCTAATCATAATAACCTAAATTAATCATAAACAAAGCAATTTAGAAGATCAAATTCGTATTAGGAAGAAACCATATGAAATCATCTTTCTGAAAACCAATTTTTCGAAGAACCCTTTGGGGAAAGGAATCCCAAAGGTGAAAGGATCCCATACCTTGTTAATTGATGGAGAATTATGGAGAAAAGTAGTATTATTTCTGCCCTATAACCCTCCTTGACTTGGTATTCTATGGAGTTTCTTTGGTAGAGAGAAAGAAGAGAGAAGGAAGAGCAATTTGGGTTTTGGGAATTATGAGAGTTGGGTTAGTTTAATTAGGTTTAGTTCTTTATATAAGTCATTAATTAACATCATTAGACCTCCCTTAACCCCTAACTAATTAACTAACAAACTCATTAAACTAACTTAAATCTTGACAGCAAAACAGTGGCAGGACCTACGAGACCTCGATCAACGGTCTGTAGGTTGACCTACGCCCTGGCCCCCCCACCGCCTGCACATCAATCGATGGTGTCAGAGGCTGGTCCAAATGGCCCTTTGTCCAAAATGGATAAGTGTCCAACGACGGTGGTCACCGACGCCCCATCGATTGGACCACGCCCCGTCGATGGGCATTGTTGGTAGACACGGTCCATTTGACAGATTTTTGCCATAATGCTAGGGTCCTCCTAAAGGATCCTTTGGTTGGTCCTTGGGGAGTCGTACCCGGAAGTTTCGACTATAAACCAACTCTAATATGTATTAGACACCGTACTACCAAATTCCATCGAATTCCGACTCCTAAAAACTAGTCAAATAGGCTAAGGCACACTAGAACCTCTTGAACTAGTTTCCGGACGTCATGGACGTTTCTTGACGCTTTAATTCTAAAACGTCCTAAATGACTCATATATAGGGGTGGATAAATGGGTAAAATAATATGGGTATCCATTCATATTACCCATATTAAATGAATTGGGTATCCAACTCATTTGATAATGGGTAAAAAATGAGTAATACCCATATTACCCATTTAAAATGGGTAGTTAAATGGCTAAAATGGGTAAAAGCAAACAAAAAAACAGTGATAAAGGGTTGGGTAGTAAGAAAGTTTTTTTTCTTTTAAAAAAAATCTATAAAAAACATGAATTTTTTTTTTACATTTAATTTGTGATAGCGGTGGTAGGGCTATGGTGGGGGTGGGGGCTCGTAGGGGGTAAGAGGGGGGGGGCTAGGGGGGTAAGGGGTTCTAGGGGTAGGGGGTCTAGGGGTGGGGTGATAATTTTTTTCAAGATTAAAATAAAAAAAAATATTAATGAAAAAATTAAAAAAATTGTTAATTTCTTTTGGGATGGGGGTGTTGGGGAGGGCGGCTGGGTATGGGTTAGGGGGGTATGGGTTTGTGTGGCAAATATTTTTAAAAATTTAATGAAATTTATGTTTAAAAAATTTAATGAATTGTTCTAAATAAAAAATTAATGATTTTTTTTGGATAGGAGTGTGTGTGTGGGGGGGGGGGGGGCTGGTAAAGGGTAGTGGGTGTGTGGGTGGGGGCTGGTAGTGGGGTGGGGGGTGGTAATTTTTTTTAAAAAGTTGATTTTTTAAAATTTTTGTTAATTTTTTTTGGGATGGTTTTTTTTTTTTTTTTTTTTTTTTACATTTTCTTGGGAGTTGTTGTGGGGGGTGGGTGGGTGTGGGGGATGGTACGGGTGGAGTTAATTGATATAAAAAATATTTTTTTTCTTTTTAAATCATTTAAAAAGATCTCTAATATAATATAGGTAATATGGTTATCCATATTATCCATTGGGTAAACTCGTTTTACCCATTTAATATATGAGTCGAGTCGGGTAACTTACTCATTTTTATTTAACTCATTTTCTGATCGACTCATATTTGACTTGACTCGCTCGTTTGCCAATCCTACTCATATACATTATATTTGACCTTAAAACAATGTTGCAACCCTGAGACACTCATGTTAGGCTCTAGATTAGACTTTAGACTTTCGGTGTATTACATTATCCCCCCTTAGGAATAGGAACATTCATCCCCGAATGACACTAAAATCTTTTGAAAGAAAGGAATAGACTCAAGACTAGCAGCCCAACCAACAACAACCTATCAAAACATGAGTTACAATTCAAATCAACATAACCACATGACCTTTTTCACCATGCAACTCAACATCATTTTCAACTTATAAGAGTTCATCATTCACTACATGCGTATTCATTTATGCCAAAGCTTTCTTCAACACATATCAACATGCTCAATACAACTCATGAAGGCACAACATACAAAAATACACCACATAAGTTCAAATCAAGTAGAAGAGCATTTTTTTTTGAAAACTTTCACTTCTATAGGCATAGTATATTGTAAATCACTGTAACAAAGCATATATTTCAATATTTTACCAAAAATCAAGGCAACTTCAAATAAACTCATTATTTTCACTATAAATAGGAACTACTAACCTTAGTTATCAAATAGATGAGGGTAACGGGACTTCATGTCGGCCTCGGCCTCCCATGTTGCACCCTCAACTAGGTGGTTCTTCCATAACACCTTTACGGAAGCCACCTCCTTGTTCCTTAACTTCTTTACATGTCTATCAAGGATTTCAACCGGAACATCCTCATATGAGTGGTTCTCTTGCACACCTAGACCCTCAATAGGAATAATGGACTCGGGATCACCGATACATTTCTTATGCATGGAGACATGGAACACTGGATGAACCGAAGTCAATTCATTAGGTAACCTCAACTTATTTGCAACCTTGCCAACCATTTGCAAAATTTCATAAGGAGCCATATAACGAGGACTCAACTTCCATTTCTTGCCAAAGCTCACCACCCCTTTCATAGGTGAAATTTTTAGATACACCTTATCACCTTCCTCAAACTCTAAGTCTTTTTCCTATGGTCGGCATAAGACTTTTGCCAACTATAGGCTGTTTTCAAGCGATTCCTTATTATACGAACTTTCTCCAAAGTCTTATAAATCAATTCGGGATCCAAAAGTGAAGGCTCTCCCACTTCAAACCATCCAATTGGAGACCTACATCTCCTACAATATAAGGCCTCAAAAGGAGACATAGATATAGATGAATGGTAACTATTGTTGTAATAAAACTCAACCAAAGGCAAGTCTTTATCCCAATTTCTCTTGAAGTCAATTATACAATCTCTACGCATATCCTCAAGGGTTTGAATAGTCGTGCCGCTTGACCATACGTTTAGGGATGAAAAGCGGTGTTTAGCTTCACCTTTGAACCCAACCCTTTTTGGAATGACCTCCAAAACCTAGATGTGAATTGTGCACCCCTATCCGATATGATAGATAACAGAATACCATGGCAACACACAATCTAATATATAAAGATCCTTGCATAATACTCCGCCGAGTAAGTGGACTTGACAAAAATAAAATGAGCGGTCTATGTCAACCTATCAACCACCACCCATATAGAGTCATGTTGCTTTTGAGTGTGAGGTAACCCTACCACGAAATCCATGTTACTGTCTTCCCACTTCCAAGTGGGAACTTGGATTTCTCGAAGTAAACTACCCGGCTTTTGGTTCTCGGCTTTCACTTATTGACAATTAGGACATTTTGCAACAAACTTAAGCCTTCCCCAAAAAACACCTCTCTAAGGTCATGATACATATTTGTAGAACCCGGATGGATGGAATCACGGGAACCATGAGCTTCCTCAAGTATCCGATTTCTCAAATCATCATCTTTGGGAACACACAACCTTCCTTGGTACATCAAAACACCATCCCCCCTCAGGAGAATGACTCATTTAGATTACTAAGAACCGATTTTTTCAACTCCATCAATAGTTGATCAAGGTGTGGTTTAGACTTCACCTCCATCACCAAAGACGATTCGGAGTTATTATGAACCATAAAACCACCATTTGGGGAATCTTCCAACTTAACACCCAATCGAGCCAACCTATGAATATCTTTCACTAGGTCCTTCTTGGCTCATTCTACATGAGACACACTACCCATGTTCATACGACTTAGAGCATCCGCAATCACATTGGCCTTGCCGGGGTGATAGAGGACACTCATGTTATAATCTTTCAACAATTCCAACCATCTTCCTTGTCTGAGATTTAGCTCCTTTTTAGTAAACACATATTGAAGACTCTTATGGTCGATATACACATCAACATGAACAACATACAAGTAATGTCTCTATATTTTCAAGGATCATGAGTTGGATAATTCTTCTCATGCACCTTAAGTTGTCTAGAGGCAAAGGCTACTACTTTCCCATGTTGCATAAGAACACACCCCAAGCCCACTCGGGATGCATCACAATATATCACAAAACCCTTAGTACCCTCCGGTAGGGTCACTACCGGAGCGAAAGTAAGCCTATCCTTCAAAATTTGGAAGCTTATTTCACATGCCTCCAACCACTCAAATTTCACACTCTTTTGGGTCAAGGTAGTCAAGGGAGAATCAATGGACGCAAAACCATCCACAAACCTCTTATAATAACCCTCTAGACCCAAGAAACTCCTAATGTCGGTTGGAGTCAATGGTCTAGGACAATTTTTCACCACCTCCGTTTTCCTTGGATCAACCTCAACTCCCTCACTAGAGATGACATGACCAAAAAACTCCACCGACCTCAACCAAAACTCACATTTGCTATACTTGGAAAATAATTGGTGTTCATTAAGCACTTGCAAAACCACCCTCAAATGGTCCATGTGTTCACCCTCATTTTTCGAATATACCAAGATGTCGTCAATGAAGACAATGACAAATGAGTTTAGGTAACTTCGAAACACCCTATTCATTAGGTCCATAAATACCGTCGGAGCATTAGTGAGACCAAAGGACATTACTAAGAACTCATAGTAACCATATCTTGTTTGAAATTTCATTTTTGGTATATCCTCACCTCTAATCCTAAGTTGGTGATACCCTGATATCAAGTCAATTTTTGAAAAGTAGCTTGCCCCTTGGAGTTGATCAAATAAGTCGTCAATCCGAGGGAGAGGATACTTATTCTTAATAGTGACTTTATTGAGTTGGCGATGATCAATGCACATTCTAAGGGACCCATCATTTTTCTTCACAAACAAAACTGGTGCACCCCATGGAGAAATACTAGGTCTTATGAAACCTTTGTATAGCAAGTCTTTGAGTTGAGCCTTCAACTCTTTCAATTCGGCAGGAGCCATCCTATTAGGAGGAATTTAATTGGGGTTGGTATCCGATAGCAAGTCAATACCAAAATCAATTTCCCGTTCAGGAGGGATTCCGGGAAGATAATTAGGAAAGACCTCCGGAAATTCCCTTACTACGGGGACCGACTTAATGGGAGGATTTTCGGAGTCTAAATCTTTAAATCTTACAATGTGATATAAACAACCTTTTGAGATCATTTTACAAGCCTTAAGACAAGAAATTATACGACATCTAGGAATAGAATTTCCCTCCTTCCTCTCTAAGACGGGTTCATTTGGAAAATTGAAATTGACAACTCTTGTTCTATAATCAATGGAAGTAAAACAATCATGCAACCAATCCATCCCCAAAATGACATCAAAATCAACCATATCAAGTTCTACTAATTCAACATGAGTAACCCTATTGGGAAATTTTATAGGATAATTTCTATATACCATCTTTGCAACCACCACTTCCCCTACCGGAGTAATTACCATAAAAGGATCATTTAGGACATCGAACAAAATATCAAACTTTCTAGCTATCAAGAGAGTAACAAAAGATAATGTAGCACCCGGATCAAGTAAAGTGTATACATCAATAGAGAATACCCTTGGCTCAATTCAAAATTTGAAACCCAAAACCTTGCACCAATTTGGGATGAACATCCTTTTCTTCTGAGAATTTGACTCATTCCCGAAGAGAAAAGGTGGTGGGCGGCCGAGATTAAACTATCGTCCTTGATGAGACGCGTGGCCTCATATCACACTATCAAGGACTCTAATCGCATGCCATAGCAGCTGCTTTTGCTGCCCTGATGTACTGCTGAGAGGGACAAGGAAGGAGACGACAAAGGGAACAGGCTGTCTCTTTATTTCGTCCGATCACGACTTTTGCGAGTGTAGAAACGTTGTTCTCGTTGCTTCATGAGGAAGATGAGAGAAAAAGAGGCGTTTGGAATTGTTGCAAAGCGAGTGTTCTGGGAGGGGAAAAGGAAAGTGCGTGGAGTTGTGAACGCTTCTGAGAATTGCATCTGTTTTTGATTCCTTAGATGTGGAAGTGGGCTGGGTCGGGGGTAAAATTTGGGATGAAAATATTGGTCTGGAAAGTTGGAGTAATTTTGGGGTTTTGGCCTGCGAAAGTGATCCAATTTTTTTTTTAATATGGCTGGGCCAACTGGGCTTGACTTTCTGGAATTGGAGATGGACTTTTGGCTTAAAAGGGGAGTCGATGGGCTGATCCAAAAATGCAAAAGGGGCCTACATTTGTCCTTAGAATTAACAAAAACTAGCTGAATTGAATCACTTGGTGAATTCCGCTAAAAAATAAATAAATAAAATGAATTAAATTAAGTCAATCACTAAGCTTCTTAATATTAACGAAATAAAATAATCGACTTAATTTTAAAATAACTAATCGGAAATGTAAAGTATTATATAGCTAAACTAGTTAGTAAAATATTTAAACAAAGTGTAATAGTCTTAAGCGATCTTCAGACAATCGTAAAATATACCATATCGTACATGTAAATATGAAACATATATATTATTTTAAGCTTATACATGTACATATATATATATATATGTATATATATATATATATATATATATATATACACATATACATATATATAAAGGATGAGATCAACTAAAAAAACACTTCAAACTTTATAAAGTCAGTTGTTTTAAATAGTTTAGAATTAAGAAGCTTGTCAATTGACTTATACTGCGGAGGACCAAAATTGGGTGTCAACAACTGTCCCTCATTTTACTTGGATTGATGAAAGAAATTCAAGGAAATTGAAATTGACCAATCCAATTTTGATCGACCACATATTTATCTTTGGGGAAGGGATCTGGTACGGACTTTAGCAATTATGACCGAACCCAGAAGTGGGCTTCCTACATATCTCAGTTTATATAAGAATTCAGGCCACTTGTAGTTCGATACGCTTGATTTAACACACGATTTTGAAGAAATTCAAAAGTCATCTCGATACCAGATTATGAAAGGATCGGAATACTCGAGAATAAAACTTAAGGGCAAATGTTGGAGTACAACCTAGTTTTGACATTGATTTTGCCTACATATCCTTAAACTCAAGGAATTATGCTGCTTGTAGTTGGACTCGATCGGTCGAAAAGAAAATCAATTATGCTAGATAACCTTTGGTTATGGACGAGTGACGAATTAAATCGAGTATGAAAAGGAGGATTGTAACCTCTTAGACATGAATGTGGCGCTCTTCACACTCATAATTAAGAATTTACACGGACATAATTTCCAAAGCTCTTGGCGCATTGTAACTCGGATTGGAAACTTGCCTCCGGCAGATACTGAAATTTTCGGATGCGAAATTGAAATCGAGGAAACTAAAGAAAAAAAACCACATGCCTTTTTATAGGGGTGTGGTTTGATTGTGGTGGAAGTCGCTCATCTGCTCGTTCTCTAAGAGTGTGACACTCCTCTTCGAATTATGTCCCAGTTCGCTGCTAAGAAAAAGTTCCACGTTGTACTGCATCCTTTTTTGTGTCGTCTGCACCTGTGTTTTGTTTTTGGAGAATTCATCCTTTCGGATGCTCTCGACAGAGGCTGAGATAAAACTTGTCAGCATAAAAATGCAATTCAAATGGGAGATAGTGTCTTTTACCGTGTTGACACTTAATTGCTCTCCTTCAATATATGACGTCAACTTCATCCGTTTACGTAAAGCAAATAAAGCTTGTGTCTTATGTTTGCCATATAATATTCAATGTACTCTTCCTTTGATGTCGAAATAAATAAAAACTGATGCAATGCTGATATTTCTCTTGACGTCATCTTCGATGATCTTCTTGGTATTTACTCTTTGTCAAAATAAAAGATGCGGTTGATGTAGATGGACAAATATTCTCTAGGAATGCACGATTTTTCTCTTGCATTGCATGCCTTCCTTTCGCTATGCATGAATTCTTTATCTTGCTATGCAGGGCCTCTTCTCCATGATGCATGAACTTTCTTGCAATGTACAACTTCTTTTCCGCAATGCATGATTTTCCGATACTTGAATTTTCTCTTGCAATGCATGACTTCGTCTCCTTGATCAATTCCCTTTTTTTAGGCAGTTTCGTATTCTAATGATCCCGTCTTACCTGATGATTAGGATTTGCTTTCCCTATTTGAAAAAAGGAGATCTGTGTCACTCTCACTATGCTTCACACATGAAATTCTACAGCTTTCAAGGGCTCGAATAGATCTTCTTGCAATGCGCAACTTCTTTCCCGCAATGCCTGATTTTCCGCGATGCATGAATTTTCTTTTGCAATGCATGTCTTTTTTTCCGCAGTGCATGAATTTTCTTTTGCAATGCATGACTTTCTTTCCACAATGCATGATTTTTCTGTAATGCATGAATTTGTCTTGCGATGCCTAACTTCTCTTCTTGCGACGCATACTTTTCGTGATGCATGAATATCTTCTCGCGTTGCCTCATTTTTCGCGATGGATGAATATCTTCTCGCGATGCCTGATTTTCTATGATGCATTATTTTCCGTGATCCATGAATATTAACTCACGATGCATGATTTCCCGCGATGCATGAATATCTTCCCGCAGTGCTTGATGTTTTTTTGCGAGGCATAAATATCTTCCCGCAATACGTGATTTTCTACGGGGCATGAATATCTTCCCACGATGCATGAATATTTACCCGCGATACATGATTTTCCGCGATGCATGAATATCTTCTCGCGATGCATGAATATTAACTCGCGATGCATGATTCTCCGCGATGCATGAATATTAACTCGCGATGCATGATTCTCCGCGATGCATGAATATTAACTCGCGATGCATGATCTTCTGCGATGCGTGAATATTAACTCGCGATGCATGATCTTCCACGATGCATAATATTTCCTCTTGATGTCATCCTCGGTACCAAATGAAGATAGTGTTGCAATCGAGCAACGTAGTGATCTTCTGGGTGCCTTTTGGATAATGGCATCGTCTCAATTGACAGTACAGTAAAATGAACCTCCATGTAGTGCATCGTCTCAATTGTCAATACAAATAAAATGACCCTTCCGGGTAGTGATACTATCATGTCGGATAATATGATGCCGATGACGACATCGATGAAAATCGCAAAATGTCTTTTTCGGGTTTTTCATTTGATTCATCTTTGAACATAGTTGTATCTTCATTATAAACTTCATACTGTTGGATAAACAATGTTCATGTTCCCAGTTCTTCGATATAAGCAATATAAAATAATTCCTGCATCCATAGAAAAACTATTAATTTTGGGGAGCTCTTCGCCCCCTTGACTCATCCATATTCGTTGATCGGAGGAATTTGCTCACTTCAAAGAAAAACTATAAACCTGCGTCCACAGAAAAATTATTAGTTTTAAAGAACTGATTTGTGTCGATTCCTTCAGTTGTCTGCTCCTTCTCCCGCTATCTCCGGTTGATTTTCTGATCTCCCGATTCTTGATAGATAAGCAAAATATTTTATGCCAAAACAAATGAAACAGAAAGGGAAAACTTTAAGAAAATAAATTTTCGCAAAGTAGTATTTTGAAAAGGGTTACTACCAAGAATCATGTCACGTTAGGTTTAGTGAACTTCTTTGAGTCTGATGCTTGGAGGTCTATCTGTTTATTCGCTAGGGAGTATTTAGAGTCACTTTAGACTATCGATAAACCCATACTGAAATTTTGAGGCCATCCTCAAAATTTCTGTCCCAGTTGACCGTTTTTTCTTATACTTGACTGCCGCTGAGTAAATCACAGAATTTTTGAGATCCTCTCAAAAATTCTGTCCTGGTTGCAAATCTCGAAATATCTTCAGTCTTGACTGGTTGAGTAAAAATCATCTTCTTGAGAATTTTTGAGTCCCCCTCTAAAATTCTGTCCCAGTTTCTATTGTAAAGAGGAAATAAAATCTTATGGGAGATATGAACGAACCCTTATGGCGCCTATGTATCCCGTTGAGGCAGGAATCAGGTCAAACGTAGTTCCCCCTCAAAGGTTAACAATAATAAGAATTTTACAAAGAATACCGACCGAGGCCGACATAGGCCGCCTACGTATCTCATTCTTGAGAATTCAGGTCGAACATAGTTCAAATAAAAAGCAATATTAAAAGGGATAATGGGGTGACCGAGGCCGACATAGGCCTCCTACGTATATCATTCATAAGAATTCAGGTCAGACATAGTTCATTACAAGAGAGATAAAATTTTAAACAAAGCAAATTGAACGATTACAGGGAAGTGATAGGAATACAAACTGACTTCACACGTAATACTCTTGACAACATCTGAATTGATCGGTTTTGGCCATGTAGTGCCATCCATCTCCGACAGGACCAAAGCACCTCAAGATAATACTTTGTGAACCATGTAAGGACCTTGCCAGTTTTGTGCGAATTTTCCGTTGTACTCATCCTGATGAGGAAAAATGCGCTTAAGAACCAACTGACCGATTTCAAAATTTCTGGCTCTGAATCTCTTGTGGAAAGTGCGAGTCACTCTTTGTTGATATAGTTGACCATGACAAATAGCAACCATCCTCTTCTCATCAATCAATGTCAACTAATCAATTCTCTTGCTGACCCATTCAGCATTACTCAACTCAACTTCTTGGTTGATTTTCAAGGAAGCTAACTCTACTTCAGCAGGTATGACTGCTTCTGTTCCATACACTAGCAAGTATGGAGTGGCTTCAATTGACATTCTGACGGTCGTTCAATAACCCAACAAAGTATATGGCAACATCTCATGCCAACCTCGGTGATTGTCAATCATTTTCCTCAGGATCTTCTTGATGTTCTTGTTGGCGGCCTCTACAACTCCATTCATTTGATGATGATAAGCGGTTGAATTTTGGTGAGTAATCTTAAACTGCTCACATATATCTTTCATCAAGTGACTGTTGAGGTTTTCACCATTATCAGTAATGATGGATTTCGATACTCTAAACCTGCATATCAGAGTGCTGCGAACAAAATCATCTACAACTTTCTTGGTTACCGACTTGTACGAGGCTGCTTCCACCCACTTGGTAAAGTAGTCAATGACAACCAAAATAAATTTGTGTTCGTTAGAGGCGGTTGGCTCTATTGGATCGATGACATCCATGCCCCAAGCTACAAACGGCCAAGGAGAACTCATAGCATTGAGTTCGTGAGGCGGCACTCGGATCAAATCACCGTGCACTTGACATTTATGACATATTTGCACAAACTTGCAACAATCATTCTCCATAGTCATCCAGAAATAATCGGCTCGAAGGATTTTTCTTGCCAAAGTGAGACCATTCATAAGCATGCCACAAACTCCAGCATGTATCTGTTCAATAAGCATTGCGGCTTCAACAACATCAACACATCTGAGAAGACCCAAATCTGGTTTCCTCCTAGAAAGGATTTCCCCGCTTAGAAAGAAACTGAGGGCCAAACGGCGTATCGATTTCTTCTTGTTGGATATCGCATTCTCAGGATAAGTTCCAGACTCTAAATACTTCTTGATATCAAAATACCATGGCAAACTGTCTAGTTTTTCTTAAACATGAGAACAATGAACTGGCTGCTCCTTTATCTCTATATCCAAACGGTCAATATAATCATCATCTGGATGTTTAATCATTGAACCGATGGTGGTCAAAGCATCAACTAACTCATTCTGTGTTCTAGGAGTGTGTCTGAAGTCAATCTTACGGAATCTATTACACAAATTCTGTATATACTGCACGTATGGCGTAATCTTTAGGTTCTTCATAGCCCATTCTCCTTGAACCTGATGAATCAATAAATCTGAATCTCCAATGACCAATAACTCGTGAACATTCATGTCGATGGCCATTTTCAAATCGAGGATACAAGCTTCATATTCAGCCATGTTGTTCGAGCAATTAAATTGGAGCTTAGCTACCATAGGATAGTGCTGACTGGATTCTGACACTAAGACCACTCCAATACCTCTTCCTTGGTGATTCGCCGCTCCATCAAAGAATAAATTCCAACCTGGATATATTTCAAAAATATCTTCACCCGCAAATGGTACTTCTTCATCGTGAAAATAAGTCTTGAGCGGTTCATACTCTTCATCAACAGGATTTTCTGCAAGTTGATTAGCTAAGTCCTGTGCTTTTATCGTCTTCTAGGTCACATACACAATATCAAATTCACTCAAAAGCATTTGCCACTTAGCTAACTTTTCGGTCGGCATCGCCTTCTGGAAAATATACTTTAGTGGGTCCATTCTATAAATGACATACGTAGTATAAGAAGACAAATAATGCCTCAATTTCTAGGTGATCCAAGTCAAAGTACAACACGTTATTTCCATAAGAGTGTAACGGGATTCGTAAGGAGTGAACTTCTTGATTAAGTAATAAATAACTCGCTCTTTCTTCCCTGTCTCTTCATGTTGACCAAGTACGCATCCAAATGCGTTGTCTGAGACGGACAAATATAGCAACAGTGGACTCCCTTCACGCGGAGGAACCAACACCGGTGGATTGGACAAATAGCTCTTGATAGCATCAAAAGCAGTCTGACATTCTTCAGTCCACTTTGTCAAAGCATCTTTCTTTAACATCTTGAAGATAGGATCACACGCCGCGGTGCATTGAGCTATGAACCGACTGATGTAGTTCAATCTCCCCAAGAAACTCATCACTTCTTTCTTAGTCTTCAAAGGAGGTAACTCTTGAATTGCCTTAATCTTGGAAGGGTCGAGCTTGATGACCTTTCTGCTGACTATAAATCTCAATAACTTGCCGTCTTGGAAGGGTCGAGGTCGATGAACCTTCTGCTGACTATAAATCCCAACTTGCCGGCTGGCACCCCAAAAGCGCACTTAGCGGGATTTAACTTCAAGTTATAACAATACAGACGATCAAAGAACTTACTTAGATGTGTCAAGTGGTATGAACTCTCGTGGGACTTGATTATGATGTCATCTACGTACACCTCGCTCTTCTTATGAATCATATCATGGAATATGGCCGTCATTGCCCTTATATAAGTAGCACCAGCATTTTTGAGACCAAATGGCATCACCCTGTAATGATATACACCCCAAGGTGTAATAAAAGCTGTCTTTTCTGCATCTTCTTCGTCGATCAGGATCTGATGATAACCTGCGTAACAGTCTACGAATGACTGCATTTCATCTTTAGCAAACTTATCAATTAGAATGTGAATGTTCTGCAATGGAAAATTATCCTTGGAGCTGGCTTTATTGAGATCCTTGTAATCGACACAGATTCTGATCTTCCCATCTTTTTTGGCGATCGGAACAACATTGGCCAACCAAGTCGGGTATTGCGTCACTTCCACCAATCGAGACTCGATCTGCTTGGTGAACTCTTCTTTAATCTTTAAACTCAACTCAGGCTTGAACTTCCAAGCCTTTTGTTTTTTTAGGTCTGAACCCCGGATTAATCGGCAGTTTGTGAGACACCACATTGGTACTCAACCCTAGCATGTCGCTGACTTCCCAGACGAACACATCAATGTATTCAGTAAGTAAATGTATTAGATCCTTTATGTGAGATTCATTCAAATGAACAGTGATTTTGACCTCTTGGATGCACTCTTGGTCTCCAAGATTCACGATTTCTGTTTCGTCCAAATTTGGCTTATGCTGATTTTTGAACTGCCGAAATTCCTCAGCAACATACTCCAGTACCTCATTTTCCTCTTCATATTCAACACCCTCGTCATCACCTACCTGATTTTGTTCTTTCAGCTCGTGACATGACATGGCATTGACAAATTTAAAATTAAAATTACTGAGATCATAAATAGACAAAGTTAGGAATATGAATTATAGCAGGTAAGTAAATAAACAAGTTTTTGATAAAAGAGGCTATAATTTAACTTGGGAAACAATGCAAACTTTTGTCATGGCAAAGTGCCATGTTTCCTTTTTTAAACATCACGGGGGAATTTTAAAAATTCAAGCAATGACAGAAAAAACAAAAGGTGGGTCTCGGGCCTTTTCTGGACCACCACCGATTTAAATATGCATAAATGGTTCCCTTCGACCAAGGAATTCGGGGAATCAGAATCGGTATGGAGGTCCAATTTTGCAGCATCTCCCCAAGCTCAGCATCGCAGTTTCCTGTCAGCTCGACCTCGTCCTCTATGACAACATCGATCTCTTCAAAAAGGCCACAGATTCCTTCCCCAAGGTCATCATGATCTGCATACTCCCGGACCGTAAATGATTGAAACAGATGCGGGATTGGCTTAGCCAATGCTTGATCACTGTTCTTCTTCATCTTCATCTCAACATCTGTGGGGAGGTACCCCAAACCATATCTCGCTTCTTTGACGGGAACCTGAATGGGCTCAATAATCGCTTGGATATTCCTTTCCAATCGGAAACCTGGTTCGAACCCATTCTGCAGCATCACAAGGCGATCATCTTGTACACGACAGGCATAGGAGGCTGTGGGGCCAAATCCTCAGCGGTGGTATTTACCAGCTCCACCATGTAGAAATTGGTACCTCACGAGACTTCATCAATAATTGGCGTCTGCCTTCCGGAGTGACTCCTTTCACCATGAATAACCAGTTCTTGGTCCTTCCAAACGAGCTTCATCATCAGGTGAAAAGTAAAAGGCACAACTCCAACCATATGGATGAAAGGACTTCCCAGAAGAAGGTTAAGGTTATACCTTGTGTCAATGTCCAAGACCTGAAATTGTGCACTGTATTCCGCTGGACCCATTTGGATGACCCAATTCACTGCTCCCAATGTGTCTCTCTGTACCCCGTTGAAAGCTCTTACATCGACCTTGTTTTGTTCCAGCTTCCCCAAGTCAAACCTTAACTGCCTCAGAGTCGACAACGAGCATTTGTTGAGACCAGATCCGTCATCCACCAAGATGCAATTTATGACCTTCTCACGGCATATGATAGTGATATGAAACGCCTTGTTGTGTGACTTTCCTTCAAAGGGAAAATCATCGTCGCAGAAGTTAATCTGATGCCCTCAGATAACTTGGTTGATCATAGCTGCCACATTATCGCTGCTTGTTCCCACGGGCACATACGTATCATCAAGAGCCTTCATCAAGGCTGTTTATGCAATTGGGAGATCATCAGCAGGGCCCACACAAAAATATAGGCTGGAGTTTTTTCCAAATGCTTCACAATCGAGTAGTCCTTAGGTTGCATTTTTCTCTAAAACTCCTCAGCTTCGCCCTCACTTATCGTCCTTTTCCCTTGATCCTTCCTCAGTCGTCCAAAATCCAACTCTGCGGGAGTATAACACCTTCCAGATCGGGTCATACCCTGAGCGAAAATGGTTTCAATCACAAACTTCGGCCTAGCAGGAGTTTCTAACAGTACCAAGGCAACAACCTTTGCGAGTGTCAGGATAACGAACTCCTTTATCTCTTTCACGCTCAGTGAGGCTACAACCCTTTCTAACTCATCATGGACAATCGAAGTTATCACCTTAGTCACGCACCAGTCATCATCAGTCTCTATCATGTTGATATTGATGCCTCCATGATATGGCAAAGGGTTGGTGTTGACATTGGGCGCGACTGTTTGAAGAGATACCACTTCTTGGTCAATCAGATCTTGAAT
Source organism: Solanum sitiens (assembly GCA_016801875.1). Classification (NCBI taxonomy): domain Eukaryota; kingdom Viridiplantae; phylum Streptophyta; class Magnoliopsida; order Solanales; family Solanaceae; genus Solanum; species Solanum sitiens. Next base: position 115,684 of record JABWTJ010000816.1, read on the forward strand.
CTTGTGTTTGAGGTTGATACAGTCCTCAGTATCATGTCCAACACTGTTGGACTGATACGCACAACTTTGATTGGGTCTGTAGAATTTGGAACTAGTATCCACCGGCTTGAGCCCTACCGGGTTAATGTATCCAGCCAAAGCCAGTCGCTCGTACAACTTTGTTCGGCTTTCAGCGAGCGCGGTAAATTTTCTGGGGAGCTTCTTGTCGAATCTGGATCTAGGGGGATTATAGCTGCCTTGTTGGGGAGTAGGCATCTGTTGATAATTTTGGGTATTTGGACGGGGAGTTTGGTTTCTTGGATAAGGATTTGTTTGGTAATTTGGTGATGGAGCTTGATAATTCGGAGGGGTATTTTGGTAGAGTGGAGCCTGGACTTGATATACTGGGGGGGGGGGGTTCTCTGTAGTTTGACTGCACATTGGCGTAGTTAGAAGCAATATTTTGGTAAACATGGGATGGAATTTGGTAGAGTGGAGGAGAATTTTTGTAAACGGGAGGTGGATTTTTGTAATTTGGAGGGGGGGGGGGGCATTTTGGTATGTGGAGGTAGCATTTTGGTATACAGGAGGAGGAGTATTTGGATAATTAGCTTGCGTATAGAAAGCCTGGTAAGAATTCTGGGAAGGTCAAGGACGACCTTGGTAGTATGATGATCGTTTAGGGGTCTTTCTCCCCTTGTAAGAGACATCAGAAACATTTTATCTTTTTTTCTTCAACAAAACTGATTATCCAGGCGATGCAGCAACACGTGCAATCTTCCTGGTTTTCAACCCATCCTCGAAAGTCTCACCAACTTTGACTATCTCAGCAAATTTTGCTCCAACGAGCAATATGATTCTGTCGTAGTATTCGGGCTCTTGAACCCGTACAAACACTTCAACTATATCCTTTTCAGACATAGGAGGCCGAACTTTAGTTCCTTCTTTTCTCTACCTGTATGCAAACTCTCTATAGCTTTCAGAGGATTTTTGCTTCATCTTTTCCAGGGAGTAGCAATCAGGAACGATTTCCACATTATAAGCAAATCGATCGATAAAATCCTTGGCCAGGGTATTCCAACTGGGCCATTGTCTGGTCTCATGGGAAGTGAACCATTCTATATCCTCGCCGCATAGACTTTGGCTAAAGAGGCGCATCAACAAAGCTTCATCTCTACCAACTCCGACAAGCTGGTCACAGTAGGCTCTCAAATGGGACAAAGGATTCCCTGTTCCTCCAAAAATATCAAACTTTGGCATCTTGAATCCTTCTGGGAGGTACAGATTTGGATGAATGTATAAATCCTCGTAGTTGAGGCCATCAACGTTGGGGATGCATTGGAAATCCTTTATTGCTTTTCGGATCTCTTCCTTTATATCCACCTTCGCCTCTTCCTTTGCCCTCCACTCTCTTTTGTGCTCCTCGTAATGGTATAGCTCAGAACCATGCACATCGTGCTCAGTTGGGACGGGAATCTGGAAAGTTGTTCTTTTAGGTAAGGGTGGAGCTACGGAAGGACTTTGGGCATTATGGGTAGTTTGGTAGTTTTGCGGATATGTTTGGGGATTAGTATTTTGGTTTTGGTGGTGGTGAGAAGCTTGGGGTGGAATGCGTTTTGGTTTTGGTTTTGCGATAGTGGAGCGATTTGATGGTGGGTATTTTGAGGATGAGGTGGTATTTAGAAATGGTTGTTTTGAAGAGGTGGTGGAGTCTGGTAGGAGGCGGAGGCATACTGAGGATTTTGGGTAGTCAAATCGATGACCGAGGGATTTTGATCAGGAGTAGACGGTAGAATCTAAGTTGGATCTATGTTTGAAAAGGGGAAGTAGAGAGGAGGTCTCCCATCAGTAGCGTTAGCTGTAAAACCTGGTGGAGGCAGATCCTGTCTCCTTTGCATCTCCACCCTCATCTCAGCAATTTGTTGCATTAGCTGCATAATCAGTTCATTCTGATCCGCTATGGTGGGTTGAGCCACCCATAAAGTCAGTAAGACTAATTTCTTCGTTGTTGTCCGCCATTACTGATTTTCCCTTGTCTGAATCTTTTCTGGGAAAGGAATCTGCGAGATCTTTAGATCTAGTGAAGTAGGGATGATCTACCAGCTTAATCGACACAGACCAACTTCAAAGTACCTAAGGAGGAAAACAACTCAAAGGCAATTTTGTCAGTCTAAGTTCAAAATACAAAATGTATAATATCACACAGAAAATAGATAAACACACAAGTTGCTTTGTTTGAGGATATCTTTAACCCACGAGCAAGGATGGAAATAAAATTTTTTATAAGAATGAGTTTGATTGTTTTTTAGTTCGACACCATCTCAGAAAGGCTAAATCACGTTGAGCTAAGGTCTTTTTGCAGCTGTTCTTTGACGTCCGTTGACCTGGTTTGTGTATCTTCTTGTAACATGAAAGGGGAGAATGAAATTTTTTAAAGTACAGGCCTTGAAATGTTGCCTACGTATCTCATTCTTGAGAATTCAGGCCCTACATAGTTCGGGTAAAGGAAATAATTTTTCATTCATTCATTTTAACGATTTCAAGGAAATGGAAAATAAACAACAAAGCTTTAAAATATAAAGTAAAATATAAAGGCGACCCATCTCTGTTGTTCTTCTTCTTCTTGTAGCATCAGCTACGGGGAGTAGACTCGACTTGAATCTTTCCTATGCTGATGAGATATTCCACGTCGTGGCAGAACGCAAGATATTTTTCAATGCAATGGTCTTCGGCATTGTGATAGGGTCAACACTTTAGAACTTCAAACCAAAGGGAATATAACACGTCCATGCCTTTGTAGAAAGGGGTGAAGACTCCATTTTGAACCAATTCCGAATAGATTTCCAGCATCATTCTCTCAGTGACGCATGTCGAGCCATGGTTCATCACATGCAATAATGACGCCATCACCCCAACTATTCGGAGTACTGTCCATATAGAGTAAACGACGGACTGCATTCTTGAACTCTATGCACTCCTCTAACGTATGCCCTTTCTGGTTGGGATGACACTCACAAGTCTTGAGGAGGTCCCCTGATCCCACTTGGGAAGATGCTCTCCTGACGGGCCTCAACATATGCCTAGAACGATAATGCTCGGAAATGAGGGCACACGAGATGACTTCTTTCCCTGTTCGGTACTCTAGTGGATATGTTTCGAGAGTGATTTTCTTGTCCCCTTTTGCTAGACGTCCTTCGAGAGAAGGTTTGCGGGCAAGAGCTTCCTCATAACCCTCTTTGATGCTTTACTGCTCGGGGCTCTGAGGAGGAAACGATAAGTCATATAGGCGATTTCCGCACTGCTTTTGTGTCTCGATTATCTCTTCTTCAGTTGGTTCAGTCTGGATACTCTTTCCTTTGTCCATAGTTGTGATCTCACCTTTCCTGAGATGATTAGAGTAGTGTTTTAGGATTTGGTGATAGGATTTTGCTTTTCTTTGGGAAACTCAAGACTCGGAAAATTTGGTCGGACTTTGTAATAGTGACTTGTATATTTCGAGAAATTTCTGACAGGGAGTGGGTTTACGATGTCCTCATTCGCAGCAACATAGCACATAAATAGTGAAAAACACATATATCACGTCCTAGACATACAGGGGACCCTTTCGTGCCATGGGTAGGCCTAGCGCATTTGAATGATGTACGCGTGGAATTGAACCAGTTAACTAACCCCCCAAACAAATTTCACAAATGAATAATTAATGTTCACAAGGGGAAATAAGGAACAAAATACTAAATGCCAGACCCACGCAGGGGCCATTTAAATGTTTGGAAATGAAAGAAAGGCAAGCCCACACAGGGGCTAAAAATGACAGAAATACGTATAGAAAAACCCGTACAGGGGCGAAATCCACTATGTTGTCCCTGATGGCCCTGCTCCTTCGCTGCTTTCCTGAGTCTTATACTGTTGAAACATGCATCGTAGTATCAGGAGGTAACCCTAGCTCAGGCGTCCCTTTTCTTCCCAATCCTTGTATTGCATCCCCTCTATCTTCTCTTTGACCCATGAGTCAAATTCATCAAAACCGCATCTTAGCCTTTCGAATTTTTGAGTTGTCTTCTCAAGAGCATCTTGATTTCAATAAACTTGACGTACATTTCTTGGGCTTACCGCTTTACCTCTCTTAACTCGATCACAACTTTGGCCTCCTTGTCTTTTACACTGCGACAACTGTTCGAGACTGTAGAGGAGATACTTTGTATGTTCTTTTTCAACCAATCTTTATAAGTCTCATCATATCCGGCGTTGAACAGATCTGGAGAAATGGTGTCTTTTTTCATTCGCTTGGCCCCTTTCCATTCCCTCAGCATTTCAAAAGTGTCATCCACTGTGTCATCCCCAATATAATACACATAGGCGCCATAGTATGCCTCTGAGGTGTGGTTTGCCTCCTCCAAAACTGTCGTAAGACTCAGAAGGTGCATAAGGAAGGATTCCCCGAATACCTGGTAGTGGAAGCACGAGTTGTCTGTGGCCCCCTACGATGACATTCTTTAAGATGAAGCCATCAAGCATCCATTGGAGATCTTCTTCCCTTATATCTAAAAATATTTGAGCCCATCTTTCTCTAGTTCTTCGATTTTCCAGATTTGCCCAGAACAACATATCGTTCAAATCTCTGAGGGTGTTCTTATTTTCCAGGGTATGCAACTCTTGAGTCCCAGGTCCTTTTTCCAGGTGACTTAAAATCCACCACTGAAGGAGCAAGTTGCATCCCTGGAAGTAGCGTGTCCCTCTTTGCATTTTCCTAAGGCTCGATTTATGTCCGACAGTATAATCGGAGTGACGGAGTAATACTTCATTTCTCCTTGATTCTTAAGCTCGTTGAACAATGTGTGTGCAAGCATTATCACTCGAGTGTTGATGCTCAGGCTCGGGCCGTGTTGAAAGACCATTATTCCCAATAATGCGATGACAAATACCAAAGGTCGGGTTTCGTTCCATTTTCTATAGGTAATCTTGAACTCTTGGTTATAATTTGCATAAAAGCTCGTGTGCCCGAACCTGACATAGAGATCCCTAAATGATACACTAGATTCCTAGCACCAGTAGTGTAACGTTCCGGAAAAATCATATGTCTAATTAAGAGCCCAGTAAGGGTCTAAGAATACTTAATAGGGGTACATAGGCACCCCAATGCCCAATATTGAGAAATATTGGGCATAGTACAGAAAAATTGGCTAAGGGATATTAGCCAATTTTCTATATATAAACAAGAAAAATACATTTTTGGGTTGCCCTACCCAATCAAAGATTCATTGTTCAAGAAATGTACAGGCAAGGAAGACCCTAAACTAAAAATAAGTACGTTGAATATAGATCCTCAACACAATTCAATAGGTACTAGGCATCCAAGTGTCAAGCCTAGTACCATAGCACATGACCATTTAAAATGATCATGTAAATTAAGCAGTGCCCAAGGACATGGTGAGGGTCCTTGGGACAATAAGTAAACATTCCCAAATGAACATTAAATAATAGTTAGTTAGAAAAGTACAACCAACCCATGTGCAAGAACATTTGCAAGACATGTGAAGAAGTGGCCAAGGAGGGGACCACCCTAACCGAATTCGGTTAGGGTAGTTAGGGGGGAAAAACGTGCACAAGGGACCCCTCCATGTGGGGACTAACTTCCTAACTAATTATATACTCTAACCTACTGCCATAAATAGCTAACTAACCTAGGACCAAACGAAATAAACTAATTAGTGCACCCGACAACCTAGGACCAAAATCGGGTTGACACTAACCTAGTACTAGTTAAAGAGACAACCTAGTACCTAACCTAGGATGGTCCAAAAGGTTAGTTATGGTCCTAACAACTTAGGGGTACTTTAGTAATTCCCCTATGTTACCTAATTAAGTAATTTGGCAAATTAATTAATTAATTTAAAAGGGCTAAAACCAAAACTAAAAAGGAAATTTTCAGATTTCGGTTAAGACAAGAAAGGGACAACCTAGTACCTAACCTAGGATGGTCCAAAGAGTTAGTTAAGATCCTAACGACTTAAGGGTACTTTATCAACTTAATTAATTAATTTAAAGGGGCAAAACCGAAATCACAAAGCAATTTCTAGATTTCGGTTAAAACAAGAAAAAGACAACCTAGTACCTAACCTAGGATGGGTCAAAGGATTGGTTATGGTCCTAACGACTTAAGGGTACTTCAGTAATTATCTTAGGTCACCTAATTAATTAAATTAGCAATTTAATTAATTAGTTTAAATGATCAAAATGAAATTCTTACACTAACCTAGTACAACTCAAGAAACATCCTAGTACTTAACCTAGGATGGTCCAAAAGGGTTAATTTTGGTTCCAATGACTTAGGGGTACTTTAGTACTTACCCTAGGAACCTAAATTAATTAAATTAAGGATTTAATTAATTAATATAAAGTGAAAATGTTGACCAAAACCATAGTCAATACCAATTTCCAGATTTGACTAGGTGTTATGTTCTCCTATATTTAGTCAACTTAGGAGGGGCGTTTTGGTAATTGGTTAATTAGTTTATTAAATTAAATTATTAAACCTAAGTTTTATAATTCAAGATCAGTTCTTAAACATAAAAATCACGTTTAAACTCATAGAAAAGGCGACACAAAAACAGCAAGCAGCGAACGAAAGAAAAACAGAAAATTTATCGATTTCTCTAGGGCAATTTCAAGGTTTCTTCAAGGTTTCGTTCAAGGTGGTCTTCGTAGATTAAGTTATACATAAGGTATGGGTTTATCTCCTGGAATTATTTCTCCAAGAGTATTTTCCTTCGAACGATTCAAAGATCTTGAAACTAGGGTTGTTCCCGTTCTCGTCGAACTCCTTTCCCTAGTATCCTTGTTACGATTTCAATGTTGAATAGGTTAGAAATCATGTTGTTGGTATGTGGTGCTGGCTGATCTTAATGTGTATGGTTTTTGATTAAACAATGATTGAATGAACCTATTAATTGGACTTGTTTGATGCTAAGTGTTATTACGTGAATTAAAAGAATGATACTATGTTAACGATATGTCCGAAAATGTTATGTATGAAGATGTTACGGTTTGTTGTGCACACTTGCTGTTAATATGATGTTATAAAGATGATATATTCATCAAATTATAATATGATGCTGTCCAAGATGTTTAAAAACGTTATGCCTAAAGTTATGTTATAAGGTTGGCTAAAAAGATCTCCATGAAATCATAATTTGAGTGATTGTTGGCTTATGCCAATAAAATGGCTAACAATACATTTTCCAAAAGGGATGCATGCAAATGGCTATAATGTTATGATTAATAATTGAATTGGCTAATGAATAAAGTTATAATAATGTAAGCATGAATGAATATATCTTTGGCTTATGCCAACAAAAAAGTTATGAAGCCTATAGCCAATTGCTTATGCCAATACTAATCTTATGCCAATAAATTGGCTGACACTACATTGTCAAATAAGTTGTAGGGAATTGGATATAATATTATATTAAATAGCTAAAAGATTGGCTAATGTATAATGTATAAAAACTTAAGCATGTTGAACATGAAAATTGGCTTATGACAACAAATATGGTTATGAAATCTATGCCCAATTGTTTATGCCAATAAAATGGCTAAGGATACATTGTCTAAAAGTGATGCATGTAAATTGCTATAATATTATGTTAAATAATTAAAAGATTGGCTAATGGTTCATACATATTAAATTAAATATGAACACACGTAAAATTGGCACATGCCAACAAAAATGGTTATGTAGTTTAATATTAAAAGGTTGAGGCCAATACTAATCATATGCCAATCTTATATAGTTAGAGTATAAAATGATAATATAAGCACTTCTAAGCTAATTCAATGAACCCATAACCAAGGGCATGACACTCATTGGGACAACTCCCAACATGCTCTAAAAGAATGACGTATGAACTCATGAAACTCATTGAATGAAGTGCTCATCGTCCATAAATGATGATATGAATCTACTACACTAAAGTAAGTAAGTAACGTGAGTTATAACATAATTAAAGGGGTCTAAATTAAGTAAGTGACCAGAATGGGGTGTTAAAGGAAGTGAGACAAGTCTTACTTACACCAAAGCTAATTTGTTAAAAGAATACTCACGAATGAAGGTGTTAGAATGTGTGAGACTAGTCTCATTAACACCTAAGGATGATATGTAAGGACAATTCACATTCATCAATGTAAAGTAAGGATGATATGTAAGGACAATTTACATTCATCAATGTAAAGTAAGGATGATATGTAAGGATAATTCACATTCATCAATGTAAAGTAAGGATGATATGTAAGGACAATTCACATTTCATCAATGTAAAGTAAGGATGACAAGTCATCAAAAGAGTAAATAAGTCTCAATCATACTCTATATGTAAGTGTAAGGACAATTCTCACTTAATACTAATGATGAGATGAGAAATCATCTAATGAGCTATGATGTCCTCATGCTAGAAGCCAGCTTCCATGATTTATAAGTTGAATGTAATGGAACTTTATACTGAGCACCGATAGGCTAGCTATGAGCGGTGATGCCTTCCTTCGGGAAGGGCGGAGGTTCACGTAACTCTCATGAGATGAGACTGTCCGGCATGCCGGGTATGGGTATCCTTATATCTCCTAGTCTTTGAACCTATACTGCCAATATAGGGATCTAGCAGGGTTCATTTCCCTATATACGCTAGAATGTTTTGGTTTCACCTTGGCCAGTGACTCTACCTCTTTTCGGTGTGGGAAAGACACTGGATTTCATGAGCTCACATGATCTATGTCGGTTAAAGTTAAAGTTCCTCAAAGTATGAAAGATAAAGAAATGAACGATACCGAAGGTGTTTGTGCAAGACAATGAGGAGGTGAAATCAGATTCAAGTAATGGCATTAGGTCATTCTTGGTCATTGCACTTCATGATCCCGATGAGAGTCTTAAACTTTATCCTAGGTATGGCTGGTATTTAAATCAGCATACGAATGAATGAAATAAAATATGTGAAGACTCTGTGTTTGCTAAAGAAGGCCCTGGGTTGAGGTCCCATATGTTGGGCCCTCACTTGAGATGTCTTAATGCTATATCAACGATTCCAAGGTCTCGTGTATATGAAATGTATAATTATAAAACATGAAAGTAATGAAATCAATGGCATAATCAATAGAGAATGACTTATGAAATGTAATGAATACTTGATGTAATGAATAACTTGTTGTAAGGATAGTCAAATCGTGTCCAATAAAGTTTATAATAAGTAAAGGGCATAGCCAATAATGAATCCTCATGTTATGAAAATGATAAAGCCAAATAAATTGACTTATGATGACTTTATATAATTGACAAAAGATGTTAGCCAAATAAAATTGGCTTATAATGACTTCTTTTATTATGAAAATGATCATAGCCAATAATGAGTTCAAATATACTTATCCAAATTGATCAACTAATGTATTTAGCCAATAAAAATTGGTTTATAAAGAATTCATGCCCAAAGTAAGCAAGAACATAAGTTTTAATGATATGCCCCCAAGAACTATGCACATTATGCAATCAACTAAAGAATAAGTATAGTCAATAACTATTGACTTATAAATATATTCATGCCCCAAATTGTAGTTAAGTCAAATTTCTTAATCTCTTGAATTACTTACTTGATTCGTTGTGGGTATGGGACTACAATGAATCATTGCACTTGTAAGTAAAACATAGGACTAAAGGAGTTATAGAACTACACAACAAGAAGAAGAAAAAGACTGAAAAATAATCTAAGTGTACAAAGAGGAGCTCTCGGCCTAAGAGGATCAAAATCTCAAATCTTTGCTCGAGTTGTTCTAATATTATGTTGATGATACTAATGTCTTGTAATCATATAGAAAATGAATTGTGTGCTTTGAATGCATTAAAATACATCATATTCATACCACAATTCACAACTAAAAATTAGGAAAGTCTACTAACTAGACTTTGCAGAAATGGCATGTTTTTAGGAAGAGCTTTCATTGATCATGCATAACTTTATGTGTATGTGTGCAAACACCCATACTTAGTACAAGTGGTGTACTAACCCCCTACAGTTTTCTATTTTATAGATGCAGGTTAAAGGACAGATTGATGACTCTTTCAACGGTTTGGACTTCAGCGTTTCTCCAAACCATTTGGTAGGTCCTCATGATTTCGAGGATGCTATAGTTTTAGTCTAGCCTTAGTCTTAGAAATAGTTAGTGGATGTTGTCCCTAGCATTTCTTTCGTACTTTCATTTGGAAGCTTTGTAATAAGGCCGCGTTTGGCAACTATTTATGGTATATTCATCTTCAGTTTTGAATTGATTCTTTATGTTAGATGGTTGTTCTCTTATGTTGAGCTTAGTATATGATGTATCTAGTTAATAATTATATGAAGACTATGTATACTTAATACATATAAAAAGTTTTAAATTTTCCGCAAATTCAACTAGATGAATGTGATGAATGCAAGATGAGGCTTGTTTGCGACCTGTGATAGGTCAACGACGCCGGTTGCGATCCGGATTCAAGAATCCGGGTCGTGACAAACTTGGTATCAGAGCATGAGGTTAAATCACCTAGGATCTAAAGCTCAACACAACCACGTTACGTAGTTTCTAGCTTATGGTTGTGAAGCGTGCCACAATCATGACTTAGAGACTACGCGATGATAGGAAATCTTCCCTTCTTCTACTCATTATCGTGCTATCTAGAGATTTGACACTTTGTGTCATTATAAGTATCTAACTTTCTTCTTGTGTGAACGCATAGAAGAATACACACAAGGATTAGGATGGCCAAGTGGTCTAAGGCGCCAGACTCAAGATCTGGCCTTCCCAAGAAGGGGCAATGATGGACATGTCAAGCGTGATCAAAAGATGTGTAGTAAGGGTGGTCGTTCACATGAAAGTGAGTATATGGTAGATTCTAAATGCATGCCACGGGTGTTAATGAAAAGGAGGAGGCTAAGTTGGCTGCATATAAGCTCAAGGATGTGGCTTAGGTATGGATTGGCTTCATAAGTATTATGCTATAATAGACTATAGAAACAGGGTAGTAAGGCTTCAGTTTCCAAATAAGTTGGGGTAAAATGAGAAGGGTGTGGTTCAAATCTTAAGGCCAACAAGATGTCATCTAAGAGGTTAGATATACTCTTACTAAATCTGGTTTATGCTTAAGAAACTCTAAGTTTAAGTGTTTTAGTGGATTTGGTGTGGTAATTCCCTAATTGTATGTCTTATAATAGCACTATGTGAGTTAAAACGAAGTTATGTTGAATTTTATGTTGCTGTTTTTGTGTAGCATAGGCATGTTTTCTGTGTTGCATGATTTGTGATGTGCATTAAGTTAAGTGTGATTGAAAAGGAAATTCCTCAATCTTAAATATGAAGCTTAAGATAAGCTTGAATGATATGCATCATCCAAATATGTGTGAATCATATATTCACAAAAGATAAAAGTTTAAGCATGATAAAGTAACTTTCGAAAATCACCCTCTTTGTTTAAATGATGTGTAAGTGTCATTCGGGGACGAACGTTCCTAAGGGGGGGATAATGTAACGTTCCGGAAAATTCATATGTCTAATTAAGAGCCCAGTAAGTCACTAAGAATACTTAATAGGGGTACATAGGCACCCCAATGCCCAATATTGAGAAATATTGGGCATAGTACAGAAAAATTGGATAAGGGATATTAGCCAATTTTCTATATACGAACAAGAAAAATATATTTTTGGGTTACCCTACCCAATCAAAGATTCATCGTTCAAGAAATGTACCTGCAAGGAAGACCCTAAACTAAAAATAAGTACGTTGAATATAGATCCTCAACACAATTCATTAGGTACTAGGCATCCAAGTGTCAATCCTAGTACCATAGCACATGACCATTTAAAATGATCATGTAAATTAAGCAGTGCCCAAGGACATGGTGAGGGTCCTTGGGACAATAAGTAAACATTCCCAAATGAACCATAAATAATAGTTAGTTAGAAAAGTACAACCAACCCATGTGCAAGACATGTGAAGAAGTGGCCAAGGAGGGGACCACCCTAACCGAATTCGGTTAGGGTAGTTAGGGGGGAAAAACGTGCACAAGGGACCCCTCCATGTGGGGACTAACTTCCTAACTAATTATAAACTCTAACCTACTGACATAAATAGCTAACTAACCTAGTACCAAACAAAATAAACTAATTAGCGCACCCGACAACCTAGGACCAAAATCGGGTTGACACTAACCTAGTACTAGTTAAAGAGACAACCTAGTACCTAACCTAGGATGGTCCAAAAGGTTAGTTATGGTCCTAACAACTTAGGGGTACTTTAGTAATTCCCCTAGGTACCTAATTAATTAATTTGGCAAATTAATTAATTAATTTAAAAGGGCTAAAACCAAAACTAAAAAGGAAATTTTCAGATTTCGGTTAAGACAAGAAAGGGACAACCTAGTACCTAAACTATTCACTAACTCGTGATTATCCGACAACAAACTTATTTGGCTAAAAACGTCTAAATTATTTTTTGAGATAAAAAATATTTAGAGTTGCTTGAAAAGTGAAGTACTAATTTTACCATCTAAATGAGTTTTAGCTTGCACGTTTAATTTATCCTTTTTAAAATCCATTTAGACTGGATTCAATTATAAGTGATAACCTTTCGGCGTTTTGCGGAGATTTGGCTTCTTTAACCCTAAAACTAGCGATAAATAATGCCAAGAAGATAACTAATAAAGTAAAAGGAGGGAGAGAGAGAGAGAGTTAGGTCCAAATCCGGCTTCTGTCCGCCTGGACCGGTATTTTAACCCATTTGTTTTGGGTTTTTGACCCCTTTGTTTTTTGTACCTGTCCTAAACTAATCATACAATAATCAATAAATAATAAAAGACGACAAAGGCTTAAGCCCCAAAATAACATAATACGACATCTGGAAAAAAAAGTCGGACTCTTTCGTACAAATTCTTCGACTTCTTGATCTGTTTCGAACTCTTCTCTCCGAGACCTGTACGCCAATTTTAATGCTGGCTGACTTGACAAGAGACTATGAGTCTTTACAACTCTCTCGAGATGCGGAGAAACGAGTTTTTAGCGAACTCGACCGATTTTATATGCGAACAAGATGAAAAGAAAAAGAATTAATATCCACTCATAACATAGAAAGTTAATACTAAATTTTAAGTAACAAGGGGCGAAGATTTAGCAAAACCAACACATCATCACACGTAAAAATCAAACCAAAGTGTTGAGTCCAAAACAGATTATCTCAAACTTTACTAACTATAAATGGATTATAGAAAGATTATTAGTTGGTGAAACTTTAACAATTAAAGGGGCAAGTAAGACTTAATGAAACAAAAATCCTCCAATAAGTAAACAAATAATCTATAACTTGAAGACAATATTCTCAAAGTAATTGTGCATGTTATTAATCCTTAGTAGGAGCAAAACTAAGCTAAAGATCGGAACAAGATAGACAGATTTCATGTGTTGCTACGAAATAAGAGAATAAACCATTTAAGCGCTTAGCGAGACGGTCCCTGGGGTAGTCCAAATAGAGACAATTATATGAGATAAGTCCATGCTAGGATATAATCAAAAAATGTTTTAAAACTAATGGCGCACACTGAAGAATTCTTCTTGGAAGCTAACAAAATAAAACCAACTATTTGATTTGAAGAAAACAAAGCAGGAACATGGCTAAAGGATAAACAAATAATTTTGAAAACCACTTCTAACAATACCAAGATATGTTCCAATAAAACCGAGATATTCGAAACTTATGTTGAATCAACTCCCAAGCAATAACTATTCATACGGAAAGTATTATGCAATATATAAATCGTAGGCCTGAACCAGAGATTATCTTAGGCAGTAGAGTCACAACCCAAAACAATATAGAAAGGGGGAAAATAAAATAGAGCCGAATACCAATCTTAAGAGTAACATTCGATGTGCATTAAAATCCTCTTTAGCATACTTGGCAGTAAAACAAATTTAATAGTAATCTCACATGAGGGAACAACCCAGCGTCTCGGGATAATCGGTTTATATAACCATTTCACTCATTCTTGTCAAAGTAGTACACAAGAATAATCTTTTATTTTCTTGACAAACAACAAAACTCCAGATGATAGTAAAATTCAAATCATGATATTTATAAACTTAAGAAGGTGGAAAACAGATTATGAGATGCTAAAATGGAGTGGAGGCTTTGCACATGCACAAATTCGCAAAATAACATTAATAAGATAATACATGAATGACATGAAAGAGCAAAGGGTCAACATTTACAACTTCATTTAAACGGGGAAGAGAGGGGGAACATGCTTGAAATGCGCAAGACTATAGTCATGCTTGAGATCAAAACATGTGACGGAAGGAAATAACAAGAGTAAGAAACTGGAACTTAACACGTTCAGGCCCCGTATTCTAAATAGGGTGGAAAATGGAAATTTCAAGCCAATTTAAGGAAATACGACTAGATTTAGGCGAAGAAAACTAAAACAGAACATGAGTATGATCTGTAACTGAGCCTTAAATATGGCGATAACATGCAGGATATCGATCATAGAATAGCTAAATAGAAGCTAAGGGCTACTATATCAACGGAACATAAACAACACCATATATAACTTGCACACCAGCGAGACACGACGAGATTTGACATAGCCAAACCAACACACGAGGAGGAGAATCACAACAAACTCAAATTCAAGAAATAAAATAAGAAATAAAAAACAAAAGGAGAATAACATTAAGCACGAACTCGCGATGCTCTAACTCGATATTATGTCTAGATCATTGAAACGACCAAGGAAACATATACACCATATAGAGACAACATAGGCTGAACATTAACTAAACCAACTAAATTCAATATAGAAAGCTTTTGGAATCATTAAAAAAATCCTTTCAAAACAAACGGAGAGGTGGAACAGCATCATAACGAAGAAGTGGGTACGAGGAGCGTACAACATTAACCACGGGAAACCAAATCTTTAAACTAAATCTGAAGCTACACCGAAAACCATTACGACTTAGCATTTTAGAGAGATGACGCTAGTGTTCTGCCAATATTCAGATCATATTCCAAGAAAAACCACGACCATTTCCTCACAACAAAGAAATTTAACGAAGACAACTACTTATGCAAAATCACCGTATACATACAGAGGTTGGGAAAGGAAGAAGAACTATAAGCAAGATAAGGGTTGAATCCTCACCTTTATTTTGGCAGCGAACGAGACACAGATGAGCAAGACGAGACCTCTTCTAACCATTGTCACATCCCGAAACCACACACTAGAAGTTAGGGTGCAATCTTGAATTGCGACCGGCGTATTTGACCTCTCAGAGGTCTTATACAAGCCTATCATATCATTCATCGCATATACATAACGAAAAAGTAGTGCGGAATTAAAACTTTTCGTAAAACAATACAGAAGTCATAAACTCTTTCATAGATGGAAATAGGAAAACAATAAGTCTCGAATCATCATCTTAAGACACGACAATACTTGGGTCATGGCCCATACGAATTTAGAACATACTAATATAGTCTATTACAAACTTTATAAAAGAAACATAAAATGACATATATGCCCTCGAGTCAAGTGAGGACATACTTCAACTCTTCTTGAACGATCTCCTTGTCCAAGTCTTCTTCCCAAAGCTCTTCACCTACCAAGAACTATAGATAGAAAATAAAGCATGGAATTAATACCACCACATGTACTAAGTATGGCATTATGCATAAAATTATGAAAACAGACTTTATTGGAAATATGCATCTTTTATTTAAAACATCATAATATCATCATAAGAATAGCATTTAGCAACTTAAAATCACATAAGAGAACACCTAAACCGAAATCATAAATTTAGAGCTCACTTTACAGTGAGTTCACTTCACTGTACATTCACTGTTACAGTGAAGTCCTAGCCTTCCCTTTTGAACATCTTATAGCATGTAGTCTTCTCACCAAAGCCATCCTCAAGATTACTCACAATGAGACACATACACACCTATAATACACCAACATACAAGACATACATAATATGAAAATTTCCCCTACCAAGGCTATCAAAAGACTTACTCAAGTACTCCTAGAAGAGAACGCCCATACATCCACTTCAAGGCTACCTAAATAATCCTTAAGACATCCTAGGTTTAGATCAAGACAATATATCAAGCAACTTACCTAACTACAGTCATTCTCAAGACTTCCAAAGATAAGACATGAAGAGATCATCCTTTATGCCGTCTTCACACTTTAGCTAAAGTATCCTTAAGTCACTTTAGATTAGATACTTATCCATTTACATGCTCATTATCATTAAGTCATTACTTCATTAATTCATTTAATAGACATACATCACATAAAGGACATTAAAATAATGGTCTTAGACAAGAATTAGGGACTCTTATTAACATCTTCAAAGCCTATTGTGCAATGTCTAAGTAGCGTCCCATACCACCACCTAAACTTCATAGAAACTTCTCTAATGCTAATACGTATCCCATATAATGAGAATAGGCAATAACCGACATAGACCATGGTAGCAAAGCATGGAATCCGAAGTTCTATCCTACTTCGATGAGGTGTTCTACTTGCCAATGGTAGAACATAAAGATCCCATGTAGGCACATGGTTAAAGAATATGAAGGCCGTACTTTGAATTCAAGTCTCATACTTAACTAGAACTACTTCCCCTAACCATACTCACTCGGTGCTATCCTTAGTTCTCATAGATCAATTTACATTAAGGTTCATACGAATGGGTCCCATATCATGTTCATGACCCAATCACATTTACCCTACCAAAGCAAGGTCCATTAGGTCTATCTCACAATGGCGACAAGAAGCTCATTGCGACTTTCTTAAGGTATGATATGATGCCATTCCAGCCAATCAACCTTAAGTCCATCACTCATTACATGAAGGATACTATTACGGCTTACTACTTCACAATTCATAACCTTACCACTTGATTCAAGGTTCCACATAAATGACCCTCTTATCATTAAAGGTCTCACTTATATTCATTTATTCAAGACTAAGACCCTTTAGGTTCCTAAGCCAAGACATCACATATTCACATAAGCATCAAGTAAGGGACACAAGTCTACCTAAACAAGACACAACATAGTTCCATTTTAACACATATAGCCTATCTTTCTTTAGACCCTTAAACATGACCCTTAACCTTATTAAGTCAATCTATTAATTACCTTAACATTATGAATATAACCACTTTAGACTCATCTAACCAATTTAAGAACAACCATGTATCAACTCTAAGACTACACACTTAACACATAGTCAAATCATAACATGATTACCTACTTTCACATATAGATAGATATGATTATATCACCAAATCAACTACACAAATAGCCATATAAGTTCAAGTAGTGCCGACAAGGCCATGATCATCAATGTACTAGAAAGTAACGCCGACAAGTCCACATCAATTCACATAGCACCGCCACCAAAGGTGGACCAAACCAATCATAACATAATTGAAGTATAATTAACATTGAATAAGAAGAAATAGGGAAGCGTACCACCACTTCATCATTAACACTTCAAGCCAATACCAAATCACCCAATTCAACATCATAAGGCCCTTACCCATGGCCATGAACACCAATTCAATACACAATTATAGAAATCAATGAAATCTACACCAATTCAACATAGATGCAAAAATCCAATACCAATTTGATAAAAATTGAATACAATTCTTACATCAATAGAAAGCCCATAAGAAACTACACATGAATTCATCAACATTAAGCCAATATCAAGTAACCCATAATTTAGTCAAAATCTTAGGTTCATCAACTTCATGGGTTCATAGGTAATTTAGGTTAAATCATCAATGCAACATCAATCTAATCCATAATAGACGTTTGAAAACCATTAATGCAAGAACCCATGGTAGAATCATGAAATTGGACAATTCATCTTTTGAAAACTTTGAAAACATCTTTGAAAGTTGGGCTCCTTGATGAAACAAGATTCAAGGATAAAAAGTCATACCTCAATGAAGCTAATTCTTCACCCTGATGAAGAATCTCCACTCAAAACGTCACACCAAGCTCTTCCTTAATTTTGGACTTCAATGGAGTCTTGAGGAATTCTAAGGTATTTTGGGGTTTTAATTTTTGAAGAATGAAATCTTCTAAGTGTTAATGACTTGTAAACACCTTTAAAATACCCAATATACCCCTTAGGAACCTCCAAAGTCTTTATTTGGAAGTGGGGTGAAATTCCCATTTCACCCCTCACTTAACAGTGAGGTTGTGCAGGGACTAGGCTTCACAGACGGAAGGCAGTCGACGGACCGTTTGTCCACAAACGGACCGTCCTGTCCTTCCGTTGGTTGGGTCAGAGACTTTACAAGGTTCCCACCTCACCCAAAAC
The DNA here is from genome assembly GCA_016801875.1 of Solanum sitiens. Classification (NCBI taxonomy): domain Eukaryota; kingdom Viridiplantae; phylum Streptophyta; class Magnoliopsida; order Solanales; family Solanaceae; genus Solanum; species Solanum sitiens. Next base: position 134,073 of record JABWTJ010000816.1, read on the forward strand.
CAATTCTCCACAAAATACACCCATCTATGGGGCTTCAATTTTCCCACGAGCCGTCAATGCCTCCGTCGTTTGGGGGCTGCCTGGGACAGTCTTGACATAAAGTTTGGGTCCTTCCTCAAGGACCCTTGGATGGTCCTTAGGGATGTTTGCCCAGACATTTCCAAACCAAACATGATCGTATACTAGTTTAACACCTCTCACATGAATTTCATCCAAAACGAACACGTAAAACTCGACAAAACATGCCTAGACACACAAGGTCATTTCAAGGCATATCTTTCGAACGTCATGGACATTCCTTAGCGTTTGAACTCCAAACTTCACGAAACTAGACACACTGACTTTATACACCATTTAAACTCATTTAAGAACCTTACAACCTCATGAATTACTCATAAACACATAGAACCAGATACGAGGCACGTATGTGATTTAGTCGTCGAATGTCTTGGTTGACCCTTGACGTTTGACTTCAAATGCACCTAATACTTAAGCTACTGCTTCAAAACAACATTATAGACATATTAAGGACCTTATACCACCATTACCAACATGTTAGGATCTAGTTAACCTAAGTTATTTTCGAGATCTTACAACCACACGAGGAAAGCTCCAACCACGCCAACCAGACTAAGACGGCAACTAAGGAGTCCCCAAACAGAAGTCCAAATAGTAAAAACGCCCAGAACTTTAGGCTAGATGATTTTCCAGACTCTCTTTAATATAAACTCGACTATTCAAAATTCTTTTGAGGGTTACTCCCCGTAGGTGGAATGATGGTTAGAATCTTGCAATATTTTCACTCAGATTTTTCTCTCTATGCGTGACAAATACCAATCTGTTCTTCTATTCTTATTCAACAGCTTAAAAAAATCCTTCCTAAACTTTTTTTTCCGCCCCCTATGATGAATGAAGAAATGGTTTATATAGAGGGAGATTAGGGTTATGAATTTGGGTGAAAAAGATCAAAATACCCTTGGCTCCATTCATAATTTGAAACCGAAAACATTGCACCAATTTAGGATGAACATCCTTTTCTTATGAGAATTTGACTCATTCCCGAAGAGGAAAGGTGGTGGGAGGCCGAGATTAACCTATCGTCCTTGATGAGCCACGTGGCCTCATCTCACACTATCAAGGACGATTCTCGCATGCCATAGCAGCTACTTTTGCTGCCCTGATGTACTGCTGAGAGGGACAAGGAAGGAGACGACAAAGGGAACATGTTGTCTCTTTATTCTGTTCGATCACGACTTTCGCTAGTGTAGAAATGTTGTTCACGCGCGATTGAATTTTGGGGGTTTGAATCTTTATTCTCATTGCGTTGTGAGGAAGATGAGCGAAAAAGGGGCGTTTAGAATTGTTGCGAAGCGAGCGTTATGGGAGGGGAAAAGGAAAGCGCGTGGAGTTGGGAACGCTTCTGAGAATTGCATCTGTTTTAGATTCCTTAGATGTGGAAGTGGGCCAGGTCGGTGGTAAATTTGGGCTGAAAATATTGGTCTGGAAAGTTGGAGTAATTTTGGGGTTTGGGCCTGCGAAAGTGATCCAGAATTTTTGGAATATGGCTGGGCCAATTGGGCTTGACTTTCTGGAATTGGAAATGGATTTTTGGCTTAAAAGGGGAGTTGATGGGCTGAGCAAAAAATGCAAAAGGGGTCTAAATTTGTTCTTAGAAATAACAAAACTAGCTGAATTGAATCACTTTGTGAATTTCGCTAAAAAATGAATAAATAAAATAAAATAAACTAAGTCAATCACTAAGCTTCTTAATTTTAATGAAATAAAATAATCCACCTAATTTTAAAGTAACTGATCGGAAATGTAAACTATTCTATAGCTAAACTAGTTAGTAAAATATTTAAACAAAGTGAACTATTCTTAGGCGATCTTCAGACAATCGTAAAATATACCATATCGTACATGTAAATATGAAACATATATATTATATTAAGCTTATACATGTACATATATATATATATATATATATATGTATATATATATATATATATATACATATATATATATATATATATATATATATATATATATATATATATATATATATATATATATATATATATATATATATATATATATATATATATATATATATATATATATATATATAGATATATATATACACACATAAAGGACGAGATCAACTAAAAAAATACTTCAAACTTTATAATATCAATTGTTTCAAATAGTTTAGAATTAAGAAGCTCGTCAATTGACTTATATTGCGGAGGGCCAAAATTGGGTGTCAACATGGCTTATATGTGAAGTTGGTGAAATATGTGGTCCTTCTATATTATGATATGAAGTTTTACTCAAAAAGAGCATATTTGATACAAATGTCTGTTTGTCATTTTTTTATGCATTAAGCCATACTTAGTACATGCATTTTGGTAATCCCATTTATTTTGTCTATATCTAAAGTTGTAGGTGGAAGGTGAGAGACATCTTGAAGCAAGTCTTGGAGACTAGAACTCTTTCAAGCAAAGTTGGGGTATGTCCTCACTTGATTCGAGGGCATTACATTACTATCTTTAGACGTCTTTCATAAAATGTATTGTAATAGACATTAGTTTTCTATATTCGTATTGTATGGGCCGTGTCCCAAGTATTCTTGAGTCTAAGATTCGCGTATGTTGAGACTTCATATTTTTTATCGTTTGTATGATAGATGTTATGATATATTATTCGTGTGAATATTTTTAATTCCGCACTACTTCTCATACATGTATGTAATGAATGATGTCAAAGAGGCGTTTACAAGACCTACAGAGGTCAAGTACGCCTTGTATCGACCAAAGAGGGATCTAACTTCTAGGTTGTACTTGCGGGTCATTACACTAGGACTTCTGTTCATTCGGCTATGGGTGGTTCTCAAGGTGGTTTCTTCAGGCAAGACGATAGGTTGATTGAGGTAGACGCGACCATATGTATGATTTTCTAGGGATGCTAGAGGTAGATATATCAGATGTTATTATCACAAGTACGATGTTTGTCTCCCATCAACCTTTTTATGTTTTTTTTTATTTGGGGTATACCTTTTCATAGATGTTTGCTTGTTATACTATGCGATTGGATTCATCTTGTGATTTGATGTCTATGCCTATGCTTGAAGCTACTCCTATAGGTGATTATTTGGTAGTTGATTGAGTATATAGAGTTTATATGGTGAGCACCTTGCGGTATGATACTTGGGTAGACCTTGTTCTATTAGATAGGGTGGATTTTGACGTGATTCTAGGCATGGATGAGTTATCTCCCTATCATGTAGTCTTGGATTGCTTCTCCAAGATTGTTACTCCGTACATTCCTAATATTACTCATCTTATATGAACTGGTTATGATAGTCATATGTCGTGGGATATGATACCCTTTCTGACGGTGCGGTAATTAGTAGAGGGGGGGATGTATGTTTTATCTTTCTCATGTCTATGGAACTAGATCTGCCACTCCTACTCTTGAGTCAATTCTAGTTGTACAGAGTTCGTTCATATGTTCTCTACTGATCTACCTAGTCTTCCTTCTGACCATGATATTAATTTGGGATTGATGTTTATCTAGGCAGGCAACCATTGAAGCATGTGTTCAATTCCTATTTGGACTCATTTGTGATAGTATTCATTAATGACATCTTGGTCTACTCCAGAAATAGCGGGCAGCGCGAACAATATCTGAGGATTGTACTCTAAACCATGAGAGATCAACAGTTGTATGATAAATTCACTAAGTCTGAATTTTAATTTTGTTTGTAGCATTCTAGGGGAATTTATTGTCCAGGAATATCATTATGATAGATATAGTGAATATGGCAATTTTTTATTAGGCCAGACCTAGTACTCCTACTAAGGTTCGTAGTTTCATCGGTTAGAAGGCTACTACAAATGATTAATGAAGGGGTTTTCTTCAATTGTGATACCTTTCACTAGATTTACTCAAAAGGATGCTTCCTTCCAGTGGCCCGATGAGTATGAGGCAAGCATTCTGAAGCTCAAGTCCATGTTGACTTCAACATCGATTTTGATTCTTCATATTGAGGGATAGAGGTTACAATTTACTATGATACTTCCGGTGTTGGCCTAGGTTGTGTCTTAATGAAAAATGGTAAATTTAGTGTCTGTGTTTTCAAGAAGTTGAAACTTCACGAGAAGAACTACCCCACTCATTAGTTGGAGTTGGCGTCGGTAATCTTGATGTTAAAGATTTAGCGGCACTGTTTGTGTAGAGTTCACTATGAGGTTTACCCAACAACATAGTTTTAAGTATTTTTTGAGAAAGAGGGTATTTAATCTGGGACAATGCATGTGGCATGAATTACTAAAGGACTATGACATTCCTATCCTTTATCACATAGGCTAGTCTAATGTGGTAGCAGAGGCTTTTAGCCAAAAGGCAGTGAACATGGGGAGTTTGGCATTCTTAGTTATAGAGGAGCGACTTATGGCTTTAAACATTCAGACCTTAGCAACCCAGATAGTTATACTTGATGTTTATAATCCAGGCAGGGTATTTGCGTTTGTTGAGGCTGTATATTCCTTGATGGAGGAGATTAAGGCACAACAGTGTAAGGAACTACAGTTGAGGGTAATTTGAGATAAGGTTGTTAGTGGCGAGGATAAAAAGGCCACATTAGATCTGGAGGGTATTTTAAGGATTGAGGGTCAAATTTGTGTTCTTACATTTTGTAATTTGGTTGAGATGATTCTTTAGGAGTCCAATTATTCCAAATAGTCTATTCATATCGGTGTTGTGAAGATGTATCATGATCAAAGGTAGCACAAAGTGGTGTGGGATGAAGACTGGCATTGCAACATTAATGTCTAGGTACTTAAAATGTAAACATGTGAAGTAAGAGAACCATAGGCAAGATGATTTGACTCAAAGACTACAAATTTCAAAAAGTGGGAGCATATAACCATGGACTGTGTGGTAGGCTTACTAAGCAGTTTGCGAGGTTTTGATTCTATTTGGGTCCTCATTGGTTCATCAACTAAGTTAGCTCACTTTCTACAGGTTCATACTGCATATAGTTTGGAGAGATTGGCTCAGATCTACCTTATATAGATTGTTCATTTTCATGGAGTGTCGGTCTTTATCATTTCAGAACATGGTACTCAGTTTACTTCACTTTTTTTAGATCTATTCATAGCGAATTGGGTATCCAGGTGGAGCTTAGTGTTGATATTCACCCTCAACCCGATGGCTAGTCTGAAAGGACTACTTAGGTTATGGAGGATATTCTATGAGATTGTGTTATTGATTTTGGTGGTTAGTTTGATCAATCTTTGGCTTTGGCAGAGTTCACATATAAGAATAGTTACAATTGGAGCATTCAAATGGCACTATTTGATGTATTACATGGTAAGAGATGTCATTATTTGGTGGGATAGTTTGATGTTTTTATTGTTAGGTTATAGAGCACCGAGTTATTGAGAGATTCCTTGGATAGTGACCATGCAATCCAGGAGTGACTCTGTACTACCTAGAGTAGGAAAAAGGGGTATGAAGCTTGAAGTATACAGTCTTTAGAGTTCATGGTTGGTGATTGTGCATTCCTACGGGTGTCACCCACGAAGGGTGTGCTAAGATTCGAGAGTAGGGGAAATCTTAGCCCAAGGTTTATCAGCCCTTTAGATTCTTAAGAGAGTAGGAGAGGTGCATTATTATATAGACTTGACTCCATATCTTTTGGGTGTTTATCTTGTGTTTCATATCTCTACGTTGAGACAATATGTTCTTGATGAATCTCACGTCCTGTAGTAGGAGTCGGTTGATCCTGATGAGACTTTGAGTTTTGAGGAGGAGATTGTGTCCATTTTAGACAGGAAGGTTAGACAATTGAGTTCTAAAGAGATCCCATCGGCGAAGGTTTAGTGGAGGCACCATCCAGTCAAGGAGGTTATTTGGGAGATGGATCTTGATATGCAGACCCGGTATCCTCATCTTTTTTAGTCTACATGTACTTCTTTTGTCTTACTTCCGTATATGAAAGTCCTTTTAGTGGTACTTGTTGTAATGACCCTTGAGGTCATTTTTGTGTTTTGGGAGTGTTTTTTCTAATTTTCCCCTTCCCGAATCTCTCGTATAGCTTTAGTGTGGTTTTGGATTAGGTGGCATGCTTCCCAAAGTCTTTGGTTAAGTTTGGTGTAATTTTTTGAGTTTTGACGCTTAATGCATGAAAGATTTGACTTTAGTCAACATTCAGAGATTGTGACGTAGAATCAGAACTCTATCAGTTCCATCAGCTCTGGAAGAGTCACTTTGGCTTATTGTAATGATCGGTTTGAGATTTGAGACTTCTGTTTGAAGTTGGTGCAATTAGGCATTTCAGTTTTTGAGTTTTTTTTTTAAAAGTTAGAATTCAATCAATTTTCATGGTAAACAAGCTCAATATCAAATTACATCAATGCGTTTAGCTCTACAATGCCGAGTTCAGTCTAGAGTGACCTTTAGTTTGGTTTCTGAGGATATCGAGATGAGTTTTTAGCTTTAGTAATTTTGTTTTGTGTTTCTATGCTAAGTATTGAATTTGTTCAACATTTTGATTAAAAGATCTTGGTTGGCTGCTATATGGATTCCATTGAGCCTGGAGTGTTGTTTCCAAGTAGTTTGCACTTTTGCTTTATAACTTTTGGACTCTCAATGAATTTTGACGGGTTCTTCGATGTTTTATAACACTTGACCTTTTTTCTAGTTTTATGTATCTAGTGCCTTGGCTTTGCAAGCCCTTGATCGCTTAAGAAAATTTGTCTTAGGCGACCAATGGGTCACTTAAGAAAAGACATTAGTGGGGAAGGGGGCCACCTAAGCAACAAGCCCATCACTTTAGCAAAGGCCGCTTAAATGACCATGAGCTAACTTAAGCGAAAGGTACCTCTTAGGCGGGGGTCCCTTTTACGAGCCTATGTTGGCTTAAGTTGTGTTGGCTTAAGCGATGTTCACCTAAGCTAACATTTGGCGACTTAATTGAAAAATGTGAGGATTTGATCCCATAACCCCATTTATAATTCAAAATTCAAACACCATTGGAAGTTGAGCTTGGTTCTTGGTGATATTATGTGTTTCTTGACCAATTTCTATACTTCAAATGTGAATTTCTTCATCTCGTTCTTCTCTACTCTTTTATTGTTTTTATTACGTATTGCAATTTTATATTTGACCTCAAAATCTTTGGTTTCTAACCTTTAAAGTTTAGTAAATAACTATTCCAAGTCCGACATTAGTCCCATTTCCTCCCATCTTCCAGGCATGTGATCCTCACTCTTAGGGGAACTTAATAACAATTTCCATTTTGTAATTTTGTATCATTGATTCATGGGTCAATTTTTGACGCAATTTTGATATGAAATTCATGTTATTGATATGGGTGTCATTCATCTCGTATTGACTTTCTCGTTCTATTCTTTATAGCTTAGCAGTGGTATGTGGCTCTTCGAAAAGGAAAGAGACCTACGTTAGAGTTCGTGTGCAGTTTTGGCCCTAGGGTAGGTTATAACTTCCTTTTTGTTAGTCTCAGTTAGATTAATTATATTTGTCGCATTCCATAATTTTTTTAAAATTTTGGGTTGTGCTAGGATTTAGTTATCCTTGCATAGTTATGGACATAGGATTGGTTGTTTAGTGTAATTTTAGTCAGAGATCATTAGGTTAGGTGATCCTTGTGTTTGGTCGAGTAGTATCCTTAGACCTTGCCTTTAGTTGGTGTGAAACTTAGGATTATAATGTGCCTAGTTCTTTTAAATTTATTTGTTGATAATATGATACCTTGAGTTATGAACTTGGTTGTTTGTTAAACTGTCAGGCCTGAGGATGTGAGCTTGGATTGATAGCAGTTCCACCTTAGTACTCTCATTGTGTGATGGGTATACTACCCGGTTCGATGTGTATGATATTATTTAGTTGTGATGATGTTTTGGGGGTGTTATTACTTTTGACGGATTTTTGACGGACACAGCTTTATTTCTAAAAAAAAAGTTGTTATTAATAAGATGGAAGCCGTTGGGATTCATTTTGACTTAAAATTTGTAAAAGGACATCTTTTACTATTATGATCTCTATGTACCATTCCGGGCAGCCTGTTGGTTTAGTAGAATCGTTAATATTGGCTAGTCCTATAGGGACAGCCTGACCTAACCAGTGATTTGATAGGGCCGAGCTACGATTTTCGGAGACCATTTAAGGAAAAAGAGTTTTAGCCAGAACTGAATAATCTTGCAGATTTGAAGGGTTCAAAAATATGGATAGAGTCGGCCCATGGGCTAAATAAAAGTTATTAAAAATAAAAATAAAATAGAGTATGAAAAATAGCAAGAGTCTAAACTCAAAATCTGTTTAAATTTTCAAATATTACAATTTAAATATAAATTATGTTTATGAAATTTGTACTACATAAAATAAAAAATTCCTAAAATTTCTAGGGAATCACTACATAGGGCGTAACCTATGAAATGTTGTCATAGTTTTTGTTTTTTATAGTGATCATTGAAAAACAATTAGGTTAATATTTCTATTTAGCTATTTATGCTTTTACTTGAAATAAAACTTAATAAATATTATAAAAATAATTTTATTTTTGATTGGGATTAACAAGTAGTAACACTAACATAATGTAGTATTGTCTTGTCGATATATATGATAATATTTTAAATTATAATTTAATTTAAAATTATAAAAAATATACTTATCAAATAAGGGATGGCCAGGCAAAGTCCGTAGACCACGTACTTGTGAGCTGGGTCGAGCATTTCCTGGACCACAAAAAAAATTGGTTAGCCCAACCTGGCCCGTAAAATTTCAAAGCCTGTATGGGTTAGCCCGGATGGGATGAGCCAGCCCATATTGACAGCTCTATGGATTAGGCTTGGGCTTAATTATGTTATTTAGATTTATATTGTTGGTAAGCTCCATGCATCATTTAGGGCAGCATATTGATACATTTAACTGGGTTATTGGTATGCTTGACATGTCATCCCGAGTGGCCAGTGGATACATCAATCTAAGTTGTTGACATTCGGTTAAGGTTGAGCTATCATTCCATGTTGCTCGATTTTCCTTCTAGGCCTATGACTGTTCTTTACTTGGTGTTTTACATTGTATTACTGTGGGAATCGGCTTTGTGTTGGTTGTTATGTGGTTTAAGTGTATCTTGTGACTGAATCGTGATATTATTTGCATCTTCTCTATTGTATGGTTCTTGTGTCTTATATTTTCCCCCGACTTGCTACTATAATTGTTCTTCTTTTATATATTTGATCTTTCTGAGCTCAGTCAGCCTATGATGCCTACTGAGTACCCCGTGTTTTGTTACTTGTACTACACTTCTGCATCTTTTTCTGATGCAACTCCTAGTTCGAGCCACCCACAATAAGCGTTAGGTATCCTGTGGCTTTCACAGACTTGGAATGTGGTGAAATCCTGGGGTTCAAAGACTTGTTGTTATCCTTCTTTGGTACTGACTCTCACTTTGTATTCTGGATTAGTTAGTTCGCTGTATATATGTCAATCTTTAGTTGTAGATCTTGTATAGGTGACAAGGTTGAGGGATCGGTATCTCCTGTTAGTTTGTCTTTCGATCACTTTCGAGTCTCTTTTGTATATTTTCTATTGTAGTATAGATACATAACATGGCCCAGGATTTTATTTATTTTTACTTCCACATATTATTATTTTTATTATATAAAATGTGTCTTCTGCATCTTGTGTTTGGGTTTAGGCTTGTCCACTCGCTGGGTTGTAGTGGGCGTCATTTGGCCAGATGTTGGGCGTGATATTAGATTTTTTTTGGAAAGAAAATAATTATATTTCTTGGATGGAAAACAATTGGATTTCTTGAAGAGAAAGTTATCACCTTTTTTTTAATGAGAAAATGGTCAAAAGCCCTCCAACCTATGATCGGATTTCCAACTACAAACTTATACTTCACAAGGGTCCTGTTTACCCCCCCCCCCCAAACTATTTTATAAGGAAAGCCCTAAAATAACAGTCACTCAAGTGTATTGAGGTGTAACACACGCACAAGTCATGTCAGTGTCATGGTAATGCCACATAATAAATATAATAAATGAATTGTTTTTCATACATTTTTTTTAATTTTATGCCCCATTAGGAACCTCCATTAGAATTTAGAACATCACCATTATCAGACCCACTTCCCATTAGTTGACATTCCGGCAAGAGAAAAGATGGTAAAAAAATTCCAACGAGTAAAAGTCTCTATGACCAATATTTTATCCTATTCCCCATAATTTCACTCGAAGTTCATTTCTACACATTTTATTCATGTCGGGTGCTTATGAAGGTATATACCAAAAGTAGTATATGGGCATGCCATCAGTTTTCAACACATATTCTTTATTTTCTAAATGTAGGTGAAAGTAACAAACCAAATTAAAACATTGAAATTAATCCAACTAAAAAAAGATATCACCCAGCTGAATTTTCTATATGCACCATTTAGAAAATACCAGTTAGTTGTTAAATTCAAGAATGTGAAATTAGAATTAAAGTTTGAGAGAAGAGCTAGTCAAGGTGTGTAACACCCCGTATTAGAAACAAGGCAAATAGCAGCTTTTGGGAAATTGCAGGTGCCAACCAATGGTGCCAACCACGAACTGTTGTTGGGACCATAGACCGTAGGTGGGTCAGTGGTTGGGCGCCTCAGGAAACCCCCGGATCGAGACGACGACTGGTCTCACGTACCGTATGTCCATCAACACTCGGTGGTTCAGTTGTCCATCAATTGGCAAAATTCTCTGAGCACAAATGATGCTTGACTAGGAAGGATCGTAGGTCCATCCACGGTCCGTCGATCGTGGTCTCGTGGTTGAGGGCATGCGATTATTTTTAGGGTCAATTGGGTCTTTTCCAATTTTAATTAAATTGATATGGTGTCGTTTTGCCTAAGAGTAGGACACCTATATAAGTATTATTAACCCCCAAAACTCCTCATTCAAGTCATTCTCTCAAAATTCCAAAAGATTTCCCAATACTTCTCTAGAAGTTGGAAGAAGAAGGAAGAAATTGGGACTAAGTCAATATCAAGTCTCCCAATCTTCAAGCTTTTTAGGGCGTTGTGATTAAGGTATGATGCCTTTTCATCCATAGATTCTTCCATCTACGGAGTCCCCTATAATTTCCCCAATTTGATAAAGAATTCCCCATATTTTAGTTAGGGTTCTTCCAATATTATGGGTTATGATGAATGTGTATCCAATTGAATGGATAATGATTGTTCATTATTGAATTGACAGTAGATAATGTTTTTAGGATGAATTTACATGTACCCATGTATATGTCATGATCCTACCCTAGAATTGATATAGTTGGGTTGATGCCATGAAGGAAAATTTTGTGGGTTTAGATATATCATTATCGAATTTATAAATTATGATTAGAATTATTTGATAAGAAACTTTATATGATGATCATGAAATCTAGCGCTTGAGAGTAAAGCATATGTTAGGAACTATTGATAATTGATGTCTGGTCTTAGGCGTATTTATATGCCTAAGCAATCTAATAATGCCTGTATTTAAGCTAAGTTTGAATTCAACATGTGTTGGTTCATAGTATTATCGAGTCTTTTGGTTGTATATGAGCTAACCAAGATGATTAGTTGTGTAGGTGAGCTTAAATGGAGGAACGAGCACTAAAATAGACATTGGGGAACAAAAAAGATCCGAGTAAAAAAGAAGCAAGGAAGAAATAAATTATAAGGCTTACCCATGCCCTCTTCGTGTCGCACATAGGAATTTAAGTTTGGCTCGTAAAATAACTTTTGAGGCAGAACCCTCCGTGTAGCAGCCGCATCGTGGAGAAGTTTGTTTGCTAAAAACATATACCTCCGCGTCGCGCCTCATGGTTCCTGATTTGGCCGTTTCAACTTTAGTATATATAGTTTAATATTTTATTTTATTATAGACATTCTTTTTCTACTTTTTGAAGAACGATGATTTGGAGAGATATTTCATAATTTTTAGGGTTATTTAAAATCCTTTACTTACGATTTCTTTATGATTATTAAACATTATTTGATCGGATTTATTTTTATGAGTAGCTAAATACCTTAGTTATAGGGTTGTGTCTACATGATAATTGTAATTTATTAAGTTTTCGTTGGGTTAATATCTATTATAATATGAATCTTTCTTATGTTCTTATTTTTTCGTATTTCCTGACTAATCACCATTAAAATAAACACATTATCCGATTTGAACTCGGGAGAGGACTAAGAGGATATAACGTGGAGCATGGGAAACATGATTTTCTTTTAATAATTAGGATTAATTTGTATCTAGGATAGTGATATACCTATAAACCATGATCGGTCACTATACAGGAAGAAATTGTTATGCTCGGTAGTTGATCCAATCTATCCCCGCTCAACGATGTAGTTAGGTTGTCATTTATCGTACGAGATTAGAGATTGGAAGACCATGATCATACACTTAACACTGTGAACATTGATTCGATAGTTGATTCATACCCTTTTAAATAATATAATTGCATAAATCACGATAAGAGCTGCAACCCTGTACTTTACCCAAGTCATTGTTTGAAACCCTTAAAATTGAATCACGCTTGTTTAATTCTGTTTCATTGTTAGATTATAAAACGAACCAATTTTGAAACTTGATAACACTTTTTCTTATCTGAAAATTTGGGAAAATCGAGTTATTTTAATCATAAGTTTATGTGGGTACGATACCCGACTCTTTATAAGAGCCACTTTAATACTTGAACGACCATGTAATGCCCTTAAACGAACTAAGGCGAAATAGTGCTTTGTGGTTTTTTCTCGAGTTAATTTTAAGTTAAAATGAGTTACTTTAGTGTTCTTAGGCAGTGTGTGAAGTTTGGTGAAGTTTGGAGGTCAATCGACCAAGAACGTCCATGACATTGGGAAGGTGTGCCTTAGAAAGTCCTTGTGTGTCTTGAGGTGTTTGAGTGAGTTTTACGTGTTCGTTTTACTTAAAACATGCATTATATGTTACTAAGACCTATATGAATTAGTTTAGGGGTTTAACGTCCAGGAATGACCCCACATAGGACCCACAAGGGGCCCTAAGAAAGGGCCCAAGACTTAGCACCAAAACTGCCGAACCACTGCTCCATCGACGGAGGCAGCCTACTGGCCATAGACCCATCGATGCCCCGTTGACTGGGGGACGTAGTCCCATACTTAGTGGGAGCCTAGACCCCTTATGAATCAGTCTCTGAAGCCATTGACGCACAGCAGCACGGGCCGTCGATCAAACGACGCCCAGTAGCTTGGGTCGTCGATTGGCACCTCCTAAAGCTACTGAAGTTTGCTGCCAGCTTGGGGTGTTTTGTGTAAATTCACCCCAAGTATTTTAGGACCCTAGGATGATATTTTTAGGGTTTTTAAGTTATATTATATTAGTTTTAAGTCCTAGACCTAGAAAAGACCCCTCACTTCAGAATTCAAACTCTCTCTCTAAAGACAAACTCTCTCAAGTCTCTTTGGAAGCTAGAGGTCAAGAAGGGATAGGAGGGCTGGTTTGGACGTGGTTCTTCACCAAAATCATTGGTTTTTCTTGCATTTGAGGTATGGTATCCATCCTTGAACACCCTTCCATTCAAGGAGTCAATTCCAAAAGATTTCAAAAAGGGTTTTCAAACTCTACTTTCTTCTATCTTTGATCCTAAGTATGGGTCTTCTCGTAAAAGTGTTTTAATGATTCAAATGTGTTTATTCTAGAATTAATTGATGATTTTAATGTCAAAAACCTAATGAACTCATGATTATACATATTTCAAACTTTTAGCTTAAGAAATGGGTTATGTGAGCATAATTGTGTAGACAATGAGCTTTGGTTTTCTTATGTTGATATTGTTGTTTAGATACTGCCCTAAAGGCCATATTTTGATGAAATATTGAGAAATTGACTTTAGGTGATGATGGCTTGGTTAAATGGTGAGTTACTTATATTGTATAATTCTTATTATAAATTGCTCTTGAGTGGTATGGTCCACCTTCTTGGTGGCGGTGTTTATTTGATGAACTTGATATTATTTAGTATGTATTGGGAATGTGATCTTGAAGGTCTACTATGTGAAATGAAGAGATATTGGAAATGGATCTTGTATTGTGTTTTGTGAAGCTTGAATTGTATGTTTGACCTAGATTATGTCTAATTGAAGTATATGATTATGTGAAGCATGTAAGTTGTGTGAATTTATGAATGAAGGTCTAAAGCATGTATAGAAGTAATGTGCATGAAATGATGCTTATATGAAAGGTGTGCTCACATGTACACACACACACACTTAAGTGAATGTATGAGGTTAAGTTGAGTAAAGAGGGGAGTCTTGGGGTGAACACTCTTCGTGAGTTGAGATGAAGTGTTTAGTAGCAACCCCACTATTCCTAATGAGATATATAAGATAGGTTATAGGATGACCGCCCTTCGTGAGTTGAGATGTGGTATTCACTAGTTATCCTTGACCTATAGTCTATAATGTTGAGAATCATTGTGGAGTTATGCCTAGCACGGAGAGGATATGAAAGGGAGGTGGATTACACTTCGTGAGTTGAGATGTTGTATTCCTAATGTACCTCTTGAGATGAGTACTCCTCGTTAGTAGAGAATGAGTTACTTAGTATCAATCTCCTTATCCCTTAACTATGTGCCCGCATATGTGTAGCTATTGGAAAAGCCATGTAAAAGCTAAGAAGTATGACCTTACTCAAGGCAAGTGAGGATCCCTCATCCGATAGGGGTTATTATAGGGATTCCATGTCTAGCTCTCATGGTCTTTGTCGGTTAAGCTAACTCCCACAAAGGAATAGATTGAACTAAGTTATCATGTGTATTAGTGCTGTTTTGAATGACTATCCTCAAGTGCTCAATCCAATAGAATCCATTAGGAGCACTAAGTGGGAGTAGTAGTATGGGATGTTATTCTCACATTGCACTTAGTGTGACCTATACCTCCTATGGGAGAAGAGTACTTTCATGAAATCCGTGTGAATGAGTGTTATGGTGTAATGTTATGAATGATTATTGTGAAATGCTTGAGTTAATAGTATTCATTAGGAGCACTAAGTGGGAGTGGTAGTATGGGATGCTACTCTCACATTGCACTTAGTGTGACCTATATTTCCTATGAGTGTGTTGCACATGTTAGCCAAGGGCGTTGATTTCATTTCCAAACGATGTAAGCCTAAGATTTGGTGGTCTTAAGGATCACTTTGGTTTGCCTTGAAGGGGGTGTATGGATGGTCCCTTCTTGGCTCACCTTAGGGAATATTAGTATAACCTTGGGTTATGGAAGCTTCAAATGGAACGGGTTCATATGAGTTGGACTGTGCCATTCACTGGAAGGCCTTCACTATAAATGTTCAAAACAGTCCACTGTAATGTTCATTTAAGTTCACTGAAATGTTGAAAAGTAAGTTACTGTAAAGTTTGGGAAGTTACAGTAAAATGCTTCTTTTGGTTTAAAATTATGGAAACTCTTATCTAAGTGTTAAGTAATGTTTCTTATGTTGTTTTGTTCTTAAATTCAAGAATGTTATACTTATTTGGCATGAAAGGTTAGTTTACTAAAATGTCCCTTTTTACATGTTTTTGCATATGCCATACTTAGTAGATTGTTTGTAGTAACCTCATACTTTTCTGTACCTTATAAGTATAGGTTGTTGGAAGCTTTTGAAGGTTGAAGTTGAAGATTGGGAAATCCACTCTCTCAAGATTTGGTATGTCCTCATATATTCGAGGGCATAGTCTATGTTTCCTAGTTTTATTATTAAGACTTATTATGTCTTTTCTTTAATGTTAAGGGCCGTGTCCCTAAGATATTATGTCGTGTCTTTAAGTTGGCTTGTGACGATGAGATTTCCTAGTATTTATGAAAGACTTCTTTATTTAGTTATTCGTGAAAAGTTTTAAATTCCGCAGTACTTTTCATGTCTTATGTAATGAACGGGAGTTGAAGGGCTTGTATGAGACCCCAAAGGGTCAAGTACGCCTTTCCACGATCCGGGAGTTGTCCCTATATTCTAGGGGGTGCTTTTGGGTCGTGACAGGCTTGGTATCAGAGAGCATAAGGTTTTGGGAAATAGTTTAAGGTCTAGAAGTCTCACAAGCCACATCTAGTAGTATCTTGGTCATTGATCGCGACACATCCATGGACAAGAGGCTATATGATGCTAGAAGTTTCACTTTCTTCTCTATTCTAATGTCGTGCCTTAGAGTTGAGTTATATAAGGTGTCTTTTGTCAACCTCTTCTCTTTGTGTTTATAGGACATGAATACGAGAAGATCAACTTCTAGAAGGGAGGAGGGAGGTGTAGCTAATGAGAGGATCCATCCCCGTGTTGACCAAGTTCCTATTGTTGGCCTAAAGGAAGAGAATGTGGAGGTTCCTCTTCAAGAACCTCAAGTGCCTCCAGAACCCCAAGTGCCTCAAGTGCCTCCTATGCCTCAAGATCTTTTTGTTGAGGGAGATATGACTAATGCGGAGTTAAGGGCTACCCTAATGAATTTGACTCAACTCATGACGGCTCAAGCTTATGTCGTCAATAATCACTTTGTGGGCCAAGCTTATCAAGGAGATAGTCCACAGCCAAATGCTAGTACTCCTGCTTCTAGAAATCGGGATTTCATGAGGATGAACCCTCCTACTTTTCATGGTACTAAGGTGGATTAAGATCTTCAAGGCTTCATAGATGAGATTTTCAAAGTGGTAGATTCTATGGTGTGACCCCTAGGGAGAAAGCGGAGTTATCCACTTACCAACTTAAAGATGTTGCTCAAGTGTGGTTTGAGCAATGGAGGAGTGAGAGAACCTTAGAAATAGGTCCGGTTGATTCGGAGGAATTCAAAGAGTCTTTCCTAGATAGGTTCTTTCCTTTAGAGTGGAGGGAGAAGAAGATGGTTGAATTCATGAAACTTCGTCAAGGGGGAATGAGTGTGCAAGAGTACCCTCTCAAATTCACCCAACTTTCTAAGTATGCCCCAACCATGGTATCCAACCCTAGGACTAGGATGAAAATTTTTGTGATGGGAGTGTCTAGCTTGGTGTAGAAACAGAATCGTACGGCAATGCTTCTTAATGACATGGATATCTCTAGACTCATGGTTTATGCACAACAAACTGAGGAGTCGAAAATTAGGGAGATAAGACAAGAGGGTAAGAGACCTAGGTCGGATATTTCTAGTCACAAAAAGCCTAAGAAGAGGTTCTATAACTAAGATTCATCCATGGTAAACAAGGATAGGGCTCCAAACCAACATTCTCAAGGTGGTGGCTACACTTTTGAAAGGGCTAGGTGTCCTACTTGTGGAAAGCAACATTCGGGTAAGTGTCTTGCCGGAACGAATGGTTGTTTTAGTTGTGGTAGCAAAGGCCACAAGATGAGGGACTGCCCTAACCTCAAATCAAGAGGGAAAGATGTCAATCAAGCTTCCCTAGATCCTAATGCTCTAAAGAAGAACCCTTCCTATGGGATGGGAGCTAGGAAGAACCCTTTTTTATTGTTGTTTTTATGTTATGAAATGAGTTTATGTCGTTTTATAGTTTATATGATCATGTCATCTTGATGAATTGCCCAAAGAATGATTTTTTTTTTAAAAATAAATGAATGTTTGGGCAGTGGCTACACTGATGCTCACTATCAAATTTTGCATTTTTGAAAAAAAAATTGTCTTGCCTTAATTGAAGTTTCAATGTGTGAAAAAGTGTTGTATATGGGCATGTTTAATGTTGGAGAAGGTAGTTCCTCCATAAAAGAAGGTTAAGAATGAGTTTTGGAATTTGTGAAGTTTAGCAAAAGTTGCCTATGTTGCTCAGTGTGTGAAAGTGTGAAATGATGCTTCTGTCAGTTGATGCTTTGATTTTTGATGTTTTGATCATGATTGTAATGTGTTATGTGATTCTAAGTGAGTTCTTGTTGTTCTTGAAGTTTTAGTGTCATTCGAGGATGAATGTTATCCCAAGTGGGGGAGAATGTAACGCCCTAAAATGAACTAAGGCGAACTAGAGCTTCGTCGCTGTTTCTCGAGTTAATTTTAAGTTAAAAGTAGTTAATTTAGTGTTCTTAGGCAGTGTGTGAAGTTTGGTTAAGTTTGGAGGTCAATCGACCAAGAACGTCCATGACGTTTGGAAGGTGTGCCTTAGGAAGTACTTGTGTGTCTTGAGGTGTTTGAGTGAGTTTTACGTGTTCATTTTACTTGAACCTTGCATGAGATGTTCCTAAGAACTAGATGACTTAGTTTAGGGGTTTAACATTCGGGCACAACCCCACATGGGACCCACAAGGAGCCCTAGAGAAGGGCCTTAGCACCAAAACTGCCAAACCAGTGCCCAGCGACAGAGGCAGCCTACTGGCCGTAGACCCATCGACGCCCTGTCGACTGTGGGGTGTAGTCCCATACTTAGTGGGAGCCTATACCCCAACCAATGAAGCAGTCTCTGAAGCCATCGAATCCCAGCAGCACGGGCGATCGATCAAACGGCGCCCAATATCTTGGGTCGTCGATTAACACCTCCTAAAGGTGCTGAAGTTTGCTACTAGCTTGGGGTGTTTTGTGTAAATTCACCCCAAGTATTTTAGGACCCTAGGATGATATTTTTAGGGTTTTTAAGTTATATTAGATTAGTTTTAAGTCCTATACCTAGACAAGACCCCTCACTTCAAAATTCAAACTCTCTCTCTAAAGACAAACTCTCTCAAGTCTCTTTGGAAGCTAGAAGTCAAGAAGGGATAGGAGGGCTAGTTTGGACGTAGTTCTTCACCAAAATCGTTGGGTTTTCTTGCATTTGAGGTATGGTATCCATCCTTGAACACCCTTCCATTCAAGGAGTCCTGTCGTAAAAGTGTTTTAATGATTCAAATGTGTTTATTATAGAATTAATTGATGATTTTAATGTCAAAAACCTAATGAACTCATGATTATGCATATTTCAAACTTTTAGCTTAAGAAATGGGTTATGTGAGCATGATTGTGTAGAGAATGAGCTTCGGTTTTCTTGTGTTTATATTGTTGTTTAGCTACTGCCCTAAAGGCCATATTTTGATGAAATATTGAGAAATTCATTTTAGGTGATGATGGCTTGTTTAAATGGTGAGTTACTTATATTGTATAGTTCTTATTATAAATTTCTTTTGAGTGGTATGGTCCACCTTCTTGGTGGCGGTGTTTATTTGATTAACTTGATATTATTTAGTATGTATTGAGAATGTGATATTGAAGGTCTACTATGTGAAATAAAGAGATATTGAAAATGGGTCTTGTATTGTGTTTTGTGAAGCTTGAATTGTATGTTTGACCTAGATTATGTCTAATCGAAGTATATGATTATGTGAAGCATGTAAGGTGTGTGAATTGATGAATGAAGGTCTAAAGCATGTATAGAAGTAATGTGCATGAAATGATGCTTATATGCAAGGTGTGCTCACATGTACACACGCACACACTTGAGTGAATGTATGAGGTTAAGTTGAGTAAAGAGGAGAGTCTTGGGGTGAAAACTCTTCGTGAGTTGATATGAAGTGTTTAGTAGAAACCCCACTATTCCTAATGATCTATCTAAGATAGGTTAGAGGATGAATGCCCTTCGTGAGTTGAGATGTGGTATTCACTAGTTATCTTCGACCTATAGTCTATAATGTTGAGAATCCGTGTGGAGTTATGCCTAGCACCGAGAGGATATGAAAGGGAGGTGGATTACACTTCGTGAGTTGAGATGTTGTATTCCCAATGTACCTCTTGATATGAGTACTCCTCGTTAGTAGAGAATAAGTTACTCAGTAGCAATCTCCTTATCCCTTAACTATGTGCCCGCATAGGTGTAGCTATTGGGAAAGCCATGTAAAAGCTAAGAAGTATGACCTTACTCTAGGCAAGTGAGGATCCCTCATCCGATAGGGATTAATATCGGGATTCCATGTCTAGCTCTCATGGTCTTTGTCGGTTAAGCTAACTCCCACAAAGGAATAGATTGAACTAAGTTATCATGTGTATTAGTGATGTTGTGAATGAGTATTGTGAAGTGGTCAATCCAATAGAATCCATTAGGAGCACTAAGTGGGAGTAGTAGTATGGGATTATCTTCTCATATTGCACTTAGTGAGACCTATAACTCCTATGGGAGAAGAGTACTTTCATGAAATCCATGTGAATGAGTTTTATGGCATAATGTTATGAATGGTTATTGTGAAGTGCTTGTGTTAATGGGATTCATTAGGAGTACTAAGTGGGAGTGGTAGTATGGGATACTAATCTCACATTGCACTTAGTGTGACCTATATTTCCTATGAGTGTGTTGCACATGTTAGCCAAGGGCGTGGATTTGATTTCCAAACGAAGTAATCCTAAGATTTGGTGGTCTTAAGGATCGCTTTGGTGTGCCTCGAAGGGGGTGTATGGATGGTCCCTTCTTGGCTCACCTTAGGGAATCTTAGGATAACGTTGGGTTAGGGAAGCTTCAAAAGGAACGGGTTCAAATGACTTGGATTGTGCCATTCACTAGAAGGCCTTTACTATAAATGTTCAAAACAGTCCACTGTAATGTTCATTTAAGTTCACTGAAATGTTGAAAAGTAAGTTACTGTAAAGTTTGGGAAGTTACTGTAAAGTGCTTCTTTTGGTTTAAAATTATGGAAACTCTTATCTAAGTGTTATATTGTTTTGTTCATAAGTTCATGAATGTTATACTTATTTGACATGAAAGGTTAGTTTACTAAAATGTCCCTTTTTACATGTTTTTTCATATGCCATACTTAGTACATTATTTGTACTAACCTCATACTTTTCTATACCTTATAAGTATAGGTTGTTGGAAGCTTTTGAAGGTTGAAGTTGAAGCTTGGGAAATCCACTCTCTCAAGATTTGGTATGTCCTCATATATTCGAGGACATTGTCTATGTTTCCTAGTTTTATTATTAAGACTTATTATGTATTTTCTTTAATGTAAAGGGCCGTGTACCTAAGATATTATGTCTTGTATTTAAGTTGGCTTGTGACGATGAGATTTCCTAGTATTTATGAAAGACTTCTTTATTTAATTATTCGTGAAAAGTTTTAAATTCCACACTACTTTTCATGTCTTATGTAATGAACGGGAGTTGAAGGGCTTGTATGAGACCCCAATAGGCCAAGTAAGCCTTGCCACGATACGGGACTTGTCCCTAGCTTCTAGGGGTGCTTTCGGGTCATGACAGACCACGTACACTTGCGTGTACGATTTGGGAGCAACTATGTTTTGGCGCCGCTACTGGGGACTTTAGAATTAGGACGTATTTGATTTTTCTAATTTCGGAAGTTTAAAGGAAGCAAGTGTGGCAACTTGATCTTAGTGATTCATTTTGCAGGTTGTGTTGAAAGTCCAGACTGGACAACGATCAAGGATTGGTAATTCCTCTAGCTAAACCGAAAAAATTCTGTCACGACCCGGGAGCACCCCCAAGTCGTAACACCGCATAGTCGACCTCTCGGAGGTCTTATACAATACCTTAGACATCATTCATATATATATATATATATATATATATATATATATATATATATATATATGAAAAGTAGTGCGGAATTAAAACCTTTCACAACGATAGTTCAAATCTCTTTCATAGTAAACATACGAAAGACTAAGTCTCTTCGTAGACATCTTAGACACATGAATATCTTTAGGGTCACATACCAAACATCAATAAAATGGAAATACTAAAGTATATTACAATGTCTTTTGAAAAGAAAAGCTAAAACATATATATGTCCTCGAATCATGTGAGGACATACCAAGATTGCTTGAAAGGATGCTATTCCCAAGCTTCACTTCAATTGGCTCCTCACTTTGCACCTAAACCTTTAGAAGTAAAACAACATATGGAATTATTACATTGAATGCACTAAGTATGGTTACATGCAATAAAACCATGCTAAAACATACATTTATTAATAATATGCTCTTAATGCTCTTTTGAAGAAACCTTCATAAATTAAGTATAAGAACCAATTTCAACACAACAAACACATATAAGACATAATCAAGTAGATATGAGATACTAATACATAACCACATGTTCATTAAGAAACCCCTTTTTATCATTAGACTCGCCAACTAAAGTTACTCCAAGATTCACCTAAGGAAGACATGAAGAGCCTACTTAAGAAACCCATACACCCTCTCCAAGCCTACTTAAGAAACCCTCAAAGCTACCCTAGATATAGATTCTTTTATTCAACATACATTACTTAAGTCAACAATACTCATTACACAATTTAAGATACAATCAACAATTAGAGGACATTTACTTAGTGGTCTTGGAAAAGACCTAGGGAACCCACATTCTAACATCTTCAAAGCCAACTCGTGCCATGTCTAGAAAGCGTCCCATCCCACTACCTAAACGTTGTAAAACTTCTCCAACACTAGAATGCATCCCATATGATGATAATGAGCATTAACCGAGATAGATCATACTAGCTACGCATGGAATCCGGAGTCTACCCTACTTTAATGGAGGGTGTTCTACTTGCCAAGGGTAGAACTAGGACACATCCCATGTAGCCACATGGTTAAGGAATATCAAGGGTTTCTTGGTACTCTAGTATCAACTTAATTATAGTTGGACTTGTTGCTCATAGAGTAAGTTCAATCTTAATAAGGCATATGAAAAGGCAACACTCTTTTGTCTTACCAAAACACAATACCTCTACCAAGGATGGGTCCACTAGGGTTGAATTCAATGATCTATATGGATAGCTCATTGAATTCTTAGAGATGGTTTCATGCCGTTCCAGCCAACCTATCCCTAATTAAGTCCATCATTGACAAAAGAAGGATACCATAACGACTTTCAACTTCAAGGATTCTATAACCTTCTTTCTATATTGAAGGTTCCAATTAATTGACCTTCTTTAAATGTTCAAGGTCTTAAATCAATCATTATACACATACATGACAAATGTGCTTTAGCCTACTAAGTCAGGAGTTCACATTCACATATTTTTATGTAACAAGTAGAGGGACATAGGTCTACCAATGAAGACACACACATCATCATCATATAGAGAGACATCATCCTAGTGTATTAAAATCACATATATCCAATTATAAGAAATCATACTTTAACCTCACATATACATATACACACAATCATCTTTCACCTTGATCACCTATACAAGCTATAGCATGATAACAACACAATTCACATAATAATGCCGACAAGGCCATGTCCATTACAATTATAACACATAAGCACCGCCACAATAAGTGGACCATACTAATCAACACAATTCAA
Source organism: Solanum sitiens (assembly GCA_016801875.1). Lineage (NCBI taxonomy): Eukaryota > Viridiplantae > Streptophyta > Magnoliopsida > Solanales > Solanaceae > Solanum > Solanum sitiens. Next base: position 157,355 of record JABWTJ010000816.1, read on the forward strand.
TCCCTATACTACACAATATAGAGAGATTAGGTCATCTTACCACCTTTCCATTATCAACACCACTATTCCTTAGTTTTCTAAATCAAATCACTTCACAAAGGCTCTTACCAATCGTCATATACACAATTATATTCCAACGTTCAAACCATACCAATGATACAAACATATAAAATATGAGCATCATCAAATTAAGGCAACTTATATACAATTATACCATGATCAATACATAATTCAATAGCCCAATACAATCTACATAGTAATCCAATACAATTAAGCTATGATCAAATCACCCACATTAGGGCCAAAAATAGGAGATCATGAAATGCATTGGTTCATAGAGTTTTTGACCTTAAAACGTTCAATTAACATCAATTATATCATAAATCACTAATTCAAATAAGTTTATGCAAGAACCCATGGCGAGAAGTCAAAATAAAAGATTTTATATTTTGAAACATCTTTGAAAACCATTGGAATTTGACTCCTTGAAAGGAAGAGGATTCAAGGATGAAAAACCGTTCCTTAATTGAATAATATCCACGAAAATGGTGAAGATTCAATGGAGAAATCAAGCTCCTAGCTTCAATGTAGTTCTAGAGAATTCTATTTGGGGTTTTGGGTTTTGATTTTTAACAATGAACTATTATCTAGGTTTTATGTTTATAAAGTAACTTAGAATACTCAGAAACACCTTAAATAACCGCCCAATACTTTATTTGGATGCTAGGTAAATTTTTGAAATGACATTCCACTTGGCCGAGACACCTAAGAAAGTTGCAGGTGTCAATCGATGGAGCCATCGATGGAGCGTTGACCAGACGATGGGCTGTACTGGCAATCCGTCGTTTTGGTTAGAGACTACTCACTTGGGGGCTTAACTCCCACAACTAAGCGTGGAGCAACGAACCCCATTGATGGGGTGTAGGTGAGTCGACGAGGCATCATTTAGGTAGCGTGGTTTGGGACTGCTTTAGGCAGTTTCAAACCAACGTTTGGGTCCTCCTCAAGGACCCTTAGGATGGTACATGAGGAGTCGTTCCTAGACGTTTCAACCCTAAACACATTCATCTAGATGTTAGGAACCTCTCCTATCAATTTGAACTCAAACCAACACATAAAACATGCAAAGGAACACTTAAACACGCAAGCATGTCTAAAGACTAACTTTCGAATGTCTTGGACGTTTCACTTACGAACTCTTCAAAACTCAACATACTGACTTCTAACACTATAATTCATAATTTTAAGACCTTATAAACTCATGACACACATGTTAGGCTATAGTTCAACCTAGTTCGTTGTTAGGGGTGTTATAGATTCATTCACAACCGGAGAAGGCAAAGAAGACTCACTTATCCAGTCCCTCTTGTTGATAGTGAACCAACATCTCTAGTAGCAAGAGTTAATCAATAAGAACCTGCAGTAATGTCTGAGATAAAGGTCAGATACATGGAAATCCAACGTACCACCAATGTGACTTCATGCATTCAGAAACTATGTTTTGTGAAACTATTGCACATTAAGGGCAGTTCACTAGTCTGTTGCACGAGGATACAACACTGCACATACAGATGTTTCTCGAGATCAGTGATACTTATCCTCTATCAGGAAATAATGTGGATTATCTGAGGCTCACTCTATTCCACTTTTCTCTGCTTTGGGAAGCAAAAGAATGGTTAAACTCTAAGCCCGCTAACTCTATCACCTCTTGGGATTATCTTGTACAGAAGTTCCTTATCAGATTCTTTCAATCTAGTAAAATGGCTAAGTTGAGAAGCGGCATCCTATGTTTTAGGAAGTAAGGAGGAGAGAACTTGTACCAATCTTGGGACATATATCTATGTTGATAAGATTTCCACATCATTATCAATCTACTAAGGCATTGGTCCATACTTTCATTGAAGGATTGAATCCTAAAACCAAGATATTACTCGATTCAGATGCAAGTGGTCATGCTTTGGAGAAGACATATTGCTGAACAGGATCTCATAGGGTAACCTCAAATGGAATGGAGGATGGGTGAAACCTGTGATAGAAAAAAGTGCAGGTATGCTGGAAGTAGATGTAGTGACTGCTTTAACTGCACATATTGCTGTAATGTAGACTATGATGAACACCCACTTCGGTAATCTAGCATGGGGACAACAACCCACTAAGGTGAATTCAATCAAACCATCCCCAACTAGGTGCAAAATCATTGGATGTGGAGATTATAGTGCAGAGGTATGTGGTGCGAATCCAGATTCTATGAATTTTGTAGAGAATGCACAATGAGGAGGAGGCCAGTAGAACCATGGAAAATCTTACAACCCAAGTTAGCGGAATCATCAAAACTTTTCTTAGGGTGGTAATCAAAGTCAGGCCCAAGGCAAAAATAAGTATAGACCCCAGGGAAATGCACAATGATGTAAACAACAGGTGGAGAAGCCCAATAAGCAGCCAAACAATCAACCAGGTAACACGAGTGTGGAGGGAATTCTAAAAAAGATTATGGATGATCAACCTCAGTTAGTTGTTGATTTAGGAAACAAGAAATTATCTACTCATAACTTGGAGAATCAGTTTGGGCAGTTTTCTAGTGCTCAGTATTCACGACCTTTAAGAGGATTACCGGGAAACACTACTCCAAATCCCTGGTAAGTAAACGTTTTAGGTACACGCAGTGGCTTGAAGTTGGAGGAGTTGGCTACAAAGAAAAGAAACAATGATGCTGCGAGTAAAGAAAGTGAACCCCAAGGAGAGTGAGATTGTTGCACAAGAAAAAGAGTGCAACCAATAATGAAACTACGTCCTCCATCCCCTCAAAAGTTCAAGAAATAGAAAGAGGGTGAATATTTTGTAAGTTTCTCTCTCTGTTGAAAAAAGTTCACATTAACTTGACACTGGTAGATGTTTTGCAGGGTATACCCAGGTACGCTAAATATGTGAAGGAGATTGTGACAAACAAAAGGAGGCTGACTGTATAGGCGACTGTTGCACTTACTGAAGAGTGTAGCTCCTGAATCAAAAATATTTTTCTACCAAACTTAAAGATCCGGGTAGCTTTATGGTTCTGATCACTATAGGGTAGAGAATTAATGTGCGAGGATTCTGTGATCTAGGAGCGAGCATAAATTTGATGCCAACTTCATTGTATAAAAATATAGGGTTGGGTAGTCCTAAACCTTCTACCATAATCGTAGTTGGCTGATATATATGTTGTTAGGCCTAAGGGTGAAGTAGAGGATGTCTTAGTGCAAGTGAGATCATTGATATTCCCAGTAAATTTTGTTGTGTTTAATTTTGAGCCATATCATGAGGTCTCATTCATCTAGGGAAAACCTTTCTTGGAAACCAGGCGTGCTATGATAGATGTAGTAGTTGGGCAACTCACTATGCAAACACATGATAAAGTGGAGATGTTCGTGTGTATAAGGCATTAAATCTATCGACTATATATGAAGAGTTGTATGCAATAAATTTGATAGATCTTGAGGTAGAGGCTTGATATATTGCATCCAAGGACCTGTTAGAGAGAGTGTTGGTAGGAGGTGATATCTATGTGTATTCTTAGGCATAGGAAATAATGCAATTTCATGATGAGGCACTTGTAGGTATGCCATGAGATCGATGGGAGCCTTTAAATAGGTTGTTCGGTACCCCACCCAAGAACTCTATTGAAGAATCACCCTATATGGAGTTAAAAAAGCATTGCCATGCCACCTCAAGTATGCATTCTTGGGTGAGAATAAGACCTTGCCAGTTATTTTGTCTACGACATTATCTGATTTCCATGTAGAAGAAACATTAATCATCTTGAGAAAGAGAAAAGCAAACTTGAGTTGGAAAATGTATGACATCCATGGAATCAGTCATACGTTGAGCATGCACAAAATTTATATGAAAGAAGAGCATAAGTCTAGTTCACAACATCAATGTAGACTGAATCCAGTGACAAAGGTGTGGTGAGAAAAGAGGTGATCAAGTGGTTAGATGCAAGGATCATGTATCCCATATTACAAAGTAAATAGGTAGGCTCATTACATTGTATGCCCATGAACGGAGGAATGGCTGTGGTAACCAAAGAAAAAAATGAATTGATCCCCCACAAAAATAGTGAATAGGTGGCGTATCTGCATGGACTACAGAAAGTTGAATGATTCCACTAGAAAAGACCATTACCTGGTGCCTTTTATTGATCAGATGTTGGATAGATTGGCGAGTCAGGAATACTACTGCTTTCTGGATGGCTACTTAGGGTACAATAAAATGATTACTAAGACAACCTTTACTTGTTTGTATGGAACTTATGCGTTCAAGCGCATGCCATTCGGATTATGCAATGCATCAGCGAAATTTCAGAGATCCGTGATGGTAATCTTCCATTATATGGTGGATGATTTTGTTGAATTGTGCATGGACGATTTCTTGGTGTTTGGTGAGTTTTTTGAACTTTGGTTGACTAATCTTGACAGGGTTTGTTGTGTTGAACTGGGAGAAGTATAACTTTCTAGTTCAAGAGGGTATTGTATTAGGACACAAAATTTCCAAGAATGGGTTGGAAGTTGACAAAGCTAAATTGGAGGTTATTGATAAGTTTCCACCACCCATCACTGTGAAGGGAGTTAGAAGTTTCATGGGACATGATGGGTTCTATGGGAGATTCATCAAGGACTTTTCTAAGATTGCAAGACCCATGTGCAGCTTGTTAGAGAACGAGATTAAGTTTTTCTTTGATGAGAAGTGTTTGCAAGCATTTGAGATGTTAAAGAAGAAATTGATAGAAGCCCCTATTCTGATTGCTCCAAATTGGGAGCTTTCATTCGAGTTGATGTGTGATGTAGTGATAAAGTTGTTGAGGCAGTGCTTGGGAAGCGAAAAGATAAGATGTTTCATTACATCTACTGTGCCAGCAAGATACTTGATGTAGCTCAATCTAATTATACTGTCATTGAGAAAGAAATGTTGGAATTGATTTTTGCATTTGATAAGTTCAGATCATACTTGGTAGGAACCAAGGTTGTACTGTACACTGATCATGCTGCAATTTTGTATTTGTTTAATAAGAAGGATGCCAAGCTGATGCTGATTAGATAGATTCTGCTCCTACAAGAGTTTGATCTAGAGATAAAAGATATCGTTTGTCCAGATTGGAGGACTCATCTCATATGAAGAATGAGGGGCAAATTTGCGAAAGTTTTCCTGATGAGAAAATGCTTTCCTTAGACCTTGCTCAAGTGCCTTGGTATGTTGACATTGTCAATTTTATGGTGAGTGGTTTATTTCCACATGGTGCAATAACACATCAAAAGCAGAGGTTGAAGTACGATGCATGCTTCTATGTATGAAATAAGCCCTTCTTATGTAAGAAGGGACCCGGTCAGATGGTGTGAAATTTTGTGTACTTAAACAGAAGGCGCCACTACTGTTGGAGAGTTATCACTCTTCACCATACGATGGACATCACGGGGGTGAACGCACTGCACATACGGTATTTCAATCTTGTTTCTTTGGCCCTATTATTTTTAAGGATGTTGCTATGTTTCTGAAGGGTGATCAGTGATATCATCAAAGACGCAAATTCCAATGCAAGTGTCGATGATCATACCGTAGTATAGTAACCCAGCCAAGTTGGGGTTTTTTCCACATGGAGTGGTTGTGAGAATTAATAGAAAAGTAAAATCTAGTTCTAACTAGTCGTAGCTACGGATATTATCAAATAAAAACAATTTAAATCAAAGATGGGGGTGACACAAGCGTCAATTATCAATGGGGTTTTGGTCACAAGTAAGCAAAAATAGCAAAATTAATAACGAGTTCTAAATCAAGGAGAGGGGGATTCTTGGGATGTGATCAAAATACATAAACGAGATTATTGGTTACATGATTTTAATAGAGAATTAATAAAGTAATTGCGACTAGGCTGGACTTTAAGGGGGATAAGCTCTCTCTCGATCAACTTATGCCGTTTCAAATGGGTTCCTCTCGGACACCCAATTGCTGCATGAAGCAAACCCTCTACCTTAACCCACTCACTCTCTTTAGCTGAGTTTGTGGTGTGAGACTAGGGTTCACTCTCTCGTGCTGAACCTCATGTCAACCCACGCCCATCGGTCATTAATTTAGTAGTCTTAGTTTCTCTGCCTCTCTATCGAGCAAGCCGGAAACACATATATGAGATTATATTTTCAACTACAACCTCTTTAGATTCATCTACAACTACTAAAAAATCACAATTAAACTATGAATAAACTATAAACAAGCAAAACCCAACAACTAATTTACACCATATTCGCAAAATTAGACCCCAAAAATTGGGGGTTTAGCTAGACATGAACAAGATATAGAAACTTTTACCAAAATGAGCTTGCATTCAAATAGGTATGAAGATTTAAGTCTAGTTACAGACCAAGAATCAAGAATCTAAGAGACCCAAATCCAAATCCTTAGAGATGAAACCTTTTGAGTCTTCAAATTCTTCTCAAAAACCCTCTAAAATATAGAGCTCCAAAATAAGATAAAAACCGGAAAAATTCTAATAATGTTTGATACTAAGTATAACAGACAACAACTATTTATAGTTTTTGAACATTAGTGCTGCAGCAGGACAGTCGGCGTAGTTAGTCGAAATCGGCAATTCGCCCTTTAGTAACTTCATCGCCATCTTGCGCTTAGTCCAAGCATCTTCGTGTTCTGGATCATTGGCGAGAAGCTACTGCTTCACAAAACTTCTCGATGATGTGCTGACTGCTCCTTTTAACCGCCGATTTGATCATTTCCTTCAGGGCTCAACATATTGGAACAAAAGGCGATCTTCGCACCTATTAGAGATTCACCAAGTGAGATCATCATGCCTTCATTTCTTCGTTCTTTTCATCCTTTTTAATACTTATTGCCAAGTAGTGTCCAAACGTTTCCTCAAACTCAAGGTTCTTTATTAGTAATTGAGACAAAACAGGCAAGTATCATCAAAGGGATGTAATACTTATTGCCAAGTAGCCCCAAATGAGTCCATTCTGTGGACTCATCAAAGGGATGTGATAAGTATCAAAGGATGGGCACTATTTCTAGAAGGCATGCAATGCCATTTAGCAATATACTGGAGGTTGAGATCTTTGACGTCTGGGGGATAGACTTCATAGGACCATTCCCATCGTCCCATGGAAATCAATACATCTTAGTGGCAGTGGACTACGTGTCCAAGTGGGTGGAGGTTGTTGCATTACCATCCAATGATTCAAGTGTGGTCATGAACTTCATCCGGAAGCACATTTTCACCATGTTTGGAACTCCAAGGGCTATGATCAATGATAGAGGTACGCACTTTATTTATAGTTTAGTATGTAATTTGTTTGCTAAATAAGGGGTAAGGCACAAGGTAGCTACAGTGTATCATCATCCCCAGACTAGTGGGCAGGTAGATGTGTCTAATAGTGAAGTAAAATTTATTTCCAAAAGACTGTAAATGCTCAAAGTAAAGATTGGGAGGACAAGTTAGATGATGCTTTGTGGGCATATTGGACTGCATACAAGACACTGATAGGGACTTCTCCTTATAGAATGATGTTTGGAAAAGCGTGTCACCTCCCAACTGAAGTGGAGCATAAGGTATACTGGGCGATTAAATAATTGAATCTTGACGTTGAATTAGCTTGAAAGAAGAGGATAGCGCAGCTGCAATAGTTAGAAGAGTTCAGGCTTCACGCCTATGAGAATGCTAAGCAGTACAAAGAGAAGACCAAGAGGTGGAGTGACTAGCATATTGTGACATGCACCATTGAGCCTGGTAAATTATAACAGTTGTTTAACTCACGATTGAAGTTTTCCCCCGAAACACTTTGTTCCAAATAGAGTGGTCCTTTTGAAGTTGTGAGGATGACACAAACTGGTGCGATGAAGCTAAGAAACACGGATAAGATCTCTACTTTCCTTGTAAATGGGAAACGTGTGAAGCATTATTTTTTAAAATAATGTTGATCTTGAGCTTGAATCGCTCACGTTGAATGACGAGTGAGTTATGAGATGGGACATGTCGCGACGTTAAATTAGGCGCTGCAGGGAGGTAACTCGTGACCCCTTGTAAAAGTTAGCATTTCTTTTCGTTTGTTTTGTTATTTCAACTCATAGAAATTAGTAATACAGTAATACAGTATATATATATATATATATATATATATATATATATATATGCCACGACCAAAACTAAGATGCTGGATGGGAGGCAACCCATCGTGTTTTGACTAACAGGTTTCAGCTTAAAATGTGCATCAATTATGATTTAAGACATGTTCCACATCACGGAGGGAGGCCGAAAATTTGGATTTGGCGGAAAGTTATTTTTACCTCAAAAAGAAGGCAGCTCCGTGAAGGAGCTTCTTCATAGAGCGTGGTGCAACTTTTTGCCTCAGCTGGATTTAATTTTTCAAGACGAGATAGAGGGGTCTGTGTCCACCCCGCGTCGGGACCTCATGATTCCACGATTTGGACTTATTTAGGTATATATTGTGATATATTCAGTGTCCTCAAATGCATATTGTCTCAATAACTGATGAAATACCTTGATTTTCAGGTATTTAGACTTGGAGACAAAGGCATGGACACAACTGAGCAAAAAGGAACAAAGGCAGCTGAAAGAATGCAAAAATCAAGACCCGAGGATCGCTTATTCAGTTTGCCGAGTCGCCAAATGGTATTATCCTGCCTAAAGTTCCAGTGTGCTAAGCCCTAAAGGAAAGTATAAAATTGGCGGTAAAAAGGAGTAGTCAGCGTGTCGTCTAGTAATTCTACAAAGCATTTTTATGTTGATGAATGATCTAAAACATGAAGATGTTGAAGTCTAAGGCAATAGGGCGATGAAATATACCAAAGGATGGATCGCCCAGTTGATCTGCGATCCCGAATAAGTGCACCTAGTGGTCTATCGCAACACAACTTTCTAACTTTTAATACTCAATAATATTTTTAGCTTAGTATCAAATTTTTAGTTTTGAATAGCATTTTGAGACTTTGCTTCTATTTTGGGAGACATTGTTCTTAAACCTTGAAGATTTAAAGGTTCCGAACTTCAACAAATTGGAAGTGGATCTTGAAGAATCTTCATCCTTAGCCCGTGTAAAGACATTTTATATCGTACCCATTTGATGGAAACACCTTTTGGCATCAATTTCTATCTCTTTACTGTGCGTAACTACAACCCCAATTCTTGGTGTGTGATTATATGAATATGAGTTGAATTTACTGCTCGGTCTTGCTGGTTAGTAGTTATTTTGATGTTTAAATGTGATTTCGTTCAGTAGTTGTGTTTGAACTTAATGAAATTATAGCTGTAAATGTGATTTTATCTTCGTGACTTGGGCTTGCTCGAGAGAGGTCATTAGACCAAAACTACTAAATCGATAGACGGTGGTTATTGGATTCTCATGGGTTAAGGTCGAGAGAGTGAATACTAAACCCTTTGCCACACTTTTTGCTCGAGAGAGTGAATGGGCTAAGGCAAAGGTTGGGTATAATAAGGGCTTCTCGGTGTTCGAGAGAGAATTTACCCTCACTAAAGTTTATCTTAATCACAAATTTGCAGCAATTTACTAGAAATAGCGTGTACTCGGTTGTTTATTTATGCTCATATTCCTATCACATCACAAGAATCGCATCTCCTTATTAGTCTCACTTATTTTTGCTGTTTTTAGTGTTAACTTGTCTACAAAACCCCCCAATGTTAATTGACACTTGTGTCACCCCCTTTGATTTATTATGCTTTTAATGGATAGTTTCCTAGGGACTCGACCCCTATGATTTATTATGCTTTTAATCGATAGCATGAGCTAATTTGCGCTTGGATGATTCATTCTTAGTACCCACTCCCTAGGGACTCGACCCCAACCCTTGTTTGGGTTATATAATGATTAAGGACCGTCGACGTTTAGAATTGGAAGAACTATTTTTGACGACGTTTAAAAGGATTCATCAAAACTGGTGCCTCTGTCGGGGGTGGTGTTATTTGAGAATTCTTATCTAAGTAAAAATTGTGTTTTTGGTAGTAGTAGTTTACTAACTTAATTTGTAATTGTGTTTTGCTTGTTTGTGCTTTAAATTAGAGGAGATGAGTATATCAAGCAGTAATTGAGAGCAGATGGACTTTCTTCCGTTAGATGTGATGATGTTCCGGATAAGATTCTAACCTTCAGACGTTTGGAAGGTGAACTACTTTATGAGTCATACCTGAGTTTCAAAACACTTCTTATTCAATGGCAAACTCATGAAATTCCTAACATAGTTCTTCTGGAATGCTTTTAGAGAAGTCTCAGCCCAGAGAATAGAATATTGGTTGACCAACTTATCCATGGTGATCTGGTACGACAACCTTATGCGGTAGCAACCCAACTGCTTGACCAGTGGACAAAGTGCGACCAAGAAGTTAAAAGTGACTTTAGCTTATCAGGACACTCCATTCAGATGGATGAGCTAACCTAAAAGGTTAGAAAGCTTGATCTCCACTGCATCAAGAAGGACCTCTATGTCCCTCCTCATGAACGAAGGAAACTGAAGAACTAGGAGGATGGACAAACTCAAGCGATGCTCACACTCTTTCTCCAAAAAGCCAATACGCAGGACAGGGTGCTGGAAGAGATAAAGGAGAACATAATGACATTTAACCGGATGATAACCTCCCATGCTATGCTCATTCAGTTCTTAGGTTCCCAAATGGATCAAGTGTTCAATGAACTCTACCCGAATAAGAAAGAAGGGTTGCTTGATGAAAGTAAGGCAAAACACACTACCAACAACTGAGTGTGGATTTGCTCGCACTACAAGAAAGTGAAGATACAACGACATTTTATAAATATTGTATTATGATGTTTAAATGTCAAAAAAATTTGTACCGATATTTATTTTACAATTAGACCTAATGTCATAAATTTTAGTGGCGAGAATTTTTCCGATATTTAGGTAATTATCGGGAAGAATTTCTGACATTTATATCGTGACATTTAGGTAAATGTTGAAAGGAATTTGCGTCATTTACTTTGCAACATATATGTAAATGTTGGTAAGATTATTACGGTATTTATTTTTTGACATTTATGTGAATGTCGATAAGAAATATATGACATTCATTTTTGACATTTAGGTGAATGTCAGTATAGATATATGAAATTTATTTTCGATATTTAGGTAAATGTTAGTATGAGATATATGACATTTATTTTCTGCATTTAGGTAAATGTCAGTATGAGATATGTATGATATTTATTTTTGATAATTAGGTAAATGTTGGTATGAGATATATGACATTTATTTTTGATATTTACGTAAATATCGGTATGGAATATATTACATTTATTTTTGACATTTAAGTAAATGTCGATATGAGATATCTGACATTTATCTTTTCGCCATTTATGAAATGTCACTTATACTTTCTGACATTTAGATTAAATATTGGTAAAGAAAATTTCAAGACACTTACTTGTGACATTCATAAAATGTCACATTGAAATTCTTGATGCTTAAGTTAATGTCAACAAATGCTATTATTAAATGTCATAAAATTGATGACACTACTTTATATTTCTCTATATGTCATATTAATATTCTAATGTCGCTATCAAATTTCTTTAAACATCCAAGAAAAATCTATATATAGTTTTTGTCACGACACATACATACAAACAATCCGTGCATTCGAAACGATTTTATTCATGATAAGCAACAAATATTATATAAAGCAAATATTTTCTAATATTATAATCAAATAACAAAATAACAATATAATACGTTTTCTCAAGTAAAGAATGTCAAAACAAATTATCTTTTCTATCTCAAGTAAAATTGAGATTCAACTAAATGTAATAATCTCAACTTAAAACCAACTGATTAACTCCTCCTAATTCAAATGGGATTAAAATCTCTAGAAAATTTGCAATAAATCTTTATGAAATCATCAATCCAAAAATTGAGCATATTGAAGTCGATACTTGACCTAAATTTCCTTAAAAAGTTTGCACAAAAAATGCACATAAGAAAATTTATCACTATATGATAAAAATAGAAATTAGACCTCCATTAACTACAACAATTTGGGATATTAAAAATGACTGATTAATTTTTTCTAAAAACACAAATATTAAAGAATTGATGCAAAAGCAATGATTATATACATGAATTTTTCTTTCTTTTGAAAGAAAATAAAGATCTTGTAGTTTTTTTTTTCAAACATGCCCACTTCTTTTTATTTGTGCCAACTACATTAGTTTTTGTCGTCTTGATCATGTTAGCCTAGGAAAAAACATTAAATTGATTATTTTGATAATTTACGAAATAAAAAACATAACATTTCATTGAATACATAAGTGTGCCAATTTTTCTAGAAGGAAAATAAAAAAAAGGAAGATACATGATTACTTCAACAAAACAAAGATATGGTGCTAGGACAAAGATACAAACATCTTATAATGCAACTAACAGTGTGATATCATTAATTTTCATTCACATTGTGTATGTTGTTGTTTATTGTAAGAACTCATCTTACAATAAGCTAAAAAATCCAGCACACAGATTATATATCACATAATAAACAATAGAAGACCTTACAAGAGAAATTATTTCCTTTTCCATAAAGAAATGACCCTAATGGCCAGCTCACCCAACCCATGAATTAGTTATCATTTATAAATATATGTTCTTTTCTAAAATATAAAGGAGGAAAACAGAAGGGACAGTAGAAATTAATATAGAATCACTTCATATATATTACTAAAATGTGAAGGAGTAGTCACAAGGTGAAGGACTAGAGTGAATCACAATCCTCTGCGATGAACATTAACTCAATGGACCACTTCCAGAAAGAAAAAATAGAGAAAGAGGAAAAGTAGGAGCACAAAATCCGCATGTGTAATCTCTAGAACTAACCACATATTTCAGTCACATGCAACAAGTTCAAACATGGACTCAAGGCAGAAAAAAAAACAAAAATAAGGGTGATCAAGTAACAACTTAACAGCAGAATATGCAGTCGAGTGGTACGAAAAATAATACAACATCACAGGTAGACTCAAGGAAACACCATTACAAAGAAGAAGAGCCAAATCAACAGGAAGAACAATGTCAAACTCAAAAAAAGAAGATTAACAAAAACAAAACAAACAATGAGAAGAGACCTAAGACACCTCAAGAACAGATTATGTTCTTAAATTTTTGTAACCTTATTTCATATTTTTTATCCATAATCCAGATATGTCAACATGAATTAAAAATCTTCTTTTTTTATAAGGTGAATAATGAATTAAGACACTCATAATAAAAAGTTACATTTTCCCAAAGTAGAGTCTTGCCAAATAGTAAAGGAATAAGATGGAGTAGCATGAGAACATTAGCTTGCTAATCATAAGGAACTGATTAAGAATGAGAAATAATAGAACTTTAGGCAGACGGTGTTTCCACAGAGACTCTACACTACTCCCTACTATACCTTCTAAGCAAAAGGATCAACCTTCACTAAGGAGAAGCTTGGGGCACACTTTCTAATCAGGAACCATGGAAAAAAATAATCAATTGGGTTCAACGAAACAATGGATGTTATCTCATGGTTGTACATAGGTCTAGAAGCTCTCAAACAAATAACAACTCTACATTTCCTACATGTCAAAGAAACTTCTCAGAGATTGATTTTGATCAAGAAAAAGACAACCAAAAGTACACATGATATATAATTTTAAGAAATACCGGTGTAGCTAAGTGCCTGTTTGGATTGACTTATTTTAGGTGCTTTAAAGCAAATATAGCTTTTAAGCAGTTTTGAAGTGTTTGGGTAAAGTTAAAAAGTGCTTATAAGCACTTATTTTAAAACGAAAATAATAAAAATAAGCCAAAAGTCATAAGTTCAAAATCCTAACTTATGGATTTTGACTTATAAGTCATAAGCCAAAAGTCAATCAAAACAGGGCCTAAGTCAAATAATAAAAAAGAGAGTACGCAAAATGTCACGACTGGAATCTAGACCCAGATGAGACCGGCGTCGTTGACCTCTCAGAGGTCGCAGACAAGCCTACTTACATTATTCATACTTCACTTAGGTTAATTTTAGTGGAAAATTTGAAACTTTTTGTTCCTTAACATATTTGTTAAACATTCTTAACATTTCATAATAGTTCACCATCAACCATCTAACATTAAGAGATAAGCAACTGAAAGAAATAGATCAATAAGTATTAAGTGTATAACTTCCAAAATGGCACCAATACAAAGTCTGAATGAAAACAGGAAAGAAACGCTAGTGGAACATGCTCCACTAACTCAACTCTAAAACTAAGCTAGAATGTAAAACAGTAGCATCCTCGAAAGCATGAGGACCTACCAACTCCGGATGAATGCTGGACGTCCGGATAACTGCAACAATGATCCTGTATCTCTATCGTCCACCTGTGCCTGCACCTAAAATAGTATAGATGTATAGGGTTAGTACACACTTGTACTAAGTGTGGGTATATGCAAGCACACACCACGAACATGCATGAGAAAGAATAGCTCTTTCCTAACAACATGATTTTTGGGGGTCAAGACAGTGGACTTGCCAAATTGAGATTAGGAAAGTCATGCCATGAGAGTAACATGCATCCTCATAAACATCATATTGCACACAGCACATAATATCTTCATATATCACATATCATAACATATAACACATAGCTTCTTTCATATCGTTCATTCATATATCATGAGACCTTGGAATCATGGACTTGACATTAAGACTTTACAAAATGAGGGCTTATGGGACCTCAACTAGGGAGTCTTCATTAGCAAACACAGAGTCTGCTTCATTCATTCATACGTACTTCATTTCATTTCATTCATAAGCCAGTGTGAACACCAGCTATACCTAGGGTGTAGTTTAAGACTTTCATCGGGCTTGCTATGCAATGATTAAGAATAACCTAATGTTATTACCTGAGTCTAGCTCACCTCTTGATTATCCTATCCTAGCACCTTTTTCTATCATTCATTTCATTATGTGCTTCATTTGAGGTTGACCTCATTCATTCATTGGAAACTTTAACTTTAACCGACATAGATCATGTGAGCATCATGAAATCCAATGTATCCCCCACACCGAAAAGAGGTGGAATCACTGGCCAAAGTGACCCAATAACATGCTAGCGTACATGGGAATTTAACCCCGCCAGATCCCTATATTGGCAGTATAGGTTCGAAGACTAGGAGATGTAAGGAGACCCATACCCGGCAAGCCGGACAGTCTCATCTCATGAGAGTTACGTGAACCTCCGCCCTTCCCAAAAGAAGGCATCACCGCTCATAGCTAGCCTATCGGTGCTCAGTATAAAGTTCCATTACATTTATCTCATACGTCATGGATGCTGGCTTCTAGTATGAGGAAATCATAGCTCATTAGATGATTTGTCATCTCATCATTAGTATTAAGTGTATGAAGCTCAATACTTTCATTAGAGTGTTCATAGAGACTGGTATCTTCATTATTTTTCACTCTCATTGGTGAGTACGTATTGGTAACAGTTACATAGGCTCATTTGAGATTGCTCTCATCATCTACATTAGCCTCACATCATGTTGTCACCACATCCTTCATCATTAGCACCTTTTCTTTTCATAGTTACTCACCTCTTATTACGTGAATGTTTATTTCATCATTTCATAGTCCATCTCATCATATACCAATGCACTTGATCACTTAGTGTATCTTACACTCATACTTAACCCTCCTAGGGTTCATCATTTCATTACATACATCTTAGGTTCACTTATTTTTGAATGTATGTTAGACTTATGTGTCTATACACACAAGCCATGGGGCTTCATTCATAGTTCGTTAAGTGATTCTTACTTTCCTAAGATTATGTAGTACAAGACTTATTTATCTTGTATATATGCCAAGATCTTAATTTTGATCTAAGTAGATGGCATTATTCTTGGATATTTTATTCATGTATGACTTATGTATCTATACGGAAGAGTGGGCAAGGAAACCCAAGTTTGAGTCACTTGGATATCATTTATATTTTTCATTGATTTTATTTCTAATATTCATAACATTAGAACTCTAAATTAAATCTCAACATTAATATTGAAGGATTAATTTTCTATTTAATTTTTCCCTTAAGATGGCCGAAGGGTTGTGGGGGTTCGAACCCCCACAACCTCTTTTTATTTTTCATTAAGGTTTCATTACTCATTTTCGCCCAAATCAAGAGGTTGTGGGATCAAATCCCCACAGCCTCTTGTATTTTTAATATTAAATTCGCTGAAATAGGGAGGTTGTGGGTTCGAACCCCCACAGCCCCCCCTTATTTTTTCTTTAATTTTGCTGAGGAGGCTGTGAGGTGGTGGGATCGAACCCCCACAGCCTCTCTATCTTTATTTTAATTAATTGGGCGAGTGGCAGTGAGGTTGTAGGATCGAACCCCCACAGCCTCACTCCATTTCTTAATTAATTTCGCCTCTATCTTCAGCCTTGAGGTCGTGGGTTCGATTCCCACGCCTCGCTTTTTCTTTGTCATTATTTTCTCTCCTTTCGCGCGTACCTGGAGGTCGTGGGTTCAAATCCCACGCCTCCCATTTATTTGTTTAATTAATTTTCTCCTTCTTCTTCCAACAGATCGCGAGTTCGATTCCCCCAGCCCCATTTCCCTCTTTTTTTTCTGCAAAAACAGTAGCTGGGATCGAATCCCCTTAGCCCCCGTTTTCCCTTTTTCCTTTGTCTCGCAACCAGTAGCTAAGGGGTTCGATTTCCCTTAGCTCCTTCACGTTTTTCCCTTGTCTTTCAGCCTTCTCAACATGTGAGGTCTTGGTTTCAATTCCCATTGACCTCACTTATTTTATTTCCCTTTTAAAAACCAAGAATTGACATTACTATTTAGTGCACAAATCTGGAAATTTTTGGTCCTGCTTTAACTAATTCTTAGGTGCAATTTTTTATAAGTTTAGTTAGCTAAAAGATGTTTATTCAATCCAATATATTTCATCATAATGAACTTCACATTGCACACACATTACACACATAAAATACACAAGAACACATGAATTTTTCGACCCCAAAACAGTGGCTAAAGCCACTTCCCACGAGCGCACACACACACACCAATTTTTCCGATCATATTTTGATTATCATTTTCGTAATTTCCCTCACATAAACATGTTCACATTTAATATAAACACATCAATCATGCCTAAATCTAACAGCACAACATACCCATCCTACAAATTCGTTTGGGAGCTAAGGACAAGGACATACAAAGGGGAACAACTTTAGTTTTCAAGAGCTTGAGAATCGTTCGAAGGAAAGTACTCTTGGAGAAAGAATTCCAGGAGAGAAACCCATACCTTTTGACGTTGTTCAAGCTTGAAGCTGCTGCCCGGAAACTCCTCCAAATCACGCCCAAAATCACCTAAAGTTCCACCACCAACTCGACGAAAATCTCTCTTGCCTTAACATTTTTTTTTATTAACTTGTTTTTCGTAAAACTTTTCGTGTGTTCTTCAAGTGTGAAGAATAATTGTTATTAACTGTTCTTTAGCGTTCTTGATGGTCAGAGCGTGAGAGAATGAGAGTTGAGAGACTTGAGAGAGAGTTGAGAAACGTGAGGGAGAGAGTTATTAGTATTAGGAGACGAAATTCAAGACTTATTCAAAATAGGATTTAATTAACTTAATACAAAAAACTGATTTATTTTAATTAATATGTGAAAGAACCATTTTACCCTTAATGAATAAATTTTAATTGATGATTAAATCATCAATTCCTTGCTCCTAGTGGGGCTCGAACCCGAGTGGCACCCCATTTGCGAAATGGGTCACTCCGGGTCGCCCCAATTCAAATAGCTCTTTTAATTAAATTAATTAGTTAATTTATTAATTTCTCAGGGTAATTACAATATTACCCTTGGCCTAGAAAAGACCATTTTACCCCTGGACCCTCAAAACTTAAAATTTCTTCTTTTAAGTCCGGTAAAGACTCTTTCGATTAAATCTTTGTTTTCGAGAGCCTCACATGGTTGGTTCCAACCTTTCCAAGCTCAATAAACTCCCAAAGTTAGTTGGATTGGTCGTAGTAGGGGTTCTAAGGTTTGGTTTTACGCGTATCTATCCGTGTGGACCTTGGTCCAATCGCAAGCATTCTTGACACCTTAAGTAATTATCTTATTCATTTTTAGGGTTGTTACATTATCCCCCCCTTAGGAACATTCGTCCCCGAATGACACTACCAATACACACCGTAATGCTAGTAAGATCATAACAGAAATATTATGCATAGTCAAGCAATAGCAACAAAATACGGAGAGATAAGGAAACATAGACTTAAGAGTAGGAAGTCTTACCTCAAGAGCTGAATAAATCAGGGTAGCGGGATCTCATGTCGGCCTCAGCCTCCCAAGTACCACCCTCAACAAGATGATTTCTCCACAATACCTTCACTGTGGCAATCTCCTTGTTCCTGAGCCGCTTGACCTGTCTGTCTAAGATCTCAACAGGTATCTCCTCATAAGACAAGTCTTCACGAACCCCCAAACCTTCAATAGGTAGGATTGATGCTGGATCACCTAGGCACTTCTTCAACATAGAGACATGAAAGACTGGATGAACAGAAGCTAGCTCCGCAGGCAATGCTAACTCATAGGCTACCTCACCCACACGCTGCAGGATCTCATATGGCACAACATACCTCGGACTCAGCTTTTATTTTCTTCCAAATCTCATCACCTTTTTCATAGGTGATATCTTCAAGTAAACCTGGTCACCAACATCAAACTCTAAGGGCCGCTTTCTGTTATCTGCATATGACTTTTGCCGACTGTAAGCAGTAGCCAACCTGTCCCTAATCACTCTGACCTTTTCTAAGGCCTCATGAATGATCTCTGGACCCAAAATGGATGACTTTCCAACCTTGAACCACCCAACTGGAGATCTACACCTCCTACCATACAGTGCCTCAAACGGTGCCATCTCAATGCTGGAGTGATAGCTATTATTATACGAGAACTCTATCAAAAGAAAATGGTCATCCCAGTTACCTCTGAAGTCGATCACACACGCTCTCAACATATCCTCCAATGTCTTAATGGTGCGCTCTGCCTGCCCATCAATCTGAGGATGAAAGGCAGTGCTAAGCTTTACCTGCGTGCCCAAGCTAGTCTGGAAAGATCTCCAAAAATGTGAAGTAAACTGAGCTCCTCTATCTGAAATAATAGACAAAGGAATCCCATGCAATCTCACAATCTCATAAATGTAGAGTCTCACATAATCCTCGGCTCTGTAAGTAGACTTTATAGGGTTAAAGTGGGCAAACTTAGTCAATCTGTCAACAATAACCCATATGGAGTCATACTGCCTCCTAGTCCTCGGAAGACCAACCACGAAGTCCATATTAATGGCCTCCCACTTCCAAGTCGGAACCTCAATAATCTGAGTCAGACCGCCAGGCTTAAGATGCTCTGCCTTGACCTGCTGACAATTAGGACACTTGGCCACATACTCTGCAATGTCCTTCTTAATGCCATCCCACCAATAAATCTGCTTAAGATCATGATACATCTTGGTGGAACCTGGATGTATGGAATATCTGGAACCATGGGCCTCTGCAACAATCCTGGTCCGCAAATCATCCACATCTGGTATACACAGCCTGTCTTGATATCTAAGTATGCCATCACCTCCCAAAGTGAAAGACTCATTCATCTTCATCAGTACTGACTCCTTCAGCTCCATCAACACAGGATCTAGATGCTGACCCTGCTTGACTTCAGCTACCAAGGATGATTAAGAACTAGGATGAACTGAAACATCCCCACTAGTAGAGTCAACCAATCGCACACCCAGTCTGGCCAGCCTGTGTACATCTTTCACCAGCTCCTTCTTCTCATCCTCAACGTGGACTGTACTTCCCATGCTCATCCTGCTCAAAGCATCAGCTATAACATTAGCCTTACCTGGATGGTAGTGCACATTCATGTCATAATCCTTCAACAGCTCCAACCATCTCCGCTGACGTAGATTCAACTCCCTTTGTGTGAACACATACTGGAGACTCTTGTGGTCTGTGAATAAATCCACATGCACTCCATACAAGTAGTGCCTCCACAGCTTCAGTGCAAACACCACAGCTGCCAATGCCAGGTCATTAGTGAGATAATTCTTCTCATGAACCTTGAGCTGTCTGGACGCATAGGTTATCACCTTACCAACCTGCATAAGAACACAACCCAACCAACCCTAGAAGCATCACAATAAACAGTGTAATTCTCACCACACTTAGGCAAAGTAAGCACCGGGGCTGAAGTGAGTCTGTCCTTGAGTTCCTGGAAACTCCTCTCACAAGTCTTCGTCCACTCAAACTTGGCTTTCTTCTTAGTCAAAGATGTCAATGGGGCAGCAATGGAAGAAATTCCCTCCACAAACCTGTGGTAGTAACCAGCCAATCCCAAAAAGCTATGGATGTCAGTGGGAGTAAGAGGCTTTGGCCTATTTTTCATAGCCTCAGTCTTCCATGGATCCACCTCCACGCCCTCATCGGAAAAAACATGACCCAGGAAGGTCACTGATCTCAACCAGAATTCACATTTGCTGAATTTGGCATACAACTGATGCTGCCTAAGTACCTGCAAGGTTAGTCTCAAATGTTGTTCATGCTCTTCCTTGGTCTTAGAGTAGATGAGAATGTCATCAATGAATACTATGATGAAAGAGTCAAGGTATTCACGGAAGACCCTGTTCATGAGATCCATAAATACAGCAGGTGCATTCGTGAGACCAAATGACATGACTAGAAACTCATAGTGACCATAGCGGGTACGAAAGGCTGTCTTTGGGATATCTCCATCCCTAACCCTAAGATGATGATACCCTGAACGAAGATCAATCTTAGAGAAGAAACTAGACCCTTGGAGCTGATCGAACAAATCATTTATTCTGGGGAGTGGATACTTATTCTTTATAGTGACTTTGTTGAGCTGCCGATAATCGATACACATTCTAAGGATTTCATCTTTCTTTTTCACAAACAACAATGGAGAGCCCCAAGGGGATATGCTCGGCTGAATGAAACCCTTATCAGTGAGATCTTTTAACTGTAGCTTAAACTCTTTGAGTTCAGCTAGAGCCATTCTGTAAGGAGGAACTGAAATTGGTTTAGTATCAGGTTCTAAGTCGATACCAAAGTCAATCTCTCGAAGGGGAGGGACTCCAGGCAAATCATCAGAAAACACATCTAGGAACTCATTCACTACAGGCACTGAGTCTATCGAAGGAATGTCATGATCTAGATCATTAACACTCACTAGATGACACAATAACCC
The DNA here is from genome assembly GCA_016801875.1 of Solanum sitiens. Lineage (NCBI taxonomy): Eukaryota > Viridiplantae > Streptophyta > Magnoliopsida > Solanales > Solanaceae > Solanum > Solanum sitiens. Next base: position 178,654 of record JABWTJ010000816.1, read on the forward strand.
CTTGGACATCATTTTATTGACTTTAAGGTTCGAAATCAAGGGGTTAGGACGACTCGAGTTGTACCCCTCCCAGTCTTCATTTATCCCTCTTTATCCCATGCGTTACATAGAGCCTCTCTATATTTATTTTAATTAATTGGGCGAGTGGCAGTGAGGTTGTGGGATCTAACCCCCACAGCCTCACTCCATTTCTTAATTAATTTCGCCTCTATCTTCAGCCTTGAGGTCGTGGGTTTGATTCCCACGCCTCGCTTTTTCTTTTTCATTATTTTATCTCCTTTCGCGCGTACCTGGAGGTCGTGGGTTCGAATCGCACGCCTCCCATTTATTTGTTTAATTAATTTTCTCCTTCTTCTTCCCACATATCGCGAGTTCGATTCCCCCAGCCCTATTTCCCTCTTTTTGTTTTTGCGAAAACAGTAGCTGGGATCGAATCCCCTTAGCCCCCCTTTTCCCTTTTTCCTTTGTCTCGCAACCAGTAGCTAAGGGGTTCGATTCGCCTTAGCTCCTTCACGTTTTCCCTTGTTTTTCAGCCTTCTCAACATGTGAGGTCTTGGGTTCAATTCCCAGTGACCTCACTTATTTTATTTCCCTTTTAAAAACCCAGAATTGACATTACTATTTAGTGCACAAATCTGGAAATTTTTAGTCCTTCTTCTACTCATTCTTAGGTGCAATTTTATATAAGTTTAGTTAGCTAAAAGATGGTTATTCAATCCACTATATTTCATCATAATGAACTTCACATTGCACACACATTACACACATAAAATACACAAAAATACATGAATTTTTCGACCCCAAAACTGTGGCTAAAGCCACTGCCCACGAGCACACACACACACCAATTTTTCCGATCACATTTTGATTATCATTTTCGTAATTTCCCTCACATAAACATGTTCACATTTAATATAAACACATCAATCATGCCTAAATCTAACAACACAACATACCCATCCTACGAATTCGTTTGGGAGCTAAGGACAAGGACATTCAAAGGGGAACAACCTTAGTTTTCAAGAGCTTGAGAATCGTTCGAAGGAAAGTACTCTTGGAGAAAGAATTCCAGGAGAGAAACCCATACCTTTTGATGTTTTTCATGCTTGAAGTTGCTGCCCGGAAACTCCTCCAAATCACGCCCAAACTCACCTAAAGTTCCACCACCAACTCGACGGAAATCTCTCTTGCCTTAACATTTTTTTTTATTAACTTGTTTTTCTTAAAACTTTTCGTGTGTTCTTCAAGTGTGAAGAATAATTGTTATTAACTGTTCTTTAGCTTTATTGATGGTCAGAGCGTGAGAGAATGAGAGTTGAGAGACGTGAGAGAGAGTTGAGAAACGTGAGGGAGAGAGTTATTAGGATTAGGAGACGAAATTCAAGACTTAGTCAAAATAGGATTAAATTAACTTAATACAAAAATCTGATTTATTTTAATTAATATGTGAAAGGACCATTTTACCCTTAATGAATAGATTTTAATTGATGATTAAATCATCAATTCCTTGCTCCTAGTGGGGCTCGAACCCGAGTGGCACCCCATTTGCGAAATGGGTCACTCTGGGTCGCCCCAATTCAAATAGCTCTTTTAATTAAATTAATTAGTTAATTTATTAATTCCTCAGGGTAATTACAATATTACCTTTGGACTGGAAAAGACCATTTACCCCTGGACCCTCAAAACTTAAAATTTCTTCTTTTAAGTCCGATAAAGACTCTTTCGATTAAATATTTTTTTTCGAGAGCCTCACATGGTTGGTTCCAACCTTTCCAAGCTCAATAAACTCCCCAAGTTAGTTAGCTTGGTCGTAGTAGGGGTTTTAAGGTCTGGTTCTACGCGTATCAATCCGTGTGGACCTTGGTCCAATCGCAAGCATTCTTGACACCTTAAGTAATTATCTTATTCATTTTTAGGGTTGTTACACAAAATACAACAAAAGTCAATCAAAGAATTGCAATCGACCCAAAGTAAAGCTCTATGTAACGCATGGGCAACCATCTGACTTTTGCAGCTTCTATTTGTAATTGGTTCATAATTTTTGGGAATCCACACAAGGTATTTTGCATTAGAAATGCTTTAGCAAAAAAAACTAATATTTGCTTCTTGAATATGACAATTGAAGTAGACCAGAGGCAAAGTACTTCACCAAATTGGTCTTCTTTAAGGATAAAGCCAACTTTGGTAAGAACATTCTCTATTCCTTCCTTTGTCTCATGATGGATTATTGTCATTTTCACAATAAGATAAGCTACATATTAACATATTTTTCCTTTAAACAAACTCAAAATATGATGTAATTACTATAGTTACAACTACAAGAATATGAGTGATCACAAATGACGATCAAGCTAAGTTTGGACAATTACACTTATTTAAAACAAAAACAAAGAGATGTGGAAACAAACTTAAAACAATATAAGCATTTGAAATAGATTTTACACAGGATGAAAGCTTTAACAAACAATCACCCATAATACTCAACTTTATGAGAGTAAATATAAGTACAAGTAAAACGTTTACATTTTAAAATTCTGAGTTCAGATTTTATAGGAAAAGAAAAACTGCTATAATTTTTTTAACGTCAAGTTGGTCCTCTTAAGAACTAGAAGATCAATGTTTTAGAAGTGAGAAATTTCAGATATAAGAACAATTAAATAAACTTCATTTTAAAAACATCTTGAATAAATTTTCAAACGACCTTGTTAAATAAAGGGGAGAAGCGGAACGTAGAACTAAACATCTCAAACGAAAATAAAATTAAAGATGAGAAACAAATTTGAGATTGAAAAAGAAGAAAGCGGGTTTGAAATCATTTAAGATGCTAAAATTGTCTCAAAATTAACCAATATATTAGTTGAATATATGACTTAGGATGAATCTTATATTTAAAAGAAAAATGAATTTTAAAGGGACAAAGACGTATTTGTAGCCTCACAACATTAAATACCAAATGTGTTCAACCTTTAAGTATTAACAAACTAGTCAACATCACGAACATTACTCAGCAACAATGACTTCATATTTAATCTAAATTCAGAATGGAAAGTGACAGTTTGATCATACTTAACTCTACTTTCGATTAAAGAAGGCAAGACATAAAGTTTTCATTTCTTAAAAATGATTTTTTTTACCTACAACTACTGCTAACATAGGAATACAATAGGCTACAGAAAGGAAAACAAAGAGAGAACATATTAATAGCAAACCTCATGCTTTCATAAAAAGGAAAATTGGTTATATAACTCAAACAAGATTATAATTAAGTTAATCTACATGAAATGGAAACTGTGTAGATATGAACATAAAAACACTAAAACTGGGATAACATTACTTATGGTAACTCAAATAATAACTAAACTAAACTAAAGTACGCTAATTTAGACACATATACTACGCAGAACTAAAACTACTAAGACATGATGTAAATTACACCTAAACGGAAGTGAAACAATGCAAACATGAAACTTACAGTATTGAAATATCCTGAAATATAAACAAACAATATATAAGTAAAACAAATTGAAAAGGGGATAAGATTACCTCTCTAGGGTACCGAATTGAGACACCGAGCTTGATGATCATTCCCACAACAAATCACAAATTGTAAACATGAAAGAAAATTAAAGAAAGAGTGCAAGATTTTTAAGTCAGACAATTTTGTATGCCCACTCCGTAATAACATTGTTCTTGAACCTTACATACTGGTGGTTGCTGGTGGCTGGTGGCTGCTGGTGCTCGCAACTTCTCGTTATTTTGTTTTATCAGATCCATTTCTTGGGTACGCCTGTGTTGTTGAAATAATTAAATAATATCTCAAAAATTAAAATAAAAATGTAGCATAAGTAAAATCAACACATAGTTAAAATAAGAAAGTAGGTGTGTTTTCAAGATATGTTTATATCTTTGCTTTATCAGAAAGACAATAAGAGACTAGACCACCCCATTGATCTCTCGGTATAAGATTTGGTCTATTTTTTCAGCAAAAAGTCTTTAGTCTTATAATTTTACATATACTCACCTTTAATTTTACACTTATAGTCTTACTATTTCTTTCCTAGTGACTTTAAGACAAACGCTTCTCAATGTTTCAGAAAAGAGAACTTCTTCTATAAAATAAAAGTTAATATTTAAAAGATAATATAATGTACAAATTGAGTTTGCTCACATATTAATGATACTAACTCGTGTACAAATTGAGTTTGCTCACATAGTAGTAATACTAACTCATACCCTTACAAAATCCACCAATTTCTCTTTCGCTCGTTGTCAAAATTTCTCCAATCATCTACATGTATAGGTGTTAATTCTGGAGTTCTCGGAACAATTCCTAGAAAGATAGCAAGATTTCGCCCTTGTTTCCCAATAGATTGGTTACAACTATTAAACGACACAACATTTGTCTTTTCAGGAGGAAGTTTCCAAACATCTTTTATTAAAATAGGACCATGAGGCCATGTTGTTGCTAAGTTGCCTAGGATGAAAAAATTATTGAAATTCATCAAATGGAAAAACACATATGGTTAAACAAGATGCTCTAGAATAATAAACTCTGGTTATTTAGCACTCTTCTAATACTAGCACTTAAAAAACTAATGTTCTCTGCACATTAGCCTTCACCTAAGGGGATCAATCACAATGGGAAATGGCGAAGTCCGTTATTCAGATTAGTTTGTGTTGTAACTTAATAGTTTATTCTGATGGATTATAAGGTGACTAAATTTGATACCAGTTTCCCACTCTCTATGTAATGTATCTTGGTTTGTCTCTAGCTATGTGTGATTGTCAATGTGAGTAATATTGTTAATATCCTCTTACAGTGGAATTCTAATGAATAAGAATTCACCTTGAAATTTTCATGATGCACGATACTGCTTTTCAAAATGCATATAGTCCCTTTTTTGGATGGAAACAATCCTTCGTTTATTACATAAGATGTTGCTGACAACTTTTATCCAACAATCAGAAAGGAGTTGAGACCACCCCTTAGGTTCTACCGGTCGTTAGACTTAACAGAGTTCAGTAAATTAAAAGAGATTCTCAACATATTCTAAACTCGAGTTCATAGGAGAGTCAACACAACAATAACATATAGGCGAAAAGGAATTACCAAACTTGAACACTCTCTTTAGTTGTGAAATTTTACCTGAATGGTATTTATTTCCCGTGTCCAATAATTATTGGGGCTTTTGCTTCCTTTCTTTTAATGTTTTCAGTATTTAAAAGTACCTTAAAATGAAAAATGGATTCATGTACCAAAAAATTTCCTATCCCTTAGCTGGAAAGAGATGTGGCCATGAAAGGGGTATTAGGACGGCTTTTTTAACCTTAGAGTTGTGGAAATGCTTGTTTCTTCCATATTCCTTAGCCAAAAAGAGATCTGGAACAAAATTGACGTGGTGGTAGAGTTGTGGAAATGCTTGTTTCTTACATATTTTTGAGCTTAGAACCATGGAAGAACATGTTACTTCCAGATTTTGTTGTTACTTCTTGTATGTTGTGCACTGAGTTGAATATGAATAGTCTGGTCGCATGCAGATTTCAATGAATAGGGAGATAGACAGTTCCAGTGAATGAAAATGACGAAAAGCCTATGCATTTTTTGGTGTTTTAAGTTATGGAAACTTAACTTTCCACTTTCTGGCTGGGTTCACTATTTGTATTTTTCTTTTTCTTTCCTGAAACAAATTGTCTCTTTTGTATTAGATTGCTCTTACCTAATCTTATTTACTCTAGATATTCTCTGTCTTTCTTCTGCTTTTTAATTTTTCCTAAGTTCGAACCTTGTGATTTTGTCCACTTGTTCCATATGCCCATTTAGGGATCAATAGGTCCCTATTATACCTTCACGTAGTGAAGGTTTGGTGCAGATTGAAATGTCTATTATTTGATGTCAACGCTAACGTCTCTTTACTCACTCCAATGTCTATACACAGAAAAAAAAATCAATGGACTTAGTGGGAGCATTATGGTTTGGAAAACGACTGATAATCAGATCAATGAGCAGCAAGGAGGAGAAGAACTTACAGGTTTGCTGACTCATGGAACTAAGTCAAGCTCAAGTAAACTTACTAACTCTATATCCATTCCATATTCTAAAAATAACATGGAGTCCCATTTGCAACCAATGCCAGTGGCGTACGCTGGATATTTAGTGAACAGTGTCGATATTTAAAAATTGATAAATACTAAATAATTGATATAATACCATTATATAAATAAAAAACTATTTAAAACGTAATAATAGATGTAAGTAAAATAAACTACCAAACTTTCCTTGATGAGTTTCAAATATTGAAGTGTATTCATAATAGTCTCATTGGATATAATACTAAGTATTAAATATTCTAGTGCAATCCCTATCATATTAAACTTTTCTCTGAAAATGTCTCAAAAATAAAAGAAAAATTCGGCCTTATTGAGACTCAAACTCGGGCAGCGGCTGAGGAAAAGGTTGAGACATTCGCATAGCTAACCAACGAGCCAAGAAACACAATTGTTCAAATAATGTCATTAATATTATTTATAAGAATATTTCTATTTTTCAGATTTTTTGATATATATAATACTAAAATTTTTCAATGAAGTAGTGTCGGTCAACACCCCATGACGTAAGGTGGATCCCCCCCTGTCCAATGCAAATGGGGAACTCTTTGATTCAGGGAAAGGAGCTAGTTCCTGGCAAAACTGAAGGCACTATAATCCTAACATCATAAGCAAAAAATCAAACGAGAACCTGAAAGAGTTGATTTGGTTCTTGTGGAATCAAACTCAATGGAAGATGAATTAACATGAATATTTGGTAGGAAGATAATTAGTACAAAATAAAAGTCAAGATAGTATCTTGGTAGGTGAAATTTAGGTAAACCATAAAATAGTTTCACATGTTCAACCATGACATTTTTGACACATAGTGATGTCATTGATGACATAAATAGGATGAATTCATTACTATAAATAGGTAGCTCTTAATTCATTTTCAAAAACATCCTCTCACTTGCCTTCTCACCTTCTAAGGCATTTGTTGTTCTCTTTTGTAGTATTTCACTTGTGTTCTTTGTAGAGTGAAATAAATATTGGTGTAGTTGTTCTTTGGTGGACGTATGATCATTTTGATACAAACCACATTAATATTGTTGTTATTCCTTGTTCTTTAATTTCACGTTTCCGCTAACAATTGGTTTCAGAGCCAAGGTTCTGTTTGAGTATGCTCTGTGGTTGCAGCACAATTTGAACTTCCACATAAGAAAAGAATTACTTTGGTTTTTTGTAGTTCCAAATACAATGTATTGGAAAAGGAAGAACAAGTAAAGATGAGTTCCATGAAGTTTGAAATTGATAGATTTAGTGGGCGCAACAACTTCAATATCTGGAAGATCCAAATAATGGTGTTACTGCAGAGGAAAGGTTCAATCAATGCTATTGACTGAATGTACCGCGATAAGATATTGATTCCGATAATGAAAAGATTGAAGGAGATGCATTGAGTGTAATCCAATAGTCCCATGCACCTAACGTACTTTGTGAAGTGAGTACAAGTATCGAAGAGACGGCTAAAAAGTTATGGGAAAAACTGGAAGGGCTTTAAAAGGATCATTAAGTGACAACAAGGATGTTTTTACAATGACGTCTTCTTACATTTAAGATGGATTCATGTACTTTGTAGCAACACCATCTACATGCGTTCAATAAACTTGTGATAAACTTACAAACTATTGGAATTAAAAAGGACGAGAAGACGATTGCATGTTCTTTGCTATTTTGATTGACTTCAAAATATCGTGATATGGAGAATTCAATGATGCATAGCAAACAACCTATCAAACTTGAGCAAGTGCGGCAAACACTTAACTCTTTTGATGTGTGGATGCATTTTGAAGGAGAAAAAAATGACGAAGTTAGTGGACTCTTTGTAAAAGGTCGTACTAGCCAACAGGAAAGGAGCAAATCGAAGTACAGATCAAAGTCTCGTGTGAACAAAAAGAACACAGAGAGTTGGGGCTGTCACAATAAGGGGAACTTTGAACGAGATTGCCCTATGTCAAAGTCCAAAGAAAAGGCGAGTGCATCCATTGCTGAGCAAGTACATAATAATGATAATGATTATGTACTAACATCATGTAGCAGTAATGTCTATGACAACAAATGAGTCTTAGGCTCTGGTTTTACTATGCATATGACACTCCGAAGAGAATGGTTTAGCAACTATAAAACTAGTGGAGGAATCGTATTAATGGGCAACAATGCAACTTGTAAAATAGTTGGCATTGGTTTAGTTCGTGTTCGCTGCCATGAAGGAATCCTGAGGACTATTACAGATGTCCATCATGTTCCTGATTTGAAGATGAACTTGATCTCCCTGGGTACTTTGGATAAATAAGGCTATAAATACATTAGTGAAGGAGGAACTATGAAAGTGACTAAAGGGTCTTTAGTCATGTTGAAGGCCAAGTTTGAGAATGGTCTCTACACACTTGCGGAAAGCATCATTATTGGCTCTGTAAATGCATCTACAGTGCAGTTATCTAATGATGACAAGGCAAAATTATGGAACATGAGACTAGGCCATATGAGCGCATGAGGATTGGAGATGTTGAGCAACCCCATCCTTTTTAATGTTGAGAAGATCACCGCACTTGAATTTTGTGAGCACTACATCTTAGGGAAGCAAAAAAAGGCCAGCTTCAGAATTGACAAGCACAAGACGGGAGGGGTGCTAAAATACATCCATTTAGATTTATGGGGTCCCTCTAAGCTTCCATCAAAGGGAGGAAAGTTGTATCCTCTCACATTCATTGATAATTTTTCACAAAAGGTTTGAGTGCTTTTCCTGAAGACAAAAGGTGATGCTTTTGAGCATTTAAAGAGTGGAAGATTTTTGTTGAAAATTAAATGGAGAAAAAAATCAAGTATCTTCGCACAGACAATGGCTTGGAGTTTTGCAGTGAAGAGTTCAGTGATTTCTATAAGGTTCATGGGATCGCAAGGCATAAGACGGTCAGGCACACACCATAGAATAATGGAGTTGCCGAGAGAATGAACAAAACTCTTCTTAAGAAGGCTCGTTGTATGCTCTTACAAGTTAAGATGTCCATAGTATTTTGGGCTGAAGCAGTTCATACTGCTTCTCCTATTGTCAATCGATCTCCAGCATCAAAGATTGACTTTAAGACTCTGAATGAGGTCTAGTCAGGTGAACCCTCTAACTATTTATACTTGCGAATATTTGGGTGTCAAGATTATTATCATGTTAATGAAGGAAAACATAAACCAATGGCTAAAAAGGCCATATTCGTAGGATATGTAGATGGAGTAAAAGGGTACAAAATTTGGTATTTGTCTTTACTCAGATTTGTAGTTATTAGAGATGTTACCTGTAATGAATCCTCTATACTTGATCCTCGTAAAGTTTTTGTGGAATTATCAAGAAATCAGAAAAAAGAGCAGGTGGAGCTACCGGTGTAGCTTACAAAGGAACGAGATCAAGAGACTCAAATTGATGAGTCAAAACATGTAGATCTTGAAGAATTTTTTTCAAATGAACCATACACAATTGCGAAAGGAAGGGACAAAAGGAAGATATGAAATCCGGAATATCTTATAGAGAAAGAAAATCTAATTGCACATGCATTCGTAGCTGTAGAAGAAGAGATTAAGGATATCGAGCCCTCTTCATATGTTGAAGCAATTTTTTGCAAAGATTCTGCACAACGACAGTTAGCTAAAAATAAGACATGGGTCTTAGTTAAAAGGCCAAAGTGGAAGAGGACAGTTGGATGCAAATAGGTCTACAGAAAGAAAGAAGGTATTCTAGAAGTGGAAGATGTTAGGTTCAAGGCGAGATTGGTTGCAAAGGGTTTAATCCTAAAAGAAGGAATTGACTACAATGAGATCTCTCCAGTCGTGAAACATAGCTCTACTCGCGTGCTACTAGAATTAGTTGCACAATTTGATTTAGAGCTTCAACAAGTTGATGTCAAAACTGCTTTCTTACATGGTAATTTAGAAGACAATATTTATGGATCAACGTGAAGGTTTCCTAGATGAAAGAAAAGAAGACCATGTATGCCAACTGAAGAAGTCTTTGCATTGTTTGAAGCAATCCCGTAGACAGTGGTACAAGAGGTTTGATGCTTCATGACCAAACATGAATTTTTTAGGAGTGCAGTTAATAGTTGTGTGTACCACAAGAAGATGTTTGGTAACTCTATGATTTATCTATTGTTGTATGTTGATTATATGCTTGTTGCTTCTAACGACATCATAGAGATAAATATTTTGAAGAAACTGTTGAGCAAGGAATTTGACATGAAGGATTTGGGAGTTGCAAAGAAAATCCTTGAAATGGAGATTTCATGAGAAAATGGTGTTGTACATCTTTCTCAAAAGAGGTACATCAAAAAAGTTCGTGAGAGATTTAATATGTATATGAGAAAGCCTGTAAGTACACCATTATCTTCTCATTCAAACTTTCAGAGTTACAAATGCCTCAATCTATGGATGAGGTGGAACATATGTTAAAGGTTCCTTATGCAAGTGCAGTTGGTAGAATTTTATATATGCTATAGTGTGCACACGTTCAGATATTGCTCAATCTGTAAGTGTGGTAAGCAGGTACATGGAAAACCAAGGAAAAGGCACTGTAAAGCTATCAAGTGGATAATGAGATATCTCAAAGGAGCTCCTCATGTTTGCCTAACCTTTTGAAAAAGTGAAGGTATTTCAATTCTCGGTTACGTATATTCTGACTATGCAGGGGATCTTGATCGAAGGAGGTCCACAACTGGATACATATTTACTCTCGTTGGCAGTGCCGTTAGTTGGAAATCAACTTTATAGTCTATTGTCGCTTTGTCTACAATAGAGGCAAAATATATGGCAGCAACGAAGGCAGTGAAAGAAGCTACTTGGTTGAAAGGTTTGGAGGCAGAATTGAGTTTGGTTCAGCTAGAATCAATTCTAACATGTGATAGTCAAAATGCTATTTCTTTGATTAAAAATCAAAGATTTCATGAGCGCACCAAACACATTGATGTCAGATTCCATTTTATTCGAGATGCCATAGAAGAGGGACATATCAAGGTTGAGAAGGTTATCACAGACGATAACGCTGCAGACATGTTGACGAAAATAGTCCCGCTTCCGAAGTTTGCACACTACAAGGACTTGGCAGGAGTATGCATCAATTGATGCAACTCTAAGAGAACAACTTCTAGGTGGAGCTAGTATGTTCAACAAAGGTTTGATTCTTCTTGTTTCTTACAATGGGATTGCCCAGTAAGCTTAGAAGTTTTGGCCGGAGTTGTTTATTCGCATGCTTGGAACACAAACCAAGGTGGAGATTGAAAGAGTTGGTTTGGTTCTTGCGAAATCAAACTCAATTGAAGATGAATTAACATGAATATTTGGTAGGAAGATGATTAGTACAAAAGAAAAGTCAAGATATTATCTTGGTAGGTTAAATTTAGGTACACCATAAAATGGTTTCACGTGTTTAACCTTGACATTTTTAACACATAGTGATGTAATGGATGACATCAATAAGATGAATTCATTCCTATAAATAGGTAGCTCTTAAGTCATTTTCAAAAACATCCTCTCACTTGCCTTTTCACCTTCTAAGGCATTTGTTGTTCTGTCATGTAGTGTTTCACTTGTATTCTTTGTAGAGTGAAATAAATATTGGTGCAGTTGTTCTTTGGTGGACGTAGGATCATTTTGATCCGTACCACGTTAAATATTGGTGTTCTTCCTTGTTCTTTAGTTTCACGTTTCCGCTAATAGAACCAGAGGCTTCAGTATTCATCAGGAAAGGGTGCAGAAGCTCCTATAAATCAGTAACCTATATTATCAAATAACTTTGGAAAGTATGTCCCTAACCGTCATCGTTGTAACTGGACAACAACAAATTGATCGAGTTTTAGTTTCTGCATAGTTATTTATGAAAATACAAAGCTTGATAATAGTTTTACTCATGAAACACAATAGTTATTGTATTCGAGATTACGAACTCTTAAATGTCAAACATGAAGGGGAGTTAGAACAAAACATGATCAAAGAATCTACAAATTCGATATTTATAATGTGTTTATAGTTAAGAGACATTAAAGAAAGCTTTAGTTTATAAATAGAGAGATGTGACAGTTCAAGAGAAGTAAATATTGGCTTCGGCATTAAGTAGATTATTAACATAAAGAGATATGACGAAAAGAACTAACTGAACAGTTAACATCTATCTAAAATAAGCTTCTTATGGTTGATGTTTCAAGAATTTATAATCACGATTTTAAGTATTTAAATAACTGAGCGCTCATAATAACAAATAGATTTTGGGGTCACAACAGAGAGTATTGATCGTAAAACTTGAAAATTTCAAAGAAGATATCTTAACCCCTAGTCAAAACAAGTAGAGTTCACGAACACAAAAAAACATACTTTCACGAATCAAATAACTTGGAAATCACAATTAACGCCTGAAAATGATCAATTCCACACGTTTATTTTTTGTTTGCTTCCCAGTTAATGCTTAAATATTGATTAATGATTATTATATTTAACATAATACAAGGATGAATTCTCAATGACCATATGCAGAGCAACAAAGATAATTGAACATCATAGAAATAAAGGAGTTGAAAAGATCGATCAACATACCTAGAAACTACTGAAAAGATTGTTGTTTCTAGATTCGCTATCGTGACAAAAATATATGATGTTGGATGTCGTTGTTGTGAGAGATTACATAATTTATGTGCGTGCTAATACGATGAATTATGTTGGGGAATCCTTATTTGCTAGGAGATCTTTTTAGTAATATTTTCATAATTTGTGGAGGAGAGTTTTTTAGGTTAGTAATATTTACCTTAAAGTGCAGGAAAGCTTTTTTTTTCTCTCTCCAGAATTTGGAGAAAGGCGGGAGGGGAAATAGTTTAGAGAAATGCGGGAGTTTTATTTTTAGAAAAAAGGCTCTTTTGCAGCTTTTCTTTAGAATTGCAACTAAAAATATGCTTATTTCTGGCCATTATACATTAGCTGTTGATATTTTGCCCCACGTCTATACATAGCGGCAATTAGCTCATTGTCACAAAACAATTGCCAAGTTAATTTTTGTAGTAGTGAAATCTCCTTGAATTGATCGTCGGTATTTCTTTATGGCTAATGTATTTGCTATCTGAACCAGTAATATATAAGACTTGATTCGTTAAACTACTCGAGGAGTATATAATCAACGTATTTCATACTCCGATGAATTATCCTTTATATGTCATTGCCTATGATATGATCACTACACTTGACATTCATTCAAGATCAAACATAATAATCTTGATAAAACTTGCTTTGTACAGTACTTTACGATATTCTATTGTCTATTTCATAAAACGAGATAAGACATTGAAGGTTATACGCATAAATAACTAATTTAAATATAAACTTTAACTAATTGTTATCATGACATTTCTGCGAGTATCATCTCACATTTCATACTCAGGTGGATTCTATGTTAGCTCTTTATCTCTACATCATTACACGAGATATTAAGTTCATGATGTGACGACGGACTGATAGAATTTGTACATTGCTCTAGATATATAAGCATAATTATCTCCTTATTCATATCAACGTACTTTCATACTCTAAATATGAATTATTGATTTTTTTGTTAATTTCATGAATTCTAAATTCTTGTTTACCAAAGTATACAAAATTGTTATACTTCATAAAAAAATTAATTATAGGTGTAAAATACAAATTTAGTATCATGGACAAACAAAAATTATGATTAGTAGGAATATTTTAAACAAACAGACATGCGGATGTCGCTTTTATTAAAAATAATTAGATTTAATTAAAAAAATATCGACCTCATGAGGTCGGTATCACATTAAATTTTAAGATAAATAAAAAGTAATCATCCTAATTAAATAATATTGAAATCAGGAGTCAGTATTTTATATTAATTTTTATTTTAACGTATATAAATTCGTCATCCGGAGGATGATTTATTTAAAGTTAATTGAAAATATTAATTTTATTAATTTCTAGAAGTCGATATATAAATATTTTAATAAAAATTAATAAACTTACATACTATTTAATTTTACCGACTTCCAAAAGTCGGTATTATAATTTTTTTGTTTTTTATTTTACACAAAATCATCCTCTGGAAGACGATTAAAATAAAATTGAATCAAAATATTTCTCAATTTTGTTTTTTATATTTAATTGAGAAAAAATATAATATTTTTATTGATTGTTTGATTTATTTATTTAATACCGACATCAAGAGGTCGGTTTTTATTGTAATTCATTTTTTCCAGAAAAATTTCAACCTCCCGAGGTTGGAATTTAGTTTCCCGCTTTATTTTTTTCATATCAACATAGTTTCATACTCTAAATATGAAGTAGTGATCTAACTTTTAATTTATAAAATAATACAAAAATTTTGCACTTTTTTTAACAATTAATTGTAGTTGTAAAAAGGAAAATTAGTATTATTCTAGCAAAATTATGATTAATAATTGGATAAAATAAAAATACCGACCTCATGAGGTCGATATTTTATATTAATTTATTTTTTAAAATTATATAAAATCATCATCCGGAGGATCATTTTTTAAAACTTAATTGAATATATTAATTTATTAATTTTCTGGAATTATTATATGAATATTTTAATGAAAATTAATGTAATTACATATTAATTTATTTTACCGAATGTCGTATTATAATTATTTTTGTTTTCTATTTTACACAAAATCGTCCTCCGGAAGACAATTTAAATAAAATTAAATAAAAATATTTCTTAATTTTAATTTTTATATTTAGTTGAGAAAAAATAAAATATTGATATTTATTTATTTATTTAATACCGACATCAAGAGGTATTGTAATTCATTTTTTTGGGGGAAAATTCCGACCGTCAGAGGTCAGAATTTGTTTTTTCGGCTTTATTATGCATAAAAACCGACTAATAGTAGTCGACTTTCTAAAGTTTTTTACTTTACTTTTTGTTCTTTTTAACAATACTAACCTTCGGAGGTCGAAAATTACTGACCTCTATTTGAGGTGCGTAATTTTAGGTTAGTATTCACTGTTTTTAGTAGTGGATAACTTATAATAAGATTAACAATTAGTGCAGGGATAAGTTATCCCTCACCTGGGGTATAGTAATCCCAGGATAAGTTATTCTGGGATAAGATGCGTAAATTAACAAAAAGAACCACTTAAGCTCTCTTTTATACACCACTTTTACGTTCAAACGTATTAACATAATTTTACCAACATTTATAAACATTACAGCATTAATTATTCGTTGTTTTTATAATAAAAATATTTTTGTATAAAAAATTTACATTTTATAATTACAATTTACATTTATGAATATATTATAAGTTGAATTTATTTGCATAATTATTATGTTTATTTATATTTTGATTTCTCTTCAAATTGTTCACTCTACTACTAAATTATATATTTTTTATTAAAAAAAACTTATTCTAAAAAATTATACAATGAATATTGGTTTGAATTGACAAACCAAACAAGCAATAAAAACTAATTCCAGCATAACTTATCCCATCACAACTTATCACAACGTAACGCCCCTAAAACGAACTAGGTTGAACTAGAGCTTGACTAGTGTTTCATGAGTTAATAATGTGTTAAATAGCTAATTATAATGTTTGAAGTCAGTTTGGTAAGTTTGGAGGTCAAACGTCAAGGGATGACCAAGACGTTCGACGACTAGTCGTCTATGTGCTTGTATGTGTGTCTATATGGTGTGTTGTGGTTTTATTCCCTAGGTTGAGTGGTTTTAGTGAGTGAACGTTAAGGAAAGTGTTACACTCGAGGCTAAATAACCGTAATGAAAGTTGGTTGGAGGTGTTGGACAAGGAGCCAAGCCAAAAGGGTCAAGCCTTAGCCAAAAAGCCAAGGCTGTCCCAAGTTGGCAGCTTACTGCCTCCATGTCCACCGACCACTTCACGGCCAGTGGAGTGGACCACGGTCCGTGAAGGAGGTGATGGACCTTCCTTGGTCCCTTGGAGACTTGGAAAGTCAATGGAGCCACTGCCTCAAGGACCATGGCCCGTCAAAGGGGCGTGAACCATCTTCACGGTCCCTAAAGGTGGGCGTGGTCCCTGGGCGGGCTAACCAAAAATGGGATTTCCAAATTAATTCTATTTTAAGTTTTATTAATTGGGGTTGATTTTAAAAGGTTTATATCATTAAATGGAATAGTTTCAAATCTTGAAAACCCTCATTTAACTCATTATTTGAAAAAACCCAAATCAAAACCCCTCCTTCAAGAAAAACTCTCTCAAAACCCCATTGAAGCTAGAACTCAAGCAAGGGATAGAAGTGAAGGTTTTGGAAGTTTTCTTCATCAAAATTTCTTGGCTATCTTCTCATTGAGGTATGATAGTCATCCTTGAACCTTCTTTCATTCAGCCATTATAAGAGATTTCAAAAAAGGGTTTTCAAACTTCAACTTTTTCTATCTTTGACTCTAAGCATGGGCCTTTACAAGAAAACATTTTAGTGAATGAAATAGGTTGTTTTTAGTGTTAGTTGATGAATTTAATGTCAAATTACCAATGAAACCTTTCTTATGCTTATTATCAACTTTTGGCTTATGAAATGGGTTTGTTGCTTTTATCTAGATAATGTTAGAGTTGAGTTTATTATGACGTATTTTGGGTTACCTACTGCCTATATATGCTTTATTATGTGGTTTTGGAGAAATACAGATGAAAGGTGGTGAAAGCTTAGATGAAATGTAAGTCTCTCTATCTTGTATAGTTTTCATTGAAATGTTCTTGAGTGGTATTGTCCAACTTTGGTGGCGGTGTTTACTGGAAGTATATGAATATGTATTTATGTGTGTGTTGTGATTATTACCTTGAAGGCTTGATATATGAAGTAAAGTGATAATGGTGATGTTCATGTTGATATACTTTATGAAGCTTGAAACGTATGTTTTGTAGAGACTATGTCTAAGTGAAGTATATGCATATATGAAGCATGCCAGTGTGTAATATATGATAAATGAAGTTATGAGTATGCTTAGGAGTCAATGCTATAAAAATGGTGATTATATGAAAGATGTGCTCACATGTACACACACACACTTGAATAAATGAATGAAGTTAATGAATGTGAATGGGGGAGTTTTGGGGTGAACACTATTCATGAGTTGAGATGAAGTGTTTACTAGCAACCTCACTATTTCCCAAGATCTTTCTAAATGTAGGTTGGAGGATGGATACCCTTCGTGAGTTGAGATGTGGTGTCCAATATTTATCCCTTAACCTTTAGTAATGAATGTTTAAGACTCCGTGGGGAGTTATGCTTAGCACCGAGAGTATTTGAGAAGGGGTGGTTACATTTCGTAAGTTGAGATGTTGTATCCAATGTATCTCTTGAGATGAGTACTCCTTGTTAGTAGAGAATCAGTTACTTAGAAGCAATCACCTTATCCCTTAACTATGCGCCCGCATAGGTGTAGCTATTGGAGAATCCATGTAATGGCTAAGAGAATGACCCTACCCTACGCAAGTGGGGATCCCTCATCTGATTCGGGTTAATGTCGGGATTCCATGTCTAGCTCTCATGGTGTATGTCGGTTAAAGTTAATTCCCCACATAAGAATGTAATGAACTAAGTCTCTTAAAGAGTGTTCTACTTAGGGTAGGTGGTGGTATAGGACACTATTTATCCATTGCACAAGTAGGCACTTGAAAGGGGAGTCTTGGTGTGTCTTTATATGTAATGTATTAATGTGTCATTATGAAATTAAAGTGAAGTTATGTGATTTAATTTCTAATGTTAAGAAAGCATGTTAAGGTTATGTCTTGTATAATGAAGTTTATGAATGATGAATGTGGTGTACCTAATCTCATGGAATACTCAAGTAGCACCTTGTGGGAGTAGTAGTATGGGATGCTTTTCTTACAATGCACTTATAGTAACTTGCAAGTCCACTTGGAGAAGGGAACTTATGTGAAGTTCTTAAATGCAAGTATATTTCTATAATATCTAATTATAGGAATGCGGACTTGTTACCCGTTCGAAGTAAGCCTATACTGGGTAGTCTTGAGGATCACTTAGATGCGTATTGAACGGATTGTATGGGTGGTTCCTTCATGTCTACCTTAGTGAGTGTTGCTTACGAAAGAGCACGCAAGTGCACGTGGTCACTGAAGTAGAAATAGAATCCTTCAAGTCTAATGTTCGTACCCAAGGGACTTGAAATCAATAAAAAATAAACAATTTACAACGTCTATATAAATTCACCCAAACATTAATGAAATTGAGAGATTTAGTTAACTACTATTTCAACCTTAACAAAAATTAGCTAATTTAAAGATACCGATGCTTTTAGAAAAGAGACTCCGCAAGTTAGAGAGACATCCCATGGTTGTAGCTTATTCGAATCTAGTTTAATGTGCTTCTATTTCAAATTGCATTTGGTTAGGTTGTTGTGGGTTGGCAAGATTCAATTTATGATCATAATCTTCCGACTTCTAATTGACTACCCCTATTGACCACCTAACTACATCATTGAGTGGGGTTTGGTAGGAATCAATAATAGCGCATTAAGCATTAATCCTGCATTATCAACCAAATTTGGTGCGAAGAATGTATTATTCCTACACACAAATCAACCTAGCATTTACTCTAGATTGAACACACTCCTCGCCTTTCTTAGTCTATCCTTCTATTCATCTTCCGATTTCAAGAATGGAGGCAAGGTATATTCTAATGGTTATTACGCAATAGAATAGTAAAGCAAGAATGCCAGCACAAAATAACCATTAACCCCATTTTCACTAGAAACAACTTCACATTAAACAATTATTCATAGCAACAACCCTAGGACAAGGGATTTTAGTTACTCATGCTACAACATACCAAGATAAAATGAAGTATATTCATACAAGTCCTTACCAAGATGAAGAAGAAGAAGAAAAACCCTAGATTTTAGCTCCAAAATCGCGCTTCGCTTCAAATCCCCTTTTTGTGGAAAGTGTATGTGCAATAAATGACACTTAAACTATTTACAGTCAAACAATTAACACGTGGGATGACTTTTCTGCCCAGGTCTGCGACAAGGAAGTGTTCCCTTGCTAAATTCTGCACGTAGGAGGAACACCCTTCGCGACACGGCTCTATCGCGGATTCCCCTGTTAAGGGGAATCCCTTTTGTTCATCAGAATTTACGCACTCCGTGACGCGTCCTTATCGCGGGATCTTTCATTGAATGGGTGGGAGTGCCTCCGCGACACAGAGCTGCTCTTTGCCAGTATAATTCAAGCTTTTCTGGCTCTTCTTTTCCACTACTCCATCCTCTACTTTCCGCTCTTCGATCCGGTGCCCAAATTCAGCTTCTTTCTCAATAATATTTGACCTGAAACATCTAATCATATTGTTTAGAGGGTGCAAAATAAAACGACTCTAAAAGACTCAGAATACTAAACTTAACTGCCGAAAACGTCCTAACTCGGCTATATTCATGGGACAAACAAAGTTTGCTAGACATACGAATACGCCAAAGATCACCACCCCATACTTATAGCTTTGTTCGTCCTCGAACACTTTCACACTTATGTAAACACTACAACTCTACTACTACACCTACAAGCCTTTCAACTTAGGCCACAACAACTATATTAGCTACATGGCAGTATAACGCTACTTTACGCTTCTAAGCATCTCTATAGCAAAACAATCCACCCTCAAGAATAGACTCCTTTAAACAGCTAAAATTTGTGTGCAACTATTGATCCACAATATAATACTCTCATATTTCATCAAACATGTTCCCTCACTACAATTGAACACCCACATTCACTTCACATTGACTTTTTCTCACAAGAAGGGTGCGGGAAAAATTTGCGCTCACTCTCACAACAGAATTCCCTGTCTACAACTAATTACACATATGATTTCCCTTAGTGTACTACTTTACTACTTTCGAGGATTCAGCATTTTGAGATCAATAAGGTCTTTTCAGGGTTCTAATGCGGGCTAGGAGAAAGGTAGGTACATTTCGGGAATAAGAATAGTGACTGTTTTCCAGACGTTTTAGTGCTAACACTGCAATTTTCAGATGCTCATCTCATAACCCCGCCTTATACTCTTTTCTTAAGAACCATTTTGGTCTCTTTTTCAATTTCAACTCTTTTCACCCTTTTTCCTTTGTAACTCACTCCTTTGACCCTCACCATTTTTTTCTGCTCTTAGACATCAACACAAATAGATCTTTATTATAATGTTCTCGTCATTTTTACTTTTATAATTTTTTAAACCATTATATATATATATATATATATATATATATATATATATATATATATATATATATATATATATATATATATATATATATATAATACTCTTGGGGTACCCACTTAACTTCCGGTTCTTTCTTTTGTGTTCGCACAAAAACGCTTAGGATCTTTTGGATCAAAGTTCTAGGCCAAAGAAGAAACAATATAAGCTACATTACGGGTTGCCAAAAATAAAATTGGTTCAAGGCTCAAGGGGTCTAACTAGGGGTAACATTAAGGTGGGTAGAGTATAACACAAACATGGCTACCAAAGAAATGCCTGTATTACTTCTCGAATTTCTAATCCTCCTATTTTTCGTTGGCAAACACACCGGGCAAGTTCTAGATCTTCATGATAAGCAGGGAATACACAATTTACACGCACTTGGCACACATCCAACTTAACACTGATACTGACTACTGCATCACAACGTCCAACATACTATAGTTTAGAAACAACCACAACATGAGAGTCATATAAATAAGCCTAGACGTCTCAGTACAAATTTACCCAATTTAGCAGTTGTCAGCCTAATCCACCATAATTGTGTTCCCTCAGCCGAAAAGCAACCCTAAAAACTAAATTGACGAAACCAGCCCTTAAGACAGTCGTCATCCATCTATCATCGCGCGGCTTGACTCAACTATGACATCAACTAGATCCTAAGACACCTTTTTTTATATACGGTTCAACGGGACTGTCCCTGGCTAAAGAACCGAAAATAACTACCAAGGAACCTAACACAAAATAGATAAATAAAATAAAATAAAAGATATGTACACAGATATAACCCGCACCCCACACTTAAAATTAAGCACTATTCTCAGTGAAACAAGTTTCAACAAGAAAAGAGAGAAAGGTGTGGTGGTCTTCCCTTATTAAGCCTCCATTTCAGCGTCACCATTGTCCTCCTCGGTAGAGTTTGATTCACTATCTAAACCGGCTCTTCGCTTGTCTTCATCTGTTGGGACATCATCCCAAATTGGCTCAAAAAATTCAGGCCCTAGTCCTAGCATGTACATTGCATGCTCATTCAGCGGGTATTTCTTCGCTACCTCATCCAACTACTCATGAGATGATGTTCGACTTCCATTTTTATGACGTAGCATCTCCAACCCTTACATTCGCGCTGTGACCATATCATCTCTCCTATTGCGCTGAGGGTGGGTCCATGCATAATTTTCGGCCCTTTCATTTTGGTAACATTGATGGCGTGGTGAAAAGGGATGCTATGTAGTCAACAGGCTCTTCTGGAATGCCAGCATGCCTGTACAATTTAGTAATTAATCCACCAGAGGAAAATATTCTCCCACTGTGAGCTATTTCCTTGCGCATTGTCGACTTTAACACCGCTCCGATGTATATAGGCAGCATCGTCATTAGTGCAAAGACCAAGTAGACTCGGTACCATGTCACGTCGGTGAAATGCAGTCTCGGTCTCAACTAATTCATGACGATCTTCAAACACACGCGGTCCTCTCTATTCATGTGGGAATATGGGTATGATTGATGATAAACACGGTGCCCATGCATAATCCATTCTGCTGCGGACTGAGCCCCGCAAAGGGTATGCCTGATTTCATGATAAGGGGGAGTGATGTTGATTCCTGTGAGAACATTATAAGGATCATCAGTCGTCCCTAACATTTGATTTAGCATTGTTGGAGTCAAAAGCACTTCTACGCCCCTCAATGTAACATAGTGCGAGTGAGCGTCTGTCTTCCAGTTTGCATAAAATTCCTGGACCAAACTGATGTTGCACTCGGAAGGGTCCTGGAAGATGAATCCCATGTTCAGCTTGAGAAAATGAGGCCTGATGTTTGGAAAGTCCCTTTCCATATTCTCATCTTCAAGAACCACATCGGAGAATAATTAGCTTCCGTGTGGGACTTGTACCTCTTTCGACCCTCTGGGAGTACTGCCTTGGCCCCAAACCGCTGAGTGTGTCCTCTTGGAACTGATGGTGCCGGGGGGATTGTGTTGCCACTTCTAACCCGCTTACGGCTGCTAGACGCCGCTGGCGTGCCTGACCTTTGTGATCTCGACATGATAACCTACACACAAACACAATACACTTTCAATCAGGGTTTCAATGAGGGAACGACACCCCACACTCAAATTGGGGCATATTTTTAGAACAGAAAGGTATTCAGACTTCCCTAACTTGTTCACAACATACAAATCTCATTATTTTCCCTAATTCAAACATCACAAACCAACCCTAGTGATTTTCTTCAAGAATTCAAACCACACTCTTAATTAACTAGTTCAATCATTTCCCTCACCCCCCACAATCACAAACATGAAGTTTAATCATTCCTATTTCAAACCCATAGGCTTCCAAAGCACATGAAAACCTCTTTTTAGATGAGTACGACAGGTTTCCACATATGCAATCACATATTTGAGTTCAAAATGTTCAAACATTCAGCTCCTTAAGCCCATTCTTCAAGAAGAAAACACCCAACTCATCCTCATTACCACCCATAAGCAAAACAACAAGAACCTCTTTCAATTTTGTTTCAACCCAAGAAAAGAAAGCAAGAACATCCCTTAAATAGTAAAAATGAGGAAAAATTGATGAATTTGGAAAGAAATCTTTACTCTTCACGACACGGACTTTATTTATTGAAGGTAAAGAGTTGTTTTGGGGGTAAAAATCGAGAGAATTGGGTGAGATATGAGTTAAACCGTCACTTTTTAGGGATTAAAAGGGATTTGGGGCCGGGTTTTATCCATTTAGCTGGGTAAAACCCGAGTTTTAATTACACCATGTTGAAAACCTACCAGGTCCACGACGCGGAGCTGTCGCGGACAAGCCTTGTGCAATTCGTCTTTGACGCATCGGCGAAAAATGTGAAGTGGGGGAACATGTTCGCGACGTGCTTGGATCGCGAACTCCTCTGTCACCAGCCCATGAAAAATTAAGTTTTCATCACTAAGTTCGCAACGGGATGAGGTCGCAGAGTCCTCTGTTACCGGATCATGAAAAATTAAGTTCTCATCACTAAGTCCGCGACGCGATGAGGTCGTAGACTCCCCATTCCCTACAATTTACAACACAAACACAATCCAAATAATTCTTAAGTAAAATCACATTAAACTACCTTATTAAAACAAAAGTACAATGCAAAAAGCGTTAAAAACACCCCGCCTCGGGTTACCTCCCGAGTAGCGCCTGATTTAACATCGCGACACGACTCAACTTCCCCTCATTCATTGCTAACCCCCAGAGTTTCGACTTCTCGGTTAAAACTTACCAATACTTCTCCATAGTTCAACCATAAGGGCCTTACCATCAACCCATAGAATAACCCAATTCGGGTCATCATCCCAATGTAAATCAATAACCGACATAAAAACTAATTTAAGAGAAGCACTATATCACGATGCAATACTAAATCAAAGCTTGATGACATGATATCTAAGTTTATCATCTTACCCTAGACTCAATACTCAAGAAATAGGCATGAAGAACTTGCATTCATTACAATATACTCATGATCAATGCAATAACAACCATTAAAGATGATTTAAACAATAATTAGATCAATTACATCAATTCAATCCAAATTCATATCAATCCCAATATCAAGGGTTAAGGGTTAGGGGTCATCACCCACAATCTAGATCAAACTACATCAATTCATCATAATCAAGTTGCAATACATGATAATCTATTCACTATAACCCAAATAATACATAAACAACTCAATTCATAACAACAAACTCGAAATTGGATGAAACCCATATGAAACTCAACTTTTGGAAAACCTTTGAAGGAGCCCTTTGAGGAAAGAATCTTAAAGGTGAATTAGATCCCATACCTTAAGATTTGATGACGTTTTGATGGTCAATTTCGTGCTAAATCAGCCCCCAATGATCTCCCCAAGTTGTTCTCCAATGGAGTCTTCCAAATAGAGAGAAAAAGTAGAGAGAAGGAAGAGAGTTTTGTTTGGAGAATTGTGATTAGGTTAATGAAGGTTGGTATTTATAGTAGGGTCTTATGTCACTTAATTAGTCTCCCCTTAAACCCCTAATTACCCCTAAGACACTTTAATGAATTAATCAAACTTAAACTAGCTTCTGAAAATATTACAGCCCCTCCCCGACGGCTCCCCGACGGTGGGCCGTCGTGGGCGTGACGGACAGCTTCCCCCTCCGTCCTGCACATCCGTCACGTTGGTCAGAGACTGTGCAGGCGGAGGATTTTTCCCAGAAACTGAGGCTGGCACAACGGTGGCTTCGATGCCCCATTGTGCCTGTGATGCCCCGTCATGGGGTACGTCATGACCTACTGTTTCAAGGGTCCTCCTCGAGGGTCCTTGGTTGGTCCTCGGGGAGTCGAACCCTGTCTTTTACAACATGAAACCATCCCATACTATGTGTTACACATATTGTTACAAACTTTTACTAAATTCCGACTCTTTAACTTGGTTAAACTAAAAGGACACTCTAGCCCTCTTGTGAACCAACTTACCGGACGATATAAACGTTTTGGTTGACAAAACACTTCAACGACTCCATATACGCCTAATTTGTCTAGGAACAATGGTTTAGACCTTAAGGAGCCTGTTTAAGTCTTATCACATGACTTGGAGATTTCGAAATGTTACATTATCCCCCCCTTAGGAACATTCGTCCCCGAATGACACTAAACACTCTTTAAAAGAGGGAATAGACTCAAGACTAGCAGCTCAACCAATTCACAATATTCAGTTAACATGAATCAAATCATTTCAATAAAACACTTCAAAACATCAATTTATCATACCTAAGCTCAAAGTTTCCTCATGAAACACTTTCTACTCACAACACACATGAGCTCAATCATTTGATACACAAGTCGATTAGCACAAAGTTCATCTTATCAATATGCTTAATATAACATCCACAAGGACTCAGTATATCACAATACAAGACTTGACTCAAATATGCAAAAAGCAAAACAAATTTTTAGATACAACTTGTCATAGGTGAGATTTTTAGGACCCACGTAACGAGGGCTCAACTTCCCTTTCTTGCCAAATCTTACCACCCCTTTCATAGGTGAGATTTTTAGATACAACTTGTCACCCTCTTCAAACTCCAAATCTCTTCTCCTATTATCGGAATAGGACTTTTGCCGACTATAGGCTGTTTGCAACCTATTCCTTATGATATGCACATTCTCCAAAGTCCTATAAATCAGGTCGGGACCAAAGATCGATGATTCACCAACTTCAAAACATCCTATAGGTGACCTACACCTCCTACCATACAAGGCTTCATAGGGAGCCATGGAGATGGACGAATGGAAACTATTATTATATGCAAACTCCACCAACGGCAAGTACTTATCCCAACTCCCTTTAAAATCAATAATGCAAGCTCTAAGCATATCTTCAAGAGTTTGAATGGTGCGTTCCGCTTGACAATCCGTTTGAGGATGAACAGCGGTACTCAATTTCACTTTAGTACCCAAACCTTTTTGAAAAGACTTCCAAAACCTAGATGTGAATTGTGCACCCCGATCCGAAATGATGGATAACGGAATACCATGGCGACACACAATCTCATCTATGAAGATCTTCGCATAATCCTCCGCCGAATACGTAGATTTGACGGGAATAAAATGAGCGGACTTAGTAAATCTATCAACAATCACCCATATAGAATCATATGACTTTTGAGTCCAAGGCAACCCTACCACAAAGTCAATATTAATGTCTTCCCACTTCCAAGTAGGAATTTGGATCTCTTGTAGTAAGCCACCCGACTTTTGATGTTCAGCTTTCACTTGTTGGCAATTTGGACACTTAGCAACAAATTCCGCTATGTCCTTCTTCAAACCTTCCCACTAATATATTTCTCGAAGGTCATGATACATCTTAGTAGAACCCGGATGTATGGAATATTGGGATCCATGGGCTTCATCAAGGATCCGATCCCTCAGTCCATCAACATCAGGAACAGATAACCTCCCTTGGTACCTCAACACACCCTCTCCTCCTAAGGAGAAGGACTCATTCATCTTACCAAGAACAGATTCCTTCAACTCCATCAATAGTTGATCAAGGTGTTGTTTGGACTTTACCTCAACCACCAAAGATGATTCAGAGCTATGATGAACCGTGACACCTCCATTTAGAGAACTCTCCAACCGCACCCCTAATCTAGCCAAAACATGAACATCTTTCACTAGATCTTTCTTGTCTCCACCTAGATAAGACACACTACCCATAGTCATACGGCTTAGAGCATCCGCCACCACATTGGCCTTGCCGGGATGATATAGGACACTCATATCATAATCTTTTAACAATTCCAACCACCTTCTTTGTCGGAGATTCAACACTTTTTGAGTAAACATATATTGCAGACTCTTATGATCGGTGAAAACATCTACATGGACACCATACAAGTAATGTCTCCATATTTTCAAAGCGAACACCAGGGCCGCTAACTCAAGGTCATGGGTAGGGTAATTTTTCTCATGCACCTTGAGTTGCCGTGAAGAATAGGCAATCACCTTCCCAGTTTGCATAAGCACACACCTCAAACCTATGCAGGATGCATCACAATACACAATGAAACCCGTAGAACCTTCCGGTAAGGTTAACACCGAAGCGGAAGTAAGCCTATCTTTCAATAATTGGAAACTCTTCTCGCAAGCCTCCGACCACTCAAACTTTTTACCCTTTTGAGTCACTGACGTCAATGGAGATGCAATGGATTAAAAACCATCTACAAACCTTCGATAATAGCCCGCTAGACCCAAGAAACTCCTAATGTCAGTTGGGGTCAAGGGTCTAGGCCAGTTTTTTACCGCATCAGTTTTCCTTGGGTCTACCTCAACTCCCTCACTAGAGATGATGTGCCCAAGAAACGCTACCGACCTCAGCCAAAACTCACACTTGCTATACTTGGCGAACAATTTATGCTCCTTAAGGGTTTGCAAAACCACCCTTAGATGACCCATGTAATCAACCTCACTCTTCGAATACACCAAGATATCATCGATAAATACAATAACGAATGCATCAAGGTAACTTCAAAACACCCTATTCATTAGGTCCATGAACGCCGCCGGAGCATTTTGTGAGACCAAAGGACATAACCACGAACTTAATGCCCATATCGAGTCTGAAAGGCCGTTTTTGGAATATCTTCATTTCTCACCCTAAGCTGGTGATACCCTGACCTCAAGTCAATTTTGGAGAAGTAACTCGCTCCTTGGAGTTGATCAAATAAATCATCAATCCGAGGAAGAGGATACTTGTTCTTGTCAGTAACCTTGTTGAGTTGGCGGTAGTCAATACACATTCTCAAAGACCCATCCTTCTTTTTCACGAACAAAACCGGAGAACACCACAGAGAAATGATAGGCCTTATAAAGCCCTTGTCTAGCAAATCTTTAAGTTGTGCCTTCAACTACTTTAACTCGGCCAGAGCCATTCTATAAGGAGGAATAGAGATAGGGTTTGTTTCCGGTAGCAAATCAATACCGAAATTGATTTCCCGTTCGGGAGGAATGCCGGGAAGGTCATCAGGAAAGACCTTCGTAAATTCACTCACCACGGGGACCGACTCAATTGGAGGAATTTCGGAAACAACTTCTTGGACGCTCACAATATGATAAAGACACCCCTTTGAGATCATTTTACACGCTTTTAGACATGATATGAAACGACCTCTTGGAAGAGAATTTCCACCTTTCCACTCAAAAACGGGTTCATTTGGGAAACTAAACCTCACAACTCTAGTTCTACAATCAATGGAAGCGAAGCTAGCATGTAACCCATCCATACCCAAAATAATGTCAAAATCAAGCATGTCTAGTTCAACTAGATCTACATGAGAAACTCTATGGGGCATAGAAATAGGACAATTTCGATAGACTCTTTTTGCTACCACTGACTCACCCATCGGAGTAGACACCAAAATAGGTTCAAGCAAAACATCGGGTAAAGTACCAAACTTTTTAGCTACTAAGGGAGTAACGAAAGAAAAATTAGCACCCGGATCAAGCAAAGCATACACATCAATAGCAAAGATTTGTAACATACCGGTCACCACATCGGGAGAGGCCTCTTGGTCATCTCTCGAACGAAGAGCATAAAAGCGGTTCTTTTTGGAAACATCACTAGAACCACTTGACTGACCACCCCTCTCTTGTCCTTTAGCATTTGGACAATCCCGCACTTTGTGACCAAAATTTCCACAACCAAAGCACTTGTCCGAACCTAGGAGGCAAACACCTAAATGCTTCTTCCCACATTCCTTGCAAGGTGGATTCTCAATAGACGAGTTCCCACTTTTCCCTTTTTGAACTCTTGGCCTAGGGACCTTCCCATCCTTAGCCTTGGGAAATTTGGATGGAACTTGATTTGAGAACCTTTTCTTGAATCTAGGCTTGTCTTGTATTACAAACCTATCTTTAGTAGTTCCACTATCGAAAGACCTTGCCATTCTTGAATCCTTATCCTTATCCTTCCTTTTTGCTCTAGCCTCCTCAACCATTTTTGCATGCACCATGAGACGACCAATATTCATGTTATCATGAAGCATAGCCGATTGACATTCTTCTTGCAAATCGTCCGATACATCTGTCATGAATCGACTCATCTCATCTCTAGGATCGGAGACCAAAGAAGGAGCATACTTAGCCAATTGAATGAACTTCAAAGAGTACTCATTAACACTCATTTCTCCTTGGCGGAGATTGATGAACTCCACCACCTTAGTTTCTCTCATCTCTCTAGGGAAGAACCGATCAAGGAAAGCCCTTTTGAACAACTCCCAAGTCATTGGCCCACTTTGAAGTGGCCTATTACCTTTCCATTGCACATGCCATGTTTGAGCCACATCCTTGAGTTGGTATGAGGCCAACTCGGCATTCTCACTAGAAGACAACCCCATAGCACACAAAATCTTATAAATCTCATCAATGAATTCTTGAGGGTCTTCATCAACCTTAGACCCGTAGAAGATAGGAGGATTCATTCGGGTGAAGTCCCTAAGTCGGGAAGCCATAGTTTGCTCATGAACTCTAGGTGCCAAATCCCTATTAGCTTGGGCAGTCATGGCTTGGGCTTGCACCGTTGCGGCTTGAGCTTGAGTAGTCATGGCTTGAGCAATTTGAGCAAGAATAGCCCTCATATGAGCCTCTTCCATAGGTGGAGGATCAACGGGACCTGATAATCAACAGCAATATCTTCAAGGGGAGGAGCTGGATCACCACGTGGAGGGATTCCCGCAGCAGCAATCTCCTCCTCAAGTCTTCTGGCTGCATTCCTTCTAGTATTCATCTCCTATAACCAAAACACAAGGTTTAGGCAAATACATATACATATACGATGTACATTCTAGAGGCACGATATGAATTTCCAACAATGAGAGTGATTCCTAAGCATCAAATAAGTTCCTATTCATAAGTGTGGCGTGCTTCACAATTATGAATACAAACCTATGTAACGTGGTTGAGAGAGACGTTATTATCAAGGATATTTAACCTCATGCTCTGATACCAAGTTTGTCACATCCGGGTTTACCCCCCAGACGTAACCGGCGGCGGCGGCCTCTTAGAGGACTAAGACAAGCCTCTTATCCCCATCATAGCATTCATCGATAAAAAATGTGAAGGAATTTAAAATTTTTTTATCTATAAACTACTCGGAGGTTTACATAGACCTCTACATACACATAGTCATATTTATATCAAGTATACATAGACTTGTTCGTATAGGAAGATTACATAGTCTTCTACTTTTATTTCACACATTTATAATAAGAGAAATAATAGTCATAAAAGCTGTCTCATCTCATAAACCATCTATCAAGATAATAAATCTTGGGCATAGCCCTACATCAATACAAGAAGCCACATATAGGCTATATACAACATCGTCTCAAATGAGTAATAGAATCAATACGAAATTTTAGTAACTAAGTAACATAAGATCAAGATGTCGGCCACGCCCTCGGGAGAATGAGGACCTACCACTTGGATGGTTAGAGATCCAAGTCTTCCTTTCCAGCAATTCAAAACAAGATCAACGACCCGAACCTAAAATGTTTGGGAAAAGGGAAAGAAATGGGGTTAGTACTACACATGTACTAAGTATGGAACCACATATACAATTACTAATCAAATATACTTACAAAAGGACATTTAAGAACATCGTTATAAAACATGTATACGAGTGAAACATAGTAAAGCAAAACATACTAAATATATCCTTCATAAAGTCACAAGTGCAATGATCAAGTAAATTCCCATAACTCTTACTTAATCAAGTAACCTATTAAGACTACAATTAGCAATCAACCTTACCTAACATACTCTTCCATTTCATGAAAACATTCTTCTTTAATCTAAAGCTACAACCTTATACTCATAAGCATGTTATTCAATATACATAGTCATTTACATTGCATCACTACTTTACATACATAATATTGACCTCTCAAAGCTCCCATCAAGTCCAACTAGTGCAAAGCTTAGGTAGAGTCCCATACCCCTACCTAAGCTATAGCCAAGCCCTTTCAAGTTACTTCGATTAGTCTATATCTTATTCATTCATTTTAGTTTAGGGAAACCTTGCCTTAACCGACATAGACCACATGAGCTAATGTGGAATCCGGTGTCATGAAACCTTACACCGATGGAAGGTGGTCTACCGGCCAAAGTAGAACCTAACATAAACGTAGCTATCTAGGTGGATCCACTAGCTAGTATCCTATGGTGGAAACATAGTTGATGGAGCTTCGGGAAAAATAACCATGGACATATCGACTCTACACCCTATTTGGGTCATGAGGCTATCCATCCCGTCAGAACCGTAGTGAACCCTACCTTTCCTTAAGAAAGTGTCACTCCCTCACATACAAGCCCACTCGGTGCTAAGCTAGGTCCCTTTTTAATGAAAAGACTTTACTCTTATCATAATCATATATATATATATATCATAAGGCCTAGCCCTCATATACATTCGTTCATCAAAGCTCAATAAGAATTGTATGAGAAATGATCCTTTCATTAACAACTCAAATAGGTGAAGTTAGCCCATGCACATCGCATAACAATAGGGCACATCTTTACATAACAACTTCCTATATCATGTACTCCTAGGAAACCTCAAAACCAACCTAAAGCATTCCAATTCAATCATCATATCAACCTATCACCTTAAACAAGGTATACTTCAACACACATTATTACTTGGTGACAAATAACTCACAATTTGAAGTAAGGATTAGGATAATCAAGACTTACCAATACTTCTCCATAGTTCAACCATAAGGGCCTTACTATCAACTCATATAATAACCCGGGTCATCATCCCAATGTAAATCAATAACCGACATAAAAACTAATTTAAGAGAAGCACTACACCACGATGCAATACTAAATCAAAGCTTGATGACATGATATCTAAGTCTATCATCTTACCCTAGACTCAATACTCAAGAAATAGGCATGAAGAACTTTCATTCATTACAATATACTCATGATCAATGCAATAACAACCATTAAAGATGATTTAAACAATAATTAGATCAATTACATCAATTCAATCCAAATTCATATCAATCCCAATATCAAGGGTTAAGTGTTAGGGGTCATCACCCATAATCTAGATCAAACTACATCAATTCACCATAATCAAGTTTCAATACATGATAATCTATTCACTATAACCCAAAGAATACATAAACAACTCAATTCATAACAACAAACTTGAAATTGGATGAAACCCATATGAAACTCAACTTTTGGAAAACCTTTGAAGGAGCCCTTTGAGCAAAGAATCTCAAAGGTGAATTAGATCCCATACCTTAATATTTGATGACGTTTTGATGGTCAATTTCGTGCTAAATCAGCCCCCAATGATCTTCCCAAGTTGTTCTCCAATGGAGTCTTCCAAATAGAGAGAGAAAGTAGAGAGAAGGAAGAGAGTTTTGTTTGGAGAATTGTGATTAGGTTAATGAAGGTTTGTACTTATAGTAGGTTCTTAAGTCACTTAATTAGTCTCCTCTTAAACCCCTAATTACCCCTAAGACACTTTAATGAATTAATCAAACTTAAACTAGCTTATGAAAATATTACAGCCCCTTCCCGACGGCTCCCCGAGGACAGGCCGTCGTGGGTGTGACGGACAACTTCCCCCTCCGTCCTGCACATCCGTCATGTTGGTCAGAGACTATGCAGGCGGAGAATTTTTCCCAGAAACTGAGGCTGGCACGACGGTGGCTTCGACGCCGCGTTGCGCCTGTGTCGCCCCGTCATGGGGTACGTCATGACCTACTGTTTCAAGGGTCCTCCTCGAGGGTCCTTGGTTGGTCCTCGGGGAGTCGAACCCTGTCTTTTACAACATGAAACCATCCCATACTATGTGTTACACATATTGTTACAAACTTTTACTAAATTTCGACTCTTTAACTTGGTTAAACTAAAAGGACACTCTAGCCCTCTTGTGAACCAACTTACCGGACGATATAAACTTTTTGGTTGACAAAACACTTCAACGACTCCATATATGCCTAATTTGGCTAGGAACAATGGTTTAGACCTTAAGGAGCCTGTTTAAGTCTTATCACATGACTTGGGAATTTCGAAATGTTACATTATCCCCCCCTTAGGAACATTCGTCCCCGAATGACACTAAACACTCTTTAAAAGAAGGAATAGACTCAAGACTAGCAGCTCAACCAATTCACAATATTCAGTTAACATGAATCAAATCATTTCAACAAAACACATCAAAACATCAATTTATCATACCTAAGCTCAAAGTTTCCTCATGAAACACTTTCTACTCACAACACACATGAGCTCAATAATTTGATACACAAGTCGATTAGCACAAAGTTCATCTTATCAATATGCTTAATATAACATATTATTGCTAACCCCCAGAGTTTCGACTTCTTGGTTAAAATCTTGCCCAAAATAATGCTTCACCCTTTGACCGTTCACAATGAATGTGGATTTCTTCCCTTCATTCCATAACTCTATAGCTCCATGGTCGGTCATTCGTACCACTTCGAATGGTCCACTCCATTTTGACTTTAACTTGCCTGGGAACAAACTTCACCGAGAGTAAAAAAACAGTACCATTTGACATGACTAGGCTCAAAAAATCTTTCCTCAATGTGCTTGTCATGCCATCGTTTGATTTTCTCCATGTAGAGCTTGGCGTTTTCTTAAGCAAGAAGTCGGAACTCTTCAAACTCATGTAATTGATTCATTCTTTTATTTACGGCTATCTCTGGGTCTAAGTTTAACCTCTTTACTGCCCAGTAAGCTCGGTGCTCCAGTTCAATAGGTAGGTGGCACGCTTTATCAAACGCCAATCGATAAGGAGAAGTACCAATTGATGTTTTGTAAGCGATCCTATAAGCCCACAGTGCATCATCGAGCTTCATTGCCCAATCCTTCCATTGTGCATTTACCATGTTTTTTTAGAATTTTCTTCACCTCTCGATTGGACACTTATACCTGACCAATTTTTTGGAGGTGGTATGCCGTAGCTACCTTGTGACGAACTCCATATTTAGCCAAAATGTTCTTCACCAATTTATTTATGAAGTGTGTTCCTCCATCACTGATTATTGCTCTTGGAGTCCCAAAGAGTGTGAAAATATTCTTCTTGAGGAACTTCAGTACCACCTTCGCATCATTCGTCGGTAATGCCTCAGTCTCGACCCACTTTGACATGTAATCCACATCTACAAGTATGTATTGTTTCCCATTTGATGGTGGGAATGGTCCCATGAAGTCAATACCCCAAACGTCAAATAATTGAACCTCCAGAATGTTATGCAATGGCATTTCATGTCACCTTGAAATAGAACACATCCTTTGACATTGATCACAACTCTTGACATAACCTCCATCATCTTTAAACAAGGTAGGACAAAAGAAACCTGACTGAAGCACCTTATGCACAGTACACTCACCACCATGTTGACCCCCATATGCCGGGGAGTGGCAGCTATCCATTACCTGTTTCATCTCCAACTCAGGCACATATCTCCGTATCATTTTATTTGTCCCTTGCTTGATTAAATACAGTTCATCCCATATGTAAAACCGAGTATCATTGTTGAGCTTCTTCCTTTATGTGAGGTTGCACCTGGCGGTACAAAGCCACTAACCAGATAATTAAAGATGTCAGCATACCATGGTAGCTTAGTAAGCTCAAGTGCCAATAATTGCTCATCAGGGAATTCTTCCCTAATCTTCCATTGGTCTCCAACATGGGATGAACATTCCAACCGGGACAAGTGGTCTGCAATATGATTTTCAGAACCTTTTCTATCTTTGATCACTATATCAAACTCTTGCAACAATAGAATCCACCTGATCAATCGAGGCTTTGCATCTTTCTTATTAAACAAGTACCTGATAGATGCATGGTCAGTATAAAAAACAATTTTAGTACCTACCAAGTAAGATCGAAACTTGTCAAATGCGTACACCAATGCTAGAATCTATTTTTTGATGACAATGTAGTTGGCTTGGGCTGCATCTAAAATTTTTCTTGCATAGTATATGGAATGGAACACCTTCTCTTTTCGTTGACCAACACTTCTCCTACCTCCAAATCACTTGCATCACACATCAGCTCAAAAAGGGAGTTCCCAATTCGGGGACGTTAATATTGGAGACTCTGTGATCTTGTTCTTCAGAATTTTGAAAGCCTACATGCATCTTTCATCAAAGAAAAACTTCATCCCCTTCACCAGAAGAGTGCACATAGGCCTAGCAATCTTGGAAAAATCTTTGATGAATCTTCTGTAAAAGCCTGCATAACCGAGAAAACTTTGCATCCCTTTTACATAAGTGGGAGGCGGTAGTTTTTCAATTACTTCTACTTTAGCACGATCAACTTCCAGCCCTTTCTTTGATACCTTATGTCCCAATACAATCCCCTCATTTACCAGAAAATGACATTTTTCCCAGTGTAGAACAATATTGGTTTCTTCACACATAGCCAACACCATGTCCAAATCCTCCAAGCACCTGTCAAAAGACTACCCAAACACTGAGAAGTCATCCATGAATACCTCCACAAAATCTGCAACCATATCATGAAAGATGACCATCATGCATCTTTGGAAAGTAGCCGGAGCGTTGCATAACCTAAACAACATCCTCTTGAACGCATATGTACTATACATGCAAGTGAAAGTGGTTTTCTCTTGATCCTCTTGTGAAATCACAATTTGGTTGTACCTCGAATAGCCATCCAAAAACAATAATATTATTGCCCAGCCAACTGATCCAACATCTGATCAATAAAGGAACCAAGTAATGATCCTTCCTGGTGGCTTCATTCAATTTCCCGTAATCCATATATATTCTCCATTTTGTGAATGTTCTTGTTGAGATCAATTCATTTTGTTCATTGGCGATCACAATTATACCTCCCTTTTAGGTACACATTGCACCGAACTAACCCACTTGTTATCCAAAATTAGGTAGAAAATACCCGCATCTAGCCATTTGATGATCTCCTTGCGCACCACAACATTCATTACTTGGTTCTGCCGGCGTTGTGGTTGCACAGATGATTTGTGCCCCTCCACCATTAATATTCTATGCATGCACAAGGCGGGACTAATGCCATAAATGTCAGCCATCTGCTAACCTATCACCTTTTTCCTCTTCCGTAATATTTTCAACGATGCTTCAACCTGCATTTCAGACAAAGCAGTAGAAAGTATTACTGGTAAAGAATCATTTACACCTAAGAACGAATACCTGAGGCAAGAAGGGAGAGCCTTTAATTCTAGCTTTAGTGCTTCCTCAATAAAAGGTCTCGGGGGTGGTCCCAAGACTCTATTCAATGGTTCTACAAACTTGCGAAACATACGCACATTTGGGACATTGAGGGCGTTAGCCATCTCTTGGGCTTCTACATCTCCCTCAATGTCCTGTCCCATTAACACTTTTTCTAAAGGATCATTGGCCTCAACAAATTTGACTGTCACTTCCTCTTCAATTACTGTGATTGCTGACAACTCTTCATATATAGAAGGCAACTTTATAGCTTTGTAAACATCAAACACTTCCACCTTATCATGAGCCCTCATTGTTAGCCTACCGGCTGCCACATCGATTAGCGCTCCTCCTGTGGCTAGGAATGGTCATCCCAAAGTAATGGGACCTCGGGGTCAGGCTCAAAATCTAGAATGACAAAGTCCACTTGGAAGATTAGAGTTCCTACTTGAACCAAGACATCTTCGATAATACCATATGGCCTTGAAACCGAACGATCATCTAATTGCAAGAGGATGGAAGTGGGTTTGGGTCTCCCAAGTCCCAATTTGAGGAACATGGATGTGGGCATCAAATTGATACTTTCACTCAAATCACTTAAGCCTCTTTCCTCCACACATTTGCCAATTTTTATTTGAACCGTGAAACTCCACGGATCTTTCAATTTGATTGGGAGCCTATTTTGGATTCGAGAACTACAGTCCTTAGTGAGTGCAACCATTGCATACTCCGCCAATAGACTCTTGTTGTCCACCACATATTTCACATACTTGGAATATTTAGGAATGCCCTGCATTACATCAATCAAAGGCAAGTTAACATATACCTACTTGAGTAATTCAATGAACTTGCCAAAATATTCTTCTCCATTTGTTTTTTGAATTTTTGTGTAAAGGGGGAGGTTGTTTAACTCTTGGTACTTCAAACACCCTATGTTCGCTGGGTTTTGATTCCTCTACCCATTTCTGTTTTTCATCAACAACTCTTTTCTTTGGTGCCAACTCTTCCAATGGGTGCCTACTCTGAGTGCTCACTACATTCACTTGATTCAGGTTAGGGTCGGTGTTCCCCGGTGAACCCCCTTGTGGTGGGGAGTTTTGGGCACTACAAAATTGCCTGAACTGTTTCTCCAAATTCTGTGTTGCCAATTGATTGTTTCGGACATCGGCCGCCAATTTGTCTTGATCCGCCATGATTTATTTTAGAATGCTTTCCACACTCATATCACCTTGCTTGGCAGTCTACTGATTACCTTGATTTTGCTGTTGATTTCCAAGGCGTTGCTGATTATACTGATGTCCGCTGCTCTATGGCCTGTATTAGTTCTTGTCACGACCGGAATCTAGACCCAGACGAGACCGGCGTCGTTGACCTCTCAGAGGTCGCAGACAAGCCTACATATGTTATCGTTACTTCATCTAGGTTAATTTTAGCGGAAAATTTGAACTTTTTGTTCCTTAACATGTATGTATATCATTCTACTTAAATTCATATACGTTCACAATCAACCATCTAACATTAAGATCATTAACTGAAAGAAATAGTTCAATATTGTATTAAGTGTATACTTGCCAAAATGGCACCAATACAATGTCTGAAATAAAACGAGAAAGAAACACTAGTTGAACATGCTCCACTAGCTAGATAATAACAGTAGACCTCCTCGAAAGCATGAAGTCCTACCAAATCCGGATGAAAGCTCCACGTCCGGATAACTGCAACGTCGTGCTGTAAGATCTTACGTCCACCTGTGCCTGCACCTAAAAATGTAGAGTTGTATGGAATTAGTACACACTTGTACTAAGTATGGGTATATGCAAGCACACACCAAGGACATGCATGAGTAAGAATAGCTCTTTCCTAACAACATGATTTATGGAAAGTCAAGTCAGTAGACTTGCCAAATTTGGATTAGGAAAGTTAGTGGACCTGCCAAATTTAGATTAGGAAAGTCAGTGGACTTGCCAAATTGGATTAGGAAAGTCATTCCATGAGAGTAACATGCATCATCATACATATCATATTGCACACAGCACATAACATCTTACACATAGCACATAACATATTGTATATAGCACATAACATCTTTTATATCATTCGTTCATATGCCATGAGACCTTGGAATCATGGAATTGACATTAAGACTTCCCAAAATGAGGGCTCAACATATGGGACCTCAACTAGGGGGACTTCTTTAGCAAACACAGAGTCTGCTTCAGTCATTCATACGTACTTCATTTCATTCATTCATAAGCTAGTGTAAACACTAGCCATACCTAGTATGTAGTTTAAGAATCTCATCGGGTTTGCTGTGCAATGACCAAGAATAACCTAGTGTCATTACTTGAGTCTAGCTTACCTCTTGATTATCCTATCCTAACACCTTTGGCATCGTTCATTTTATTATGTACATCATTTGAGGTTGGCCTCATTCATTCTTTGGGAACTTTAACTTTAACCGACATAGATCATGTGAGCATCATAAAATCCAGTGTGTCATCCCCACACCGAAAAGAGGTGGAATCACCGGCCAAGGTAAACCAAAACATGCTACCGTATATAGGGGTTTGAACCCTACTAGATCCCTATATTGGCAATATAGGTTCAAAGACTAGGAGATATAAGGAGACCCATAACCGGCATGCCGTACAGTCTTATCTCATGAGATTTACGTGAACCTCCGCCCTTCCCGAAAGAAGGTATCACCGCTCATAGCTAGCCTATCGATGCTCAGTATAAAGTTCCATTACATTAAACTCATACGTCATGGAAGTTGGCTTCTAGTATGAGGACATCATATCTCATTAGATGATTTCTCATCTCATCATTAGTATTAAGTATACATTAATCTCAATACTTTCATTAGAGTGTTCATAGAGACTGGTCTCTTCATTAACTTTACACTCTCATAGGTGAGTACGTTTTGGTAACATTTACTTAGGCTCATTTGAGATTGCTCTCATCTTTCACATTAGCCTCTTATCATGTTGTCACCATATTCATTAGATTTAGCACATTTGCTCTTCATATTTACTCACCCCTTTTTACGTGAATGTTCATTTCATCATATGCCAATGCACTTGGCCATTTAGTGTGTTTCACACTCTTACTTAACCCTTCTAGAGTTTCATCATTTCGTTACATACATCTTAGGTTCACTTACTTTAAACGTATGCTAGACTTATGGGTCTATACATACAAGCCATGAGGCTTCATTCATAGTTCGTTTAAGTGATTCATATCATCCTAAGATTATGTGGTACAAGACTTATGCGTCTTGTAAGTATGCCAAGATATCAATTTCGATCTATGTAGGAAACATTATTTTTGAACATTTATTCACGTATGACTTGTGTATCAATACGGAATATGGTCAAGGGAACCCGATTTCGAATCCCTTGGACAACACTTACATTTTTATTCATTTTGGTTTGATCCATACGGCTTGGGGACCAAAGATCGAGCCCCAATGCCTTCATTTTATTTTTTTCTTAATTTCTCTCTTCATTTTTCGTTCCGTGGGACTAAGAGAATATGGGATCCAACCCCCACAACCTCATTTCCTTTTATTTTCTTTTCTTTTAATTTCTCTCCTTTTGGCCGAGGGGGTGTGGGTTCGAACCCCCACAACCCCACTTTAATTTTACTCCTTAATTTCCCTTGGTTCTGCCTAGAGATCGTGGGTTCGATTCCCAGACGCCTCAACCTTTTCTTTTTCTTTTTATTCCTCCTTAAATCTGACTGAGAGGTGGTGGGTTCGAATCCCACTCCTCTCATTTCTTATTTTTATTATTTCATTTTTGGATCAAGGCACATGGGTTGGAATCCCACATGCCACATTCTCTTTTTCTCACATTATTTCAATGATTTTTAACATGGTGAGGTCACGGGTTCGATTCTCATTGGCCTCACACATTTTAATTCATTTTTACATAGCATGATAATCCCCTTAGCTTGGCCGAAACTCATCAACAAGATGCTGGAAATTTTTGCAGCCTATTTTCTCACCTCTTTCACATTAAATGTTTAGACATTTTAAGTAGTTTTTACTGAGTTCTTTAGGTGCATTTTCGTGGATTCATTTGACTATTAGTTGCACTCAAATCAGCATTTTTACATCACTTATGGACATCACGATGTAAGCAAGTTTGTGCACAAGAAATACAACTATAAACATGTCATTTTTCAAACTTAAATCCGACAGTGTATATCACGGCTACACATTGCACACACATCATTTTTCACATAATTTCGGACAACATGCTCAATATTCACATAATTCCGAACATACATACATAAACATAATCATCACAAAAACACATTACATCCCTAATTTCTACCAGCAAACATACCCAACCTATGATTCGATGGGAGCTAGTGACAAGGACATGCAACGGGGAACAACCCTAGTTTTCGGAATATATTCGTCTGAACCTTAAGGGTCTCTTGGGAAAGGGACCAAGAGTAAGAAAACCCATACCTTATTTTGACGTTCAAACCTTGAACTTGCTGCCCAAACCTTCTCCAAAATTTCGTCTAAGTCCAAAAGCTTCAACACTAACTCGACGGAAAAACTCCTCTCTTTGCCTAACGTTTTTGGTTATGTTTTGAATAAGTTTTTAACATGAAAGTTCTTCAGGTGTGAATAAATTTTAGTTGCTGATCAGCTCTTGTGTTTTTGGCAGAGAGAACGTGAAAGAGAAGAGAGATATTGACGTGAGAGAGAGAGAGAGTTAAACGTGAAAGGTGGTTTAGGCTTAGGTAAAGACTTAGTCAACTAGGACTCTCTCAAACCTTTAAATAAAAATCTAATTTTTATTTTTCTTAAATCAGCTAATAAATATTAATTAATTAAATTAATTTATCAATTTAAATAAAAACAATTTAAATCATTGCTTCACTCAAAGGCCAATTTTTGGCCCTCTCTCCCCAAAATACGCCTCCACCTTATTAATTAAATAATTAATTACATATTTAGGGTAATTATAATACTAACCTTAGCCTGGAAAAAGACCATTTTACCCCTAGACCCTCCAAACCTAAGATTTCTGTTTTTAAGTCCGGCAAAGACTCATCCGAGTAAATCTTCGTATTCGAGAGCCCTACATGGCTGGACCCAACCTTTCCTAGCTCAACTAACTCCCCAAGTTAGTTGGATTGGCTGTAGCAAGGGTTCAGAGGTCTGTTTCTACGCGCATCAATCCGTGTGAACCCGGTCTAATCGTAGGCATTTTAGACACATTAAGCATTACTCAGCATATCCATTTTTAGGGTTGTTACAGTTCTGTCCTTGTTGTTGCTTCTGATTTCCTGTCACACCCGGGTCCTAGACCCTAGATGATACCGGCGTTGTTAACCTCTTAGAGGTCGAGCCTCTTCTTAGCTTTCATCACAATCATACATTTAAATTTAGCGAAAAATTTAAAACTTTACTGAAGTTTACTTAGACTTCATATAATTCTTGCATAAGAGTTATATACTAACGGCTCAAAATAAACAACCACCTATTAACATATTGAACAATTGAAAAGAAGAATTCGTAATATTATTAATAGTTGCCAAATCAGCCTTAATACAAAGTTTGAACAAATGTCTCAGAGGAAACGCTAGGGACGACATCCACTAGCTATGTCAAATCTACTAAAGCTATAAAATAAAGCGTAGGCATCCTCGAACTCAAGGGGACCTACCAAAGTCTGGAGGTACTTGTCCAAACAGCTTCAACTGATATTCAATCTTCTTCAAGGACCTACACCTATAAAAATAGTAATTGTATATGGGTTAGTACACACTTGTACTAAGTATGGGTGTATGCACATAAATACATAAGGACTATACATGATCAAGGAAAGCTCTTCCTATAGCAACATACAATTTTTAGAAAGTGAAGTCACATCACTTTCCTAATTTGTTATTTATGAATCATGCTATGAATATGGCATATTTTCATGCATTTAAATCACACAACTCCTTTTCTATATGAACCTAAGACCTTGGAATCATGAACATAATTTTAGAACAACTCAAGCAAAATTTAATATTTTTGCTTTCCTTAGGCCGAGAGCTCCCTCTCCCAAACTTAGTTTGTTTTTCAGTCTTTTCTTCTTTTTATTGTGTAGTTCAATGATCTACTTTGATCCTATGATTTATTTACGAGTGTAATGATTCATTGTAGTCCCATTGCTACAATGAATCAAGTAAGTAATCCAAAATACTAAGGAAATGATTTGACTACACTACTAACAAGTTGTTCTTTCCATTCTTGTTAAATTGGGCATGAAGTCTTATTAAGCCAATCTTTATTGGCTATGCCCATTCTTTGATCATTTGGATAATATAAATATGCTAGGGCATATATTCATACTCCAATTGATGAGTCATTATGTTTTGCTCCCTTTATTGGCATAAACCAATAACTGTTAAAACTTAATTCTTATCAAACATTGATGATTTGACATTCTTATGCTTTTGCTTACTTAGTTCACTTTGAACTTACATTTCTTCTT
Organism: Solanum sitiens; assembly: GCA_016801875.1. Classification (NCBI taxonomy): domain Eukaryota; kingdom Viridiplantae; phylum Streptophyta; class Magnoliopsida; order Solanales; family Solanaceae; genus Solanum; species Solanum sitiens. The sequence continues at coordinate 221,260 of JABWTJ010000816.1, forward strand.
CTTTGATCTCATGTTCACTTTGAACATGCTAGGTTGACTTAGGATATTCTTTTAAAACTTTCATTGGGATCTTTCTGTGAAATGACTAAGAATGACTTACATCATTACTTAGTCTAACCTCACCCTTTGGTCATCCTATCCGAACACCCTCATCTTCCTAGTTCTTTCATTCTTTCTTTCTTACTTTCTTAAAGAAATATTTGGCATTTAACCGACATAGATCATGTGATCTAACATGAAATCCAGTGTCTTCCTCACATGTGGTTCATCGGCCAAAGTGAAACCGAATACTTTCTAGCTTTCTTAGGTGGATCCACTAGCTAGTAACCTATGCTGGCGACATAGTTCAAAGACTAGGAGAATTTGGAGACCCTTATCCACCTTGGTGGTAGTCTCATCTCATGAGGCTTACATGTGCTTGTACAAGCTCATTACTAGTCTATCGGTGCTTAGCTCAATTTATTTTACTTTACAACTTTTAGAGTTGACTGATACACTATGGAAGATTGCTTCTAGTATGAGGTATGCTTAGCGCAATGGATGACTTGTCATCCCTTTATATACTTGATGAATGTGAACTTAAATCTTACATTATCATCATGGTGTTAATGAGACTTGTCTCACGATTTCTAACACCCTCTTATGTGAGTTTCTTTAACATAATTGTTTAGGTGCAAGTGAGACTTGTCTCACTTCCTTTAACACCCCATTCTAGGTTAATTTCTTAACTCATAAGCTTTTAGTTATTTCATTACTCACCTTATCTTGTTCAATGTGATTTGGTAGTCTTGTACCATTCTTTATGCAAGTTATAAGGTCTTATTCAATGTGCTACTATGTTCACAAGTTCATTTAGATAGGGTATGTTGGGACTTGTCCCAATCATTGCATACCCTAAGTTATGACTTCATTGAGTTACATCTTGTCAAGTCAATCTTTAACATGTATTTGGCCTTACAAGAAACATCATAATTTACATTGGCCATATAAGATTGATATGACTTAATCATTGGACAATTCTATTACACATTTTGGAAATAATATTGCTGGCCAATTTATTGGCATAAACCAAACTTTCACTAAACACTTGTCATGATATTATCACTAGCCAAGTCAATAAACTTCATGTATATACTATAGTAATCTCATCATTTTAAGCAAGCCAACTTTTAACCTTTGATTAGCTTATAAGAACAATTCAGTGCTTAGTTTAGCCAAGCTATACAGTTGATTTGGCATTGAAGATTCATTAACTAGCTTTGATTCTCATTGTTATTTCTTCTTGGAAACATTGCATTCCAAACACTTACAAACATATCTACTGTAAACACACAGTAATCTAAACCTTAATTCCTTTCAACAGTAAACTGAATTTCATAAATGACTTATAACAATTTCATCTTCTCGAACACAATTAGGCATTACAACATTTCTTATCTCATGTAAATAATACTCTAATCATACAGATCTAACCTATAAGTCTCATTCGACATTATCAAATCACAGAAACCTACACATAATGATCAGTTAGCACCACATACCAACAACATGCTCGAGATTTATATTATACATATTTCTAGAATCGGAAATAGGGAGAACTAGGGAGATGAACATTCGACAATTTCATTGGGAACAACCCTAGTTTCATTTTTCTTGAATTCAAAATGTTTGAAAAGCCTCCTGGGGAAAGGAATCCAAGAGAGAAACCCATACCTTACTGTAGAATTGAATCTATGAAGATCACCTTGTTCTTTGCATGAAAATCTTGAAGAATTGCCTAGAAATTGCCTAAGGAGAACCGAGAGTATTTTTCTGTTTTTTTTTTCTTACTTTTGTTCACTGTTTTTCAGTCGTGAGAGACTACTGGATAAACGTGAGTGTAAATCTTAGGAACTGAATATTGACTAATTCAACTTAGGCTAATTAACTTAATTAAATAAATCAATTAGCTAATTACCAAAACGCCCCTCCTAAATTGACTAAAAATAGGAGAACATTGACTTAGCCAAATTCTGAAAATTTGCTAAGGGTGTCGGTTTTGACCATGAATATAAATTAATTAATTAAGTTGCTAATTTAATTAATTAAGTGACCTAGGGTAGTTACTAAAGTACCCCTAAGTCATTAGGACCATAACCAATCTCTTTGGACCATCCTAGGTTAGGTACTAGGATGTTTCTTTAGTTAGCTACTCAGCTAGTGTCACCCGGTTAGGTCTTAGGATTTAGGGCACACTAGTTAGCTCATTTTAGTTAGTCCTAGGTTAGTTAGCTAGTTAGGTAAGTTAGCTAGAGTCTAGGATTAGTTAGGAAGCTCGGCCCCATGTGGCTTGACCCAACGCGTGCCGTCCACCTAACCGCCCTAATCGAATCTGTTGGGCTTGGTCGCTTGGTCTCTCGGATGGTAGCACATGTGCTTGCACATGTTCTTGCACATGTGTTGCCATGCACTTTCCTAACCGTGCACTTTATAGTTGCACTTGGAAAGTTCACTTCTTATCCAAAGAATCCTCAGTATGTCCTTGGGCACTGCTTAATCTACATAATCATTTTAAATGATCATGTGCTATGGTACCTAGGTTTGACACTTGGATGCCTCGTACCTAATGTGTCTAAGCGATGAAATTAAAAAATTTAGCTTAGGTCTTCATTGCAGGTACAGTTCCTTAACAAGCTTGGATTGGAGCATTTGAACATCAAAGTGTATTTTAACTTACTTGTTAATACATAGAAATTGGCTAACACCCTTAAGCCAATATTCTCTAACATGCCCAATATTACTCAATATTGGTCATTGGGATGCCTATGTACCCCAATACACATTTTAAAAACCTAATAGACTCTTCACTAGACAAGTACATTTTTTGGAATGTTACATTTCCACCCCATGAAAAGTTCGGATGATTTCACCAGCTTGAGTTGTAAATATTGCCATAGCCTTGGTGATTACCTCCTCGATGAGCATTACCCACAAAATGAACCAATTCTGGGTTTGCCCCGCATAACTCAGCACTGTGGTCTCCCCCTTCACACACCTCACACCAAGTGGGTGATTGGTGAACCATTTTAATTAGGGCTTGTTGTTTTCCGATTGACATGTTGCTGAAATGGGTGTTCATCATGTTCTGCATTGATGTAACATGAGCAGACAATGCTGTGACTCCATCCATCTCCAAAACTCCGGTAGTCTTCTGTATGACCGTTTTCACTCCTCCGCCATTCCACTCAGGGTTAACTTGTCAAATTTCGTTTAGCAATGTAAACAACTCAGCATATGTCTTTTCCAAAACTTGTCCACCTGCAGTAGGATCAAGTAAAATTTTCGTGTTTGGTTCCAACCCCTTAATGAAGGTATGGACCAACACTTCGTTAGCTTGATGATGATGTGGGCAACTTAGAAATAGCGATTTAAATTTGTCCCATGCTTGGTACAAATTTTCTCCCCCTTTCTGACAGAATATTAGTATGCCGCTTCTCAGTTTTACTTTTTTACCATATGGGCAAAACCATATCAAGAATTTTCGTGCTAGATCATACCAAGTTGTTATAGAATTAATGGGCTCAGAAATCAACCATCTTTTTGCTTTCCCAAGCAGAGAAAAGGGAAATAAGGTGAGCCACACATAATAAGAGTTCACTCCCGCAGGAGTGTACGTGTCACTGATCTTGAGGAAGTTTAGTATATGCACTCGCGGATCCTCATGAGATAGCCCACTGAACTGCCCATTCGTGTGCAATAGTTAAACCATAATCTGCTTCAATTCAAACCTTCCACCCGCTGCTGACTTTAGAATACTTGATGTAACATTGTTGGTTTGTGGGATTGTCACATCCCTTACTTTCATTTCTTCCATCATCACCGGGGGTTCCTGTTCTTCCATCCCTTGTGGGTTTCTAGGTTCTCTGTCCATGCAAGGACCGAAAAGGTTTTGCCTTCTTTTCCTTCTACGGTAACGAACAAATCTTTCCGGTTTCGCTAAAGGTTCCACCAAACCCTGATCGTCTTCTAGTGTGAGAACTTATCACAACCTGCACAAAGGAGGAGCCAAGATCAAGTTGTCAACAATTATTGAAATGAATCATATACTCATAAACTAGATATCTTCCAATTTAGAATTCCCCGGCAACGACGCCAAAGACTTTTTGCTTCCAAAAGTGCACGCAAGTGCACGTGGTCACTCAAGTAGTAATAGACTCCTTCAAGTCTAATGTTCTTACCCAAGGGAATTCAAATCAACAAAAAAAAAACAATTTACAGCGACTATATAAATTCACCCAAACATTAATGAAATTGAGAGATTTAGTTACCTACTATTTCAACCTTAAATAAAATTATCTAATTTAAAGATAACAATGTTTTTAGCAAAGAGACTCCGCAAGTTAGAGAGACATCCCAGGGTTGTAGCTTATTCGAATTCCAGTTTAATGTGCTTCTATTTCAAAGTGCATTGGGTTAAGTTGTTGTGGGTTGGCAAGATTCAATTTACGATTATAATCTTTTGACTTCTAATCGCCTACCACTATGGACCACCTAACTACATCATTGAGCGTGGTTAGGTAGGAATTAGTAATAGCGCATTAAGCATTAATCTTGCATTATCAACAAATGTGGTGTGAAGATATGTATTATTCCTACACAAATCAACCTAGCATTTACTCTAGATTGAACACACTCCTCGCCTTCCTTAGTCTATCTTCTATTCATCTTCCGATTTCAAGAATGTACACAAGGTATATTCTAATGGTGATCACGCAATAGAATAGTAAAGCAAGAATGCAAGAACAAAATAACAATTAACCCCCTTTTCACTAGGAACAACTTCACATTAAACCATCATTCATAGCCATAACCCTAGGAAAAGAGATTTTAGCTCCAAAATCGCCCTTATATTCAAATCCCATTTTTTTGGAAAGTGTATTTTCAATAAAAGACACTTAAACTATTTATAGTCCAACAATTAACACGTGGGAAGACTTTTCTGCCAAGGTCCGCGACGCGGAGGTGTTCCCTGGCTAAATTTTGCATGTAGGAGGAACACTCTCCGTGATGCGGCTCTAACAGGGGAATTTCTTTTCTTCATCAGCATTTACGCCTTCCGTGACGCGTCTTTTTGCGGTCTCTTTCATTGCGTTGGTGAGAGTGCCTTAGCTACACGGAGCTACTTCTAGCCAGTATAATTTCAAGCTTTTCTGACTCTTCTTTTCCACTACTCCATCCTCTACTTTCCGTTCTTCGATCAGTGCCCAAATTCAGCCTCTTTCTCAATAATCTTTGACCTGGAATATCTAATCACATTGGTTAGAGGGTGAAGAATCAAACGAGTTTAAAAGACTTAGACTACTAGACTTCACTGCCAAAAACGTCCTAACTCGGCTAGATTCATGGGATAAAAATGGTTGCTAGGCATACGAATATGCCTAAGATCAGTGAGTCATAGGATAACCTTGGTTAGGGAAACTTCAAAGGTAATGAGTTCACGGTAAGATTTTATGAAGTTCACTGTAATGTTTCTTGAGTTCACTGTAAAGTGGTTCTTTGTGCTAAAATTATGGAAGTTCTATTTTATGTGATAAATGATGATTAATATGTTTTTTTTACTTCTATATTCATGAAGGTTTTACTTAATTAGCAAGAAAACCTATTTTTATTAAAATGTCCTCTTTTGCATATTTTTGCATAATGCCATAATTAGTACAATACTTGTACTAACCCCATACTTCTCTTTTATACTCTATAAGTGTAGGTTGGAGGCAAGTTGAAGATTAGAAGGCAAGCTTGGGAATTGAACCTCTCAAGACTAAGTATGTCCTCATATATCCGAGGGCATAGTCTTTTTTTCTTTAGTTTCTACTATTAAGACTTATTATGTATTTTCATTCAACGTAAAGGGTCGTGTCCCTAAGATATTTAAGTTGTCTTTAAGTTGGGTTGTGAGGATGAGACTACTCTTTAGCATTTATAAAATATATTTCTTTATTATTATTAATATCATGAAAAGTATTAATTCCGCACTACTTTTCATGTTTTATGTTATGAATGATAGCTAAGAGGCTAGTACAAGACCTCTGAAATGTTAAGTACGCCTTGCTACGACCAAAGGGTTGCCCCTTTCTTCTAGGGTGTACTTTCGGGTCGTGACAAACGTGGTATCAGAGCATAAGGTTTTGGAAAATAGTTTAGGATCCAAAGTCTCACAAGCCACGTCTAGTATAGTCTTGTTCATCGGTATGAGTCACGACACACCCATGAGTGAGAGGCTATAAGGTTATAGAAGTGTAACTTTCTTCAATATTCTAGTGTCGTGCCTCAGAGTTAAGTTTTATAAGTTGTCTTTCTCAACCTCTTCTCTTGTGTTTATATGACACGAATACAAAGAGGACAACCGCTAGGAGGGAGGAGGAAGGATTAGATAATGAGAGAATCCCTCCCCGTGGTGAGCAAGTCCCTATAGTTGGCCAAGAGGATGTGAATGAGGTGGTTCCCCCTCCGGAACCTCAAGGACCTCAAGTGCTCCAAATGCCTCCAATGCCCCAAGGTCCTCAAGTTCCCTATGTTGAGGGGGATATGACTAATGCAGAGTTAAGGGCTTCCCTTGTGGATTTGACCCGACTCATGATAACTCAAGATCAAGTCTTCACTAATCATTTGGTTGCCCAAGCTAACAAAGGATGTTGACCTCAACTTAATGCAAATACTCCCGCTTCTGGAATTTTGGATTTCAACAGGATGAACCCTCCTACTTTTCATGGTACTAAGGTAGATGAAGATCCACAAAGCTTCATAGATGAGGTGTTAAAGGTGGTGGATGCGATGAGTGTGACTCCTAGAGAGAGAGCGGAGCTAGCCGCTTATCAACTCAAAGATGTGGCTCAAGTGTGGATTGAGCAATGAAGGGATGAGAGACCCGTAAGGGATGGTCCGGTAGATTGGTAAGTGTTCAAAGAGGCTTTTCTTGATAGGTTCTTTCCCTTAGAGTGGAGGTAGAATAAGATGGTGGAATTCATGAATCTTAGTCAAGGGGGAATGAGTGTGAAGGAGTACTCTCTCAAACTCACCCAACTCTCTAAGTATGCCCCAACCATAGTAGCCAACCCTAGGGCTAGGATGAATAAATTTGTGATGGTGGTGTCTAGCTTGGTGGAGAAAGAGTGTCGTGCGACAATGATCCTTAATGATATGGATATCTCTAGGCTCATGGTGTATGCTAAACAAATTGAGGAGTCCAAGATTAGAGAGATAAGGCAAGAGGGGAAGAAGACTAGGTCGGATGAACAAAGTAAACAAAAATATAAGAAGAGGTTCTATCATCAAGAGTCTTCCATGGGGAACAAGGATAGGGCTCCCAACCAAAATTCCTGAGGTGGCCATACTTTTGAGAGGTCTAGGTGTGCTACTTGGGGAAAACAACACTTGGGTAAGTGTCTTGCCGGAACGGATGGTTGCTTTGGGTGTGGTAATAAGGTTCACAAGATGAAGGACTGCCCTAACCTCAAAGCATAAGGGAAAGAGGTCGACCAAGCCCCTAGTGGTGGTCCAGATCCTAATGTTTCAAGGAAGAATCATTTCTTTGTACTCGGGACTATGTAAGGAACTAATCTGGAATGAGAGCCCCGGTAAGTATTAATTCCTTACGCTTGTTTGGTTTTACTTTAGATGAGTTTATATTATGTTATCTCTCATATTTTCATGCCTTCATGTTAAATTTCTTGAAAGATGAATTATTGAATTTATGCATGCTTCACTGTGAAAGTTTTGGTACTCACTATAAGAAATTTCAAAATTTGACTAAATTGCCTTTTCATGATTTGTAGTTTCAATGTGTGTAGAACTGATGTGCATGAGCATGTTTAATGTTGGATAAGGTAGTTCCTCCATAAATGAAGAAATTAAGTGTGTGCTTTGAATTGTGGAAATAGTTCCAAAAGAGTTGCATGTGTTGCTAAAATGCATATCAATGTGTAGTCATGTTACTTTCTAAGTTGGTGCATTGGCGATGAATGTTTTGACCTTGATGTGATGTGTTATATGCTGCTAGTTGACTCCTTGATGTCCTTAAAAATGTTCATTGTCATTCCAGGACGAATGTTGTTCCAAGTGGGGGAGAATGTAACACCCCTAAAATAAACTAGGTAGAACTAGAGCTTCACTAGTGTTTCATGAGTTAATAATGTGTTTAGCTAATTTTAATGTTTTATATCAGCTTGGTAAGTTTGGAGTTCAAACGTCAAGGGACGACCAAAACGTTTGACGACTAGTCGTCAATGTGCTTGTATGTGTGTCTATGTTGTGTGTTGTGGTTTTATGCCTTGGTTGAGTGGTTTTAGTGAGTCAACGTCAAAGTACGTGTTACACTCGAGGCTAAAGAACCCTAATGAAAGTTTGTTGGAGGTGTTGGACAAGAAGCCAAGACAAAAGGGACAAGCCTTAGCCAAAAAGCCAAGGCTGTCCCAAGTTGGCAGCTCACTGCCTCCATGTCCACGGACCAATTCACGGCCAGTGGAGTTGACCACGGTCTGTGAAGGAGGTAGTGGACCTTAATTTGTCCCTTGGAGACTTGTCAAGGCAAGGGATCAACTGCCTCAAGGACCACATCCCATCAAAGGGGTCGTGAACCACCTTCACGGTCTGTGAAGGTGGGCGTGGTCCCTGGGCGGGCTGACCAAAATTGGGATTTTCAAATTTATTCTATTTATGTTTTATTAATTGGGGTTGATTTTAAAAGTTTTATATCATTAAATATAATAGTTTAAAACCTTAAAACCCTCCTTTAACTTATATTTCAAAAACCCCAAATCAAAACCCCTCCTTCAAGAAAAACTCTCTCAAAACCCCATTAAAGCTAGAACTCAAGGAAGGGCTAGAAGTGAAGGTTTTGAACGTTTTATTCATCAAAATTTCGTGGGATTCTTCTCATTGAGGTATATTAGTCGTACTTGAACCTTCTTTCATTCAAGGAGCCATTTTTAAGAGATATCAAAAAGGGTTTTCAAACTTCAACTTCTTCTATCTTTGACTCTACGCATGTGTCTTTGCATGAAAATGTTTTAATGATTGAAATAAGTTGTTTTTAGTGTTAGTTGATGACTTTAATGTCAAAACCCCAATGAAACCTTGCTTATGCTTATTATAAACTTTTGGCTTATGAAATGAGTTTGTTGCTTTTATCTAGACAATGTTAGAGTTGAGTTTCTTATGATGTATTTTGGGTTAGCTACTGCCTATATACGCTTTATTATGTTGTTTTGGAGAAATATTGATGAAACGCGGTGAAATCTTGGATGGAGTATGTAATACTCCGAAAATTCCCTGAATTAGACTAGAGCTTAATCTATTTAATAATAGTTCAAATGATATTTACAGACCTATATTAATGTAATAAACTCATTTAGAAAATGTTAGAGCCTAAACGACAAAGAAAGACCTTGACGTCCGGAAACTAGCTAATTTGAACTAGTTAACGTCCCTATGTTTGGTGAAGGTTTCAAAGTGTCAAATAAAGTCCAAAACATGTAAAAAGACTTCAAACAATAAATATGTAGTACAAAGAATCCAAACGTATGGTAACGACACCCCATGGTCCACCCGAAGGTTCCTTGAGGAGGACTCCAACATGGGTAGGAAGGCTGCCAAAGCAGCCTGCGCAAGCAAGAAACAAGGGGCTGCTGCGCAATGTGCAGCCCACACGAGGTTCACTGCCTCAAGATTTGGGAGGCAGCCTCCCGACAGGGATCTGTCACGAGACTCACTACCTCAACCCACAATTCAGAAAAAAAAGGGAATTGGCCCCGCGACGCGCAGCCACTTCCCAGATTCGTTAAAGTCGTATTTTTTTTGTAATTTAACTTCATAAAAAGACTCATTAAAGTGAAGGGTCTTTTGTGTATTTTTAAGGACGACTATATATTGATTATAGGTCAGTTTTAGACCACTTTTTACACACTTAAACCAAATCACATAAATTTATCTTATCTCTCTCAAGAACGCTCTCTTTTTCAAACTCCATTGAATAAAAAGAAGATCTTAAGGAAGAAGACGAAGACTTCAAGATTTTCTTCCAAAATTCATGGATATTTCGTCAATAATGTATGGTTTTTTCACTCTTGGGATTCCTTTCCCCAACAGTTCCTTTCAAAGATCATTTTTCAAGAATTCAACTCCTAGGGTTTTTACTCTACAAAATGGGTTTTCTTCCTAACTCTAAATTTATGACTATCGATGAAAAATAATGGTTTTCCATGGTTGATCTAGTATATATTGTCGAATGTTTTACTTGAAATGCTTGAATTTCGGGTGTAGCATGTTCCATATCAAATAGATGGTTTCGAATGGGGTATATCTACTACTTGGTAACATGTAATTGTTGGGACTGGGACTATGACTTTAATGAACTCCTAAATGACCCTTCCCTTATTCTATTACGAATTAGTCTTTTTTATGAGTTGAAGAGTTATTATTGAGTATGCTATTGATTATTTCACTATGTTGTTGGATGGTGGTTGTATATTTAATATAAGTTCTGGAATAAGGATCTTGGAAGCAAAAGGTAAGTCTTCTGAAGTCGTGATTACTTTGTGATATTATGTTAGACTTTAAAAGATATTACAATGCTAATGAAGTATGTATAATGATGCTAAGCATATATGTTGGGCTATGAATATGTTAATTTGTGAGATCATGATAAGAATACGAAAATGCAAGTTTATGATATTCTCTTGTATGTTGTACACAAGATGATTTATGATATGTTAATCTCACAAATGAAGGGTTACGATGAAAGGAAATTCTCATCTAATCCTAAATAGCTTATGATCATGTTTATACAAGGAGTTAATCTCCTATGACCTATGGTAATATTTATGAATAAATGGAAACTTAAACATTATTCACAAAGGGATTTAATCTTAGAACCGATGGAGTAGATATGAGAGGTATCCCTTCCCTAGTTGGAAGGTAGGTTCACAATGACTCTCATGAGATAGAGGCTGCCATGTAATGTGGAACTATGGGTCTGTAATATATATCCTAGTTCTTGAACTATGTTGCCACCATATGATACTAGCTAGAGGATCCACCTAGAATGCTATAACATGTTTGATTCTACTTTGGCCGGTAGACCACCTTCTTTCGGTGTGGGGTTTCATGACACCACATTTCATGTTTAACTGACATGGTCTAATCTCTGTTAAGGCGAATGTTCCCTCAAGTAAAACGAATGACAAGTAAATAGACGTTGACTAGGGTGACTTGAAGAGTCTACTTAGTATAGGTAGGGATGTGGGACTCTACCTCAAGTTGACTCTAAGGGAAGTCCTAGGAGATTATTCTTATGTAATATGATAACATGAAATTTATGATGCTTATGATACATGTTGTTACACTTATATGAAGTTGGTTACATGAATGAACATGTTTTTGGCCTATATTGCTTTATGAGGTGATGACTACTTGTGTTACAAGTTATATGAAGCAAAGCTTTACTTATGGTCTCATATCTTATCTACTTGGTTGTGTGCTGTTGTGGGACTTCACATGACCATTGCACTTGTAGGTTGAGGATGGGATCATTGTTATGTGTTTTGTATGTTATGTTTATATGATCTATTGAATATGAAATGTTAACATGACTCTATCAAAATATGTCTTTGATTATGATCATGCTTTATTTTAATGAATCCTTAACTTGTATATGTTCTATGGTATGTGCATTGAAGATTTTCAAATGACTTAGCATGCTTTCTAAGAAATGATCCTTTTCATGCAAGTCCTTAAATTTTATGTGCATATACCCATACGTAGTACATGTGGCGTACTAAACCCATTACTTTATATTTTAAAAAATGTAGGTTCCGGCCATTGATGATTAAGAAGGTCGATTGAAGAAGCCTGGAACTCTTTCTCCAAGTGTTGGTAGGTCTTCATGTTAGGGGATGCTATCTTTTCATACTCTAGCTTATGAAAAATTTAGTAGTTATTACAAATACTTTTTATTCTGTTTACGTTCTTTGGATTCTTTTGTATTAAGGCCTATATGGCATATTGACTTTTATTGGCTAAGTCCAGATTGGTACTCTTTAGATAGTTTTTGTATGAGACAACATTTAGAATATCGCTAAGTATGTTTTAATGATTGTTATGTATGAAGTCTAATTATACTTCATATAGTATTAAAAGTTTTTAATTTTTACACAATTTTAACTAATGATATGTTATAACGAATGCTAAGGGCTTGTCTGAGTCCTCTGAGAGGACGACGACGCAGGTCGCGTCTAGGGGGTGCTCTCCGGACGTGAAAAACTTAGTATCAGAGCATGAGGTTAAATATCTTTAGGAACAATATCTCACTGAACCACATTACCTAGTGTCTTGTTCATGGTTGTAAGGCGCACCACAATTGTGGATGAGAGACTATGTGATGATTAGGAAAATTCTCTTTTCTTGGTAATCCTATGTTGTGTCTCTAGAGTTTTGACACTATGTGTCTTTTAGCATCTAATATCTTTGTTGTGGCTATAGGCAAAGAACACAAGAAGTACAATAGCGAGAAGAGTAGGAGAAGAGATTGCGAATGCGGGAGCTACTCCCCAAGGCAATCAAGTTCCTCCTTAAGTGCAAGCTTTTGCTAATGATCAAGTTTTGGTCAATCCTACGGCCATGATGGATGGTGAGGTATGGGCAGCCCTGTTCCAAATGGCCCAAGCCATCACCTCTCAAGCTCAAGCTATTACGGCACAAGCTAACATAGAGGTTGTTCCTCGAGAGAACCAACACGCTAGTACTATGGCTAGCGTTTTGAGAGATTTTACTAGAATGAATCCTCCCATGTTCTTTGGATCAAAAGTTTATGAAGACCCCAAATACTTTCTTGATGAGGTGTATAAGATCTTGTTTGCTATAGGGGTAAGTACTACTAAGAAGGCTGAGATTGTTGCCTATCAACTCAAGGACGTGGCTCAGACATGGTACAATCAGTGGAAGGATAGCAAGGGTTTAGAAGGTGGAAGGTGGTCCCGTGACATGGGAGATCTTCAAAAAGGCCTTTCTTGACAAATTTTTCCCAAGGGGGAAAAGAGAATCTAAGGTGGAGGAGTTCATCAACCTTCGTCAAGGAGGTATTAGTGTTAAGGAATACTCCTTAAAGCTCATTAAGCTTTCCAAATATGCTTGTTCTTTGGTTTCCAGTGCTAGGGATAAAATGAGACGCTATGTAACTGGCGTATCCGAAGAGCTTGAAGAAGAATGTCGTGCAGCTGTGCTTCATGACAATATGGATCTTTCTAGATTGATGGTTCATGCTCAACACGTAGAGGAGAGTCGTCTAAGGAAGAGGAATAGAGAAGCTAAGAAGGCAAGGTCTTTTGAAAGTAGTTCTTCTAAGAGTAGGCTTGATGTTCAAGACAAGCCTAAGTTCAAGAAGAGGTTTTCACTCCAAGTCCCTACAAACTTCTCCAAGAATCGCAATGATAGAGGTTCTAATCCTAAACCTCAAAAGGGGAGAAATGTTGATCCACCCAGACAAAGACCAATTTGTGGTAAGTGTGGTAAGAAACATATGGGTGAATGCCTTGTTGGAACTAATGGTTGCTATGGTTGTGGAAAAGGTGGCCATATGGTGAAAGACTGTCCTAATGTGAGAAGCCAAGGTAAGGGGAATCACCAAACTCAACCAAGCGGTCCGAGATCTGAAGCTCCAAAAAGGAACCTTTTCTATGCACTCAAGGTTAGGGAAGAACAAGACAACTCTCCTGATGTTGTGACGGGCATGTTGTAAGTCTTTTATGTTAATTTTGTGCTTTTCTTGACCCAGGTGCTACCATTTCTTTTGTTACACCTTTGGTAGCTAGGAAGTTTGATGTACTTCCCGATGTTTTGATTTAACCCTTTTCAGTTTGTACCCCAATGGGTGACTCAGTGGCTGGAAAAAGAGTCGATAGGAAATGCCTTGTAATGCTGCCCAATAAAGTCACTCTTGTTGATTTGGTAGAACTTGATATGTTTGACTTTGATATCATCTTGGGTATGGATTGAATGCATGCATGCTTTGCTTCCATAGATTGTAGAACAAGGGTAGTGAAGTTTCAATTTCCAAATGAACCCATTCTAGAGTGGAAAGGGGGAAATTATATGCCAAGGGGTCAAATCATTTCTTGCTTGAAGGCTTGTAGGATGATATCCAAGGGTTGTTTATACCATGTGGTGAGGGTTAAGTACCTAGAATGTGAAACTCCTTCTATCGAATTAGTCCCTATAGTAAGAGAATTCTCAGAGGTTTTTCCTAATGACCTTCTAGGAGTTCCTCCCGAACGAGAAATCCACTTTGGTATTGATTTGTTACCCGATACGAACCCCATTTCTATTCCTCCATATACGATTGGTCCGACTGAATTGAAAGAGTTGAAAATCCAACTCAAAGATTTACTAGACAAGGGTTTTATTCAGCCTAGTATTTCTCCATAGGGTGCTTCGATCTTGTTTGTTAAGAAAAAGGATGGGTCTCTTAAAATGTGTATTGATTATCCCCAACTTAATAAAGTCACTATAAAGAACAAGTACCCTCTCCCTCGGATTGATGATATATTTGACCAACTCCAATGTGCTAGTTACTTTTCCAAGATTGACTTAAGGTAGGGTTACCACCAACTTAGGGTGAGAGGTGAAACTGTTCCCAAAACAGCTTTCCGAATTAAATATGGTCACTATTAATTTCTAGTTATGTCTTTTGGGTTAACAAATGCCCCGATGGAGTTTATGAACCTAATGAATAGAGTTTTCCAAGATTACCTCGACTCATTTGTGATTGTGTTCATTGATGATATTTTGATATACTCCAAGAATGAAAATGAGCATGAGAGTCACTTGAGGTTGACCTTGCAAGTCCTCAAAGAAGACAAACTTTATGCCAAATTTAGTAAGTGTGAATTTTGGTTGAGGTCAGTTGATTTTTTTGGCCATGTTATCTATGGTGAGGGTGTGGAGGTTGATCCGAAGAAGACAGACGCGGTTAGAAATTATGCTAGACCTTTGACTCCTACTGACATAATGATTTTCTTGGGTCTAGGCGGGTATTATAGAAGGTTTGTTGAAGGATATTCGTCCATTGCTTCTCCTTTGACAGCCTTGACCCAAAAGAAAGTGAAGTTTGAGTGGTCGAAAGCTTGTGAGAGAGTTTTTCAAGAGTTGAAAGATAAGATTACCTCCGCTCCACTGTTGACCTTACCAGAGTGTAATGAAGGCTTTGTAGTGTATTGTGATGCTTCCCGAGTGGGCTTCGGATGTGTCCTCATGAAACATGGCAAGGTGATTTCTTATGCTTCTAGGCAATTCAAAATCCATGAGAAGAATTATCCAACTCATGATCTTGAGTTAGATGATGTAGTTTTTGCCTTGAAAATATGGAGACATTACTTGTATGGTGTGCATGTTGATGTGTTACTGAACATAAAAGTCTTCAATATGTGTTTACACAAAAGGAGTTACATCTCAAACAGAGAATATGGTTAGAATTATTGAAGGATTACGACATGAGTGTCCTTTACCACCCTGGCAAGGCCAATGTGGTTGAGGATGCTTTGAGTTGTATGACTATGGGTAGTGTGTCTCATGTGGAAGAAGAGAAGAAAGAACTTGTGAAAGATGTTCATAGGTTGGCTTGTTTAGGTGTGCGGTTAAAAGATTCTCCAAATGGTGGTTTTATGGTCCATCATAACACTGACTCATCATTAGTGGTTGAGGTGAAGTCTAAGCAACACCTTGATCCTCTCTTGATGGAGTTGAAGGAATCGGTACTTAGTAAGCTCAATGAGTCATTCTCCCAAGGGGGGATGGTGTTCATAGGTACCTAGGGAGATTACGTGTACTGGATGTTGAGGATTTGAAAAAACAAATTCTAGAAGAAGCCCATGGTTCTCATTATCCTATACATCTGGGTGACACCAAAATGTATCATGACCTTAGAGAGGTCTATTGGTGGGATGGTTTAAAAAGGGACATAGGAGATTTTGTTGCTAAGTGTCAAAACTTCTAACAAGTTAAAGCCGAGCATCTAAATCGGGTGGTTTAACCCAAATCATGGATGTTCCTACATGGAAGTAGGAAGCAATCAATATGGATTTTGTTGTTGGGTTGTCTCTAACCCGGAGGCAAAATGATTCAATATGGGTTATTGTGGATAGGTTGACCAAATCTGCCCATTTTATTCATGGTAAGTCTACTTATACCGCAGAAGATTATGCATTAATATACATTAATGAGATTGTGAGTCTTCATTGGATTCCTTTGTCCATCATTTCGGATAGAGGTGCACAACAAACTTCTCATTTTTTGGAAGGTTTTTCAAAAGGGTTTAGGTACTTGAGTGAAACTTAGCACCGCTTTTCATCCTCAGACATATGGTCAATCGAAACATACCATTCTGACCCTTGAACATATGTTAAGAGCCTGTGTTGTTAATTTCAAAGGAAATTGGGATGATCATCTACTTTTGATTGAGTTCTCCTATTACAATAGTTACCATTCAAGCATCTCCATGGCACCTTTTGAATCTCTTTATGGTAAAAGATGTAGGTCTCCAGTTGGATGGTGTGAGGTTGGTGAATTGATACGCCCAAATTACACTTTTTCACAGAAGTAGAAGCGGTCGTATCAAGTAAAGAACCCAACAAGTAGGTTGGGGTCGATCCCACGAGGAAAATTGTTTAGACTTAACTTCAATATACAATTACTTCTATTTAGTCAAGTCCTTTCTGAAAGCAGTTAATTAAAGGTTTTTTTTTGTGAAACTAAAAGTGTTCAAATATTTCTACATAAAACAAGTGGCAAGATTAAAAATTTGTTTCTTTATCAAGTGATGAGAGAAACTAGGGTGTAAGTGTTTCCCATAGGTTCATAACGCGGTAATCCTAGCTATAACAATTATTTCCTAGTGTCTTGCATGAAAAGTGATAATTTATGTATCTCTAAATCCTTGGTCCAGAATTTAGAGAATTTCACCCCGTACCTTGGTCCGGCTACGTGTGTCTAAGTTACTAAGCATTACATTTACTTCATATTAAGAATCATATTCGATGTATGACTTAGTTATTACTTCACACCAATCGAAACTATCCTATTAAATAGTGTGTACTAAATCTATGTTGATAATTCTTTTCCTATTAACTACCCTCTTGGTCCGGCAAATAGAAATAGGGCAAGTTCTAACGCGTGCACTCGTTAAAAAGACTTCTAAACGAATGAATTATCAATACATGCAAGAACCTATTCTAGAATTGTTATTTAGCTAGTTTTACCTTGTTAATCACCCATGGTTCCCACAACCCTAGTTGTGGATTTAGTTACCCATGGTTATAAATACACAATTCATGATTGTTTGATAAGAATTCATGTACTTACTTTGATAAGTTTGAAGAAAATCCAGAAATCACACTTGAAATAGCACAATTTACTTGAAAATCGAATCCGAAAAAATGAATAAAATTGCTAAATTGCAAAGTCAAAGCTCCAAGAACAAAAGTATGAAAAATAATAAAAAGTCTAACCCCAAAAACGAGGTTTTGTACCCTATTTATAATAACAAAGTCAAAACTTAAAAGGAGTTCAAAATAAGGAAAGTTTGTCCCAAAATGCATCTTCAATCGACGACCCCTCTTACGGTCCGTCGATGGATCGACAGACCGTCGACTGCTTCCATTGATCCATACTTGGCATCTTCTTCAAGACTTCAACTTTCACCTTCTCTGATCCAATCGACGGACCAACAACACGATCCGTCGATGCACTTATGGTCTGTCAGTGCCTACCGTCGTTCCACACTTAAACTTTTCTCCAACACCGGGTACTGGGGCAGTCTCTGATCACATCGACAATTTTCCAGCACGGTCCGTCAATCAATCGACGGAACATCGATCCTTTTGTAGCCCCACACTTAGTCAGAATTCACCGAGTTTCTTCCAGATGCTCAAACTTTCAGTCGACGTCCACCACTTACGGTCTGTCGATGAGACGACGGGCCATCGATGGCTTCGTAGGTGGTCACTTCTGCACTGATTTCTGCAATCTTCTCCATTTCCATTTTGGATAACTTTCCTGCAAAACACAGATAAAAATACATTAAAATTACTACAAAAAAGGACCTAGACACACACTAAACTTAAGGAAAAAGCATTGAAAGTACCGTGAGACCACGGTACATCAACACACTCAACTTAAATTCGTTGTTTGTCCTCTAGCGATGCACTATGACTCACCACAACACATTTGTACAAAAGTACTCTCTTTTTAATCTTTCACAATCATATGGCTATCAATCCCGATTTGTTTACTGCTTTAGTGCATGCTTTTACTCTTAGGCTCATTAAGTTCCTTCATTTGGATCAGACCATGACATAAACTCACCACGCATCGACACCTCTCCTATTTTATCTCTCACCAAGGTACCAACTTTCCAATAATGCAACTAGTGCCCTCACTTCAAAAACAATATCCTCCTTTTTCACACAATGATTTCAAATTTGAGTATGAGAATTATATTCAACACTCACGCTCAAAACAACTTCAAACCTAATTGATACTTGTCGCCATAGGCTTGCCCTTATTTTCACTGCTTTAAGTTCACTATATTAGACTCTTAGGATCACGATAGGACTTTCTTGGCATTTAACATAGGCTCAGGGTCAAGAATGATACATATGGATACATTTAGTGACTTGTTGCCTTCCTTAACATTATACCTAAGCGTCCTACCTCTTTTATTGTATATTATGCCCCACTTTTCTTTTCTTGAAATCTTTGCCTTGTTTTCTCCTTTCTTTCCTTTTTTGCGGAAGTGACTTTTACTTCTTTTCCTTCAACACCCTCTTTTTTTTTAATTTTATTTTGACTAAGTCACTTCTCTTGCACACTGTTTCTTTTCTTTTTCCACATTACTCTTTTCATCCCCTCTTTTCGGGACATTACTCATAATAGACACTCTCAACTTATGGCTTTGCCATGAGTGAAGGTACACAATACCCAATGTTGGGTCAGGGCCAAGACGAGGTCAGTTTCTGCATTAGCCACCCTCAATTTATGCTTTTGGCCTAACTTGAGGTGCACATGTCCAAGGAGGGACCAGAGACAACACATTATACCCAGGGAAGACAATTTGGTGTAGAAAAGAAAGATCTATTTAAAGCTCAAAAGATTTGGATCAAAAGGGGATCGATTCATTTGGTTTTCTTTTATTTAGGCTAAACATTGGCTAATTTGAACAAGGGCCTATGATCCTTTCCTAAATGTCTAACACAGATTCCTTTTTGCTGGACTAACCGGGCAAGTTCTAGCTAGGTAACAACGGAGGAACAATCAAATTTCCTCATACTCTGTTGACATTTTAGTACCCTATCAGATTATCAGACACCTAGTTTGAGTTGTCGATTTGAGGGTCATGCAGTAGTGCAT
This sequence comes from Solanum sitiens, assembly GCA_016801875.1. NCBI lineage: Eukaryota > Viridiplantae > Streptophyta > Magnoliopsida > Solanales > Solanaceae > Solanum > Solanum sitiens. The sequence continues at coordinate 240,691 of JABWTJ010000816.1, forward strand.
CTCTATGTCATGCTTGATTCCAAAATGTTCAACATTGATTAGACCTAATCCATGCAAGCATTGTTTCTAGAACGGGATATCATTTATATTTAGACATCATGCTTCAGATTTCACATACTTTGTACAAGATACTAACATGCCGGTTCAACAGTAAAATAATCAGTCTCTTGAGGCAAAAGAGGCAAACGAACACAAGCAAGAAAACGACCAAGAGAGGATCATGAGTTGGGATAATAAGACTTCACCCTAACACTCACTTTCCATTTACCCCACCCCCAACAAGAAAGCATAAAATTGTCCCCAATGCATAAGAAATATAAAAACAAGGTGGTAGGTGAAGCAAACCTGAGGAGCATCGCGCCGAAGATCAACAAGCAGGCGGGTCTAGTTGCCCAGAACCCGCTCCATCAGTAGTAAGGACACTATCAGTAGTGTCCGCAGCAATGTCCGCACCCTCAGTGGTGCTCCACTCACCGGCCTCTAATCTGGAGCTAGACGCCCTAGCAGCTAACTCATGATCCCTCATCTGCCGGTCCTCCTCATCAATCAATGAGGCTCTCCTCGCAGCCTCCATATCTAAGCGCTCCCTCTTCCTAGACCGAGCTCCCTCACCCTCACTAGTGTGGCTGGAATGGTGCCTCTAGGCACACTCACGTGGCAGAGGCGGTAATGCAGTGGTAGTCTGGAATAGTGCAGTGAGTACCATATCCTCCACAGGCTCCGCAGGTGCAGCCTCAGGCTCGGGTACCCGCATGTCAAGTATCGCATCCATGTCTGCCCGCTGACTCGCCACAGCCGCCTGAAGATCGGTCAAATCAATGGTGCGGGATGGGCATACAAGTACCCGCAACTCAAAAGCATCGAGGCGCTGGTGGACTTCCTGAATCCGCCTCTCATTCTGCTACGCAACCTTCTTCTACATCCGGTCCTCAGCCTCGACAATGGACCTCTGCATCCAAGGCTGGATGTGGTGCAACAATGTGGCCATCTGGGCCTCTAGCTTCTGGACCCTAGCAATCGGGACTAGTGCTGCTGATGGTGGTGTAGATCGGGAGGAACTCGGTGCTCTGCTAGTGCCCGGGGCAGACTCAACCGGGGTGGTGTTGGTATGATCTAAAGCAGCATGATCAACCCCTTGGGCTTGCTCTACCGTCTCTGCGAGGTTCTCACCAAGTGGCTATACATCCAATCGAGGCCCTCTGTTTGGTGCCACCTCATTGGTCTCATCCCGGATGAGACCTATGTCCACTGTCCCTGTAGGATTCAGGGAGGACATCTATGTGCCAAATGGGCACTCCAGCAGCCCTGCACAACTGAAAGATCATACAAGTAAAAGGGTAAGTGGTCAAGGACTTAAAAGCCCTCTCATGGATGACAGATAGCAACAGCCTCGAAAAATCTATCTTGAACCCAACGATCATACCAGCTACCAATACCGCTTTATCCCACGTAAGTATGTTGTCTGCAGTAGTGGGGGATAGACGGTGGCGGACCAAAAACCAGATGAACGTGACTGCAAATCTGAGTTTGGCCTTCTTGATGAAGCCTCTGGGATGCAAAACCCAGTCTGCGCCCTCATTGTGTAAGGATATGTGATGGGCAATCCACCTTTTGGTGGTCTCTCTCAGATTCTTGTCGCGCATGAAATGACCCTCCTTGACCACATTCCTCCTATAGTCAAACTCGGCTGTGAGGGTAACCATATTGGCATCGGTGTTAGTGCCATATAGGAAATGGCGAATGGCCGGCAAAGAGATATCCACTGGGAAACCATGGACTCGAACCTCAGTGAGTGGTGGCTATTTGGGGGGGTTAGACCGCCTATCCAACTGACCTTGGAGAGTCTATACATAAGAAGCGTAGAACTCTCGCACCAACTCCTCACTGTATTTCCCCACACTCCTGGCCATCCAATTGAGCTCGTGGCTGGTGAAAAGAACATGTATCGGAGAAATAATGTGTAGAATCCCTGTAAGAACCTGCCGCTCAACTGTCAGCGTCCGGGTCATCACCCCCTTATCATTGAGCAGCCTGGCGTCCCTGTAGATTTGGTGATGCCCCTCTACGCACCACCGGTTAGGCTGATAAGCAACCGGTGCAGGGTCATCATGTTGGATGGCTGGAGCAGACTCCGAACTCTGGGTCTCATCAGACGAGGTAGGGTGTGAAGGTGCATCAGGAACAGGGGCACCGTGTGAACAGGAACCAGAGGCAGTGGCCCCATTAGACCCTGTAGAGTGGGCCGACTCAGAACCAGAAGCCTCCTCAGAGCCAGACGCTCCCTCAGAACCTGAGGCAGACCTAGACGGTGTGCCAGTTAGTGTGCGCTCCTCATCAGACTTGGAGGCAGTGACTACGCCAGACGCCAACTTCTTGGGCGTGCCCCGAGTGGCCCTAGCAGCTTGTCTCAGTGTCTGGGTGCCTGGTGTCACGTATTTGGGATCACGGTCATCATCGACGAGCCAATCATCCGGCATGAAGGGGCGACAGACTTGGATCATCCTCTAGAGTAAACAATATCAGGCTTGGGGGCCATCGGTACCTGAAAAGGAGAGTTATTAATTTTATTGTAATCATCCTACACACTCAAAAGAAACAAACACAAAATTTGGAACACAAAACACAGTGAAGTGTAAAAATGCAGAACTGAACAACGGGCACTATCGACGGTCCGTCGATAGGGTCTATCGGTGGACACTTAACACATTTCAGAAGTTATAAGTCCACAGAAGTTGCAGTTAGAAACGACGGGCGTGCAGAACGGCCCGTCGATGAATCGACGGATCGTAGTCCACTTTCGTCGTTGGACAATTAGAAAATTTTAGAAAGCTTCAAAGAACAGGGTTGCAGTTAGAAACGACGGACATGCAGAACGTCCCGTCGATCAATTGACCGAACGTAGTCCACTTCCTTCGTTAGAGAGTTAAGAAAATACGAGGTGCAGGTATCGACAAACCCCATCAACGGTCCGTCGATTGACCGACGGTCCGTAGACGGGGTCTTGTGCTGTCAGTCAGAGACATATTTTATTTGGCAAACATTATATGCACCCCCAACTGGACAAATTCAAGCATAGTAGGACAAACATCTTTCAATACCAATTGGCAAACAACTTCGTCATTCCTAGGGGTTCGATTATTCAATTTTCGATCCTAGAATCTAAGAGTCTATCAATCCATAAGTCGGAAAACAACAATTCAAACACATTCCAAGTTCATGTAATCATTTAGCACCCCCAACCCATTCATTTACCATCATTCTAAGGTTCAAGGACTCCAATTTTACAAGTTAATCATGCAAGGTTGTCCCTAAGTCAAGACCCACATGCTAGCAATTCATTTTCCAAGCAAATGACATGAAATCAGTGAGTAGATGAGAAGTACCTACTTGTATTCTGTAGTGGAGTGAGTGAAATGGCAACAACAACCGACAAGCCCGCCTACGAACATCGACCGGAAAAATGCTTGGATTGGATGGGAAATTGGGGGAGTAGGGTACTGGGATCTTGGAGAAGATGAGAGAATATGAAATTACAAGGGAGTTTAGAGTGAATTAATGTGGGAGTTGATGGAGGAGAGAGGGAATAAGGGGAGGGAAACGGTTGGGGGAGAATTTGAAAAGGTGTGGAGCGTAACTGAAAGGGTAATTTTAATATATAGCCGGTAGGGTCAGGTCGGGTCATGTGTTCTGGGGAACTAACGATTCCCCGTCGATGGAACGTAAGTCAATCGATGGTCCATCGACTGCTCTGTCGATTGTGCCCTAACTTAAACAGTATTGAAAACCTACCTGGGATCCACGGACATCATCGACAGTCCGTCGGTTGGTCCGTAGATCAGTGCACCAGACCATTTTCTCGTGGTTTGGTCCATGCACATTGAGCACCCAATAAGCCATTCTTTTCATGTTTTCTGGACACTTTTTAGACACGGACCCTAAACTACTCCCTAGCCTACAGACTTAAAAGAAATAAAATAAAATTCACACATGACATTGAGTAAAAAAAAAATGAAATAATGCAACTATTCCTACAAAGACAAGAAAAAGCTATTGTTGGCAAGAGGATACACATTGGGTTGCCTCCCAATCAGTGCTTGATATAACGTCGCGGCACGATGCAAGACTCTTGATTACTCAGACTTCATCAAGATGATATGCCTCAACCACTTCATTAGCATTTTCTGCATGCCCAAGGTATATCTTGATTCTTTGCCCATTAACCGTTAACCTTGCACCCTCCTTGTTCTCCAACTCAACCGCGCCATGAGGGAACACTTTAGTGATCAAGAATGGACCAGTCCATTTGGACTTGAGTTTGCCCGGAAACAAGCGCAACCTAGAGTTGAACAAAAGCACAAAGTCCCCAACCGCAAATTCGCGCTTCTCAATCTTTTGGTCATGGCACTTCTTCATATTTTCTTTGTAGAGGGCTGAACTTTCATATGCCTTCAAGCAAAACTCATTAAGATCATTCAACCCATTTAGTCTCTGTTCTGCTTCTTCATTCCAATCCATCTTCAGTTTCTTCATCGCCCACATGGCCTTGTGCTCTAACTCAACCAGTAAGTGATAAGCTTTTCCATATACAAGTTGGTAAGGAGACATACCTATGGTAGTCTTGTATGCTGTCCGGTAGGCCCAAAGAGCATCATCAAGCCTCCTTGACCAATCCTTTCTACTAGCATTCACCGTTTTTGCCAGAATTTTCTTGATTTCACTGTTTGACACCTCAACTTGCCCACTAGTCTGTGGATGGTAAGGAGTGGCTACATTGTGGACAACCCCATATTTCTCCAATAACCCTTTGAACAACTTGTTGCAAAAGTGGAATCCCCCATCACTAATAATTGCCCTAGAGCCGAATCTGGAAAATATGTTCTTTTTCAAGAACGCGGTGACACTCTTCCCTTCATTGTTTGCAAGTGCTATGGCTTCCACCCATTTTGACACATAATCCAACGCCACAAGAATATATTTTATCCCATGAGAACTCACAAACGTGCCCATAAAATCAAAGCCCCATACATCAAACAACTCAATTACTAGAATGGGATTCAAAGGGAGCTCTTTCCTACTCGAAATACCTCCATCTCTTTGGCACTTATCACATGACTTGGCATACTCGTGAGCATCTTGGTGGATTCTCGACCAATAGTACCCACACTGCAAAATCTTATGAACGGTCTGGATACCACTATGATGCCCTCCCACAGGCGAGGAATGGCATGCCTCCAACACACTTAGCATTTCAACTTCCACCACACATCGGCGAATAAGCCCATCGGTACAACTCCGGTATAAGTAAGGCTCATCCCAAAGAACTTTTTCACATCATGCATGAACTTTTCCTTTGATGAAAGGACAAGTCCGATGGGACTATATCACTAGCCAGATAATTTGCAAAATTGGTGAACTATGGAATCAAGTCATGAGAAGCGGCCAATACATGCTCATCAAGGAAAGTATCATCAATTTTAGCCTTTTCACCTGTAACAACCCTAAAAATGAATAAGATAAGAAATGATTAATGTGTCAAGAATGCCTACGATTAGACCAGGCTTCACACGGATTGATGCGCGTAGACCCAGACCTCGGAACCCTTGCTACAGATAAGCCAACTAACTTGGGGAGTTAGTTGAGCTTGGAAAGGTTGGTACCAACCATGTAGGGCTCTCAAATACGAAGATTTAGTCGAAGGAGTCTTTACCGGACTTAAAAAGAGGAAATTTTAAGTTTTGAGGGTCTAGGGGTAAATTGGTCTTTTACCAGGCTAAGGGTAATATCGTAATTACCCTAAATATATAATTAGATATTTATTTAATAAGGTGTAGGGGCAAATTGGGGAGATAGAGCCGAAATTGAGCTCTTGAAGTTAAGTCTTGCTCCACCCAGGTTCGAACCTAGGTGGAAGCAATGAATTTATGTGATTTTTATTTAATCTATTGAATTAATGTAATTAATAAATAATTATTATTCATTATCTGATTTAAAATAAAATAAAAATCAGATTTTTATTAATTAACTAAACCTTATTTGACTAAGTCCTAAACTAGACTCCTAAGCCTAATATAACTCCCACTCTCTCACCTCTATCTCTCAACTCTCACGCTCAATCTCTACCATTCTTTCACATGACATTTCTCTGCCAAAATAAGATACAAAAGCAGAAAAATATACCAAGTTCTTCACACTTGAAGAACTCACACGAAATCACAAGAAAACAAACGTTAATCGCACACTAGGCTAAGGGAGGTTGTCATTCGAGTGGAGTTGATATTGAGGAGGCTTAGACGAGTTCTTGAGTGGAGTTTTTGGGCAGCAAGTTCATGTTTTGAACGTCAAAATAAGGTATGGGTTTTCTTCTCTCTTGGTCACTTTCCCAAGAGACCCCTTAAGGTTCATATTGTTCATTCGAAAACTAGGATTGTTTCCCCGTTTTCATGCCCCTGTCACTAGCTCCCAATGAATCGTAGTTTGGGTATGATTGCTGGTAGATTTAGGTATGTTATGATTTCGTGATGAACATGATTTTGATAGTATACTTGAAATCGTAGGAAAGACAACCATGTATTCGAAAGTTTGTGCAAGTGTGTGTATGTGCGAAAATGTTATTGTGAATAAACTGTGAATGAGGTTTTGATTTAGGCTTCAAGTTTGATGATGTTTTGGTTGTCATTTTACGTGTATAAACCTATGTAAATTGTGATGTTCATTAAAATGGAAGTGGGGATGTTTTGAGTGTCAATAGTTTGGCTAAACGAATCCATGAAATGCACCCAAAAAGTGTTAAATGATCCATGAATCTTCCCAAGTTTTCAAGTGGAAATATTGATGAAAAAAAGTTAAGAAAATGATTAAGTATACACCCAAGAATATAAGTTTAGTTTAGGCTAAACTATAGAAGGGAAATCTGGAAAATTAAATTAATTTAAAGGGGTGAGGCCACCAGGATTCGAACTTGTGACATCACCCGTGTAGAACCTTAATCTCGCAAGAAGTAATGAAATGGGGTTGGGGGGATTCGAACTGGGTCTACTGGTTGGGAAAGGAGAGAGCAACAATTTAAATAAATAAATGGGAGGCGTGGGAATCGAACCCACGACCTCCAGGCAGCGAATGAAAGAAGAAAATTATAGAAAAGAAAATGTGAGGCGTGGGAATCGAACCCACGACCTCAAGGCTGGAAAGTAGAAGGGCGAATTAAATAAGAAAATAAAGTGAGGCTATGGGGGCTCGATCCCACAACCTCATTGCCAAACGCCTAGCTAAGTAAAGTTTAATTAAAAATAAAAATAAGGAGGTTTTGGGGGTTCGAACCCACAACCTCCCAATTCCAGCGAAATAAAGACTAAAATAAAAAGAGGTTGTGGGGGTTTGATCCCACAACCTCTTCGTCTAGGCGAAATGGGACAACAAAATTTTAAATGAAAAATAAAAGGGGTTGTGGGGGTTCGATCCCACAACCCTTCGGCTAAATAAAGGGAAAACCCAAGGAGAAAAATACAGATAGAATGTTGATGTTGGGGCTCGATCTAGGGTCCCAATGTCATGAAGACTAAAAATAAAGTCAAGGAAAAATGTAAGTATTGTCCAAGTGGTTCGAACTTGGGTTCCCTTGCCCAAATTCCCGTATTGATACATAAGTCATACGTGAATTAAATGTTCAAGAATAATGCCACCTACTTATATCGAAATCGAGATCTTGGCATATATACAATATACATAAGTCTTGTACTACATATTCTTAGGAAGATATGAGTCACTTAACGAACTATGAATGAAGCCTCATGGCTTGTATGTATAGACCCATAAGTCTAGCATACGTTTAAAAATAAGTGAACCTAAGATGTATGTAATGAAATGAAGTAACCCTAGAATGGGTTAAGTACGAGTGTAAAACACACTAAATGGCCAAGTGCATTGGCATACGATGAAATGATTATTATGTAATGAAATGACGAAACCCTAGAAGGGTTAATTAAGAGTGTGAAACACATAAATGGCCAAGTATATTGGCATATGATGAAATGAACATTCACGTAAAATGGGGTGAGTAATTATGAAGAGCAATTATGCTAATGTTAATGAATGTGGTGACAACATGATATGAGGCTAATGTAAAAGATGAGAATAATCTCAAATGAGCCTAAGTGATTGTTACAAAAATGTACTCACCTATGAGAGTGTAAAGTTAATGAAGAGACCAGTCTCTACGAACACTCTAATGAAAGTATTGAGATTAACACACTTAATACTAATGATGAGATGATAAATCATCTATTGAGCTATGATGTCCTCATACTAGAAGCCAACTTCCATGACGTATGAGTTGAATGTAATGGAACTTTATACTGAGCACCGATAGACTAGCTATGAGCGGTGATACCTTCTTTTGGGAAGGGCGGAGGTTCACGTAACTCTCATGAGGTGAGACTGTATGGCTTGCCGGGTATGGGTCTCCTTATATCTCCTAGTCTTCGAACCTATACTGCCAATATAGGGATGTGGCGGGGTTAAATTCCCATGTACGCTAGCATGTTTTGGGTCACTTTGGCCGGTGATTCCACCTCTTTTCGGTGTGGGGGAGACACTGGATTTCATGATGCTCACTTGATCTATGTTGGTTAAAGTTAAAGTTCCCAATGAATGAATGAGGTCAGCCCCAAATGATGCACATAATGAAATGAATGATACCAAAGGTGTTAAGTTAGGATAATCAAGAGGTGAGCTAGACACAAGTAATGACACTAGGTTATTCTTGATCATTGCACAACAAACCCGATGAAAGTCTTAAACTACATCCTAGGTATAGATGGTGTTCACACTAGCCTATGAACAAAATGAAATGAAGTACGTATGAATGAATGAAGCAGACTCTGTGTTTGCTAATGAAGACTCCCAAGTTGAGGTCCCATATGTTGAGCCCTCATTTTCGAAAGTCTTAATGCCAAGTCCATGATTCCCAGGTCTCATGGCATATGAAAGAATGTTATAAAAGATGTTATGTGTTGTATCTTATATGATATGTTCTATGTGTAAGATGTTATGTGTTGTGTGCAATATGATAAGTATGATGATGCATGTTACTCTCATGGTATGACTTTCCTAATCAATATTTGGAAAGCTCACTCACTTTCCTAATCCAAATTTTGAAAGTTCACTAACTTTCCTATTCCCAATTTGGCAAGTTCACTGACTTGACTTTCCATAATCATGTTGTTAGGAAAGAGCTATCCTTTCTCATGCATGTCCTTGGTGTGTGCTTGCATATACCTATACTTAGTACAAGTGTGTACTAACCCTATACAACTCTACAATTTTAGGTGTAGGCATAGGTGGACGCTAGAGCATACAGGTTGACGTTGCAGCTGTCCGGACGTGGAGCTTTCATACGGACTTGGTAGGCCCTCATGATTTCAAGGATGTCTACCGTTACTATCTAGCTTAAATATAGGCTTTAGCTAGTGGAGCATGTTCCACTAGTGTTTCTTTCCATTTTTATTTCAGACATTATATTGGTGCCATTTTGGCAATTATACATTTAATACAGTAATGCACTGTTTCTTTCATTTGGTTACCTCTATATTAGATGGTTGATTTGTGAACGCCCATGATGTTAAGTTTAAAATGTTTAGCATGAAATAAGAAAACAAAAAGTTCAAATTTTCCTCTAAAATTAACCTAGATGAAGTAAGAATGACGTAAGTAGGCTTATCTGCGACCTCTAAGAGGTCAACGACGCCAGTCTCGTCTGGGGTCTAGATTCCAGTCATGACAAAGTTGGTATCAGAGCACTAGGTTAAGTTCTGAGAATAATGAGTTCATATCAACCACATTGAGTAGTTTCTAAGTAATGGTAGTGAAATGCACCACTATCCTGAATTAGAGACTGCATGATGCATAGGAAAATTTCCCTTCTTTTGATCTTATCGTGCTTTTCCGAATGTCTGATTTCTTGGTGTTATGAGCGTGTCTAACATCAATTCTTATTGTTTTCAGAGAATGAATACTAGGAGGAACGTTGGTCAGAGGAGAGGAATAGCAGCTACTGGGGGCAACCAGGTTCCACCCCAGGCTCCAGCTGAAGGAGTGGCTATGCCGGTTAACCCAGCTGGGTTGACTGATGTGGAGGTGCGGGCATCTCTGGCTCAGATGGCGCAGGCCATCACTATGCAGGCTCAGGCCATGACTGACCAGGTCAACCGGCTGAATGTTCAGAGGGAGAACCCACCAGTTCGTAGCATGGCAGACAGGCTGAGAGATTTCACGAGGATGAATCCTCCTATTTTCATATGGTCCAAGACTTCAGAGGATCCCTAGGAGTTTGTGGATGAGGTGCATAAGATTCTGGTGGCTATGGGGGCCACAGATACTGAGAAGGCTGAGCTGACTTCCTATCAGCTCAAGGATGGTGCACAGACTTGGTGCAAGATGTGGCAGGATAGCCGAGCTTTGGGCGGAGTTCCTGTCACTTGGGAGCTGTTTAAGATAGCCTTCCTGGAGAGATTCTTTCCCAGGGAGATGAGGGAGGCAAAGATTGAGGAGTTTATCAATCTTAAGCAAGGATCTATGACAGTCAGGGAGTATTCCCTGAAGTTTGTTAAACTATCCAGGTATTCTACTTTCCTTAGTATCTAAAAACAAGGATGAGATAAGTACTGAAGTTTGTTAAATTATCCAGGTATGCTACTTCCCTTGTATCTAACAGCAGGGATGAGATGAGCAGGTTCCTCATAGGAATCAATGGAGATCTGGAGGAGGAGTGTCGGTCTGCGATGCTCCATGATAATATGGACTTCTCCAGGTTGATGGTGCATGTCCAGCAGGTAGAGGACAGCTGCAAAAAGTGGGGTATTCATGATGCTAGGAGGCCTAAGCCTGATGATCAGGCAGGTCCCAGCCATGGAGGCCACATAAAAAATTTTGGCGTCCGTGAGCAGCCTAGGTTCAAGAAGCGGAAACAGAGTTCTAGGAACTCTAATTCTCAGAGGAGTACAACACCTAGAGGAGGCAGACCTGAGCCCAAGAAGGGAATGGAGGTGAGATGCAGCGTCCCAAAAAAAACTGTGCTAAGTGTGGCTGTGCTCACAGTGGAGAGTACAGACAGGGCACTAATGCCTGCTTCGGTTGCGGTAAGAGTGGGCACATGGTTAGAGACTGCCCACAGAACAGAGGTCAGGATGGAGATAATGCTCAGCCTAGGCCTAATCCACAGGGTGCAGCAGCAGCCGAGCCTCCTAAGAGGAACAGGTTCTATGCCCTGAAGGGCAGGGAGGAGCAGGAGAAGTCCGCTGATGTGGTCACAAGTATGCTGCAAGTATTCTCAACTTCTGTTTATGCTTTACTTGATCCAGGGTCTACGCTTTCCTTTGTAACTCCTTTGCTTGCTCTCACTTTTGAGATATTGCCTGAAGTTCTGCATGATCTTATAGTGGTTAGTACACTTTTAGGAGAAAATGTAAGAACTGATAGAGTATACAAGGATTGCCCAATAGTTGTAAGTGGTAAGACTATGTGTGCAGACTTGGTTGAGTTACCCATGCATGATTTTGATGTTATTCTTGGCATGGACTGGCTTCACAGTTGTTATGCTTGTTTTGACTGTCGTAGTAGAGTGGTGAGATTTCGTTTTCTTGATGAAGAGGAGCTAGTATGGGAGGGGTACAACTCGAGTCGTTCTTATCTATTGGTTGCGAACCTTAAGGCTAATAAAATGATGTCCAAGGGGTTATTGTGTCATCTTGTGAGTGTTAATGATTTATATATGACATTCCTTCCATAGACTCAGTGCTTGTAGTGAATGAGTTCGTTGATGTATTTCCTGATGATTTGCCTGGAGTCCCTCCCCCTCGAGAGATTGATTTTGTTATCGACTTAGACCCCGATACCAAACTAATTTCAATTCCTCCTTACAAAATGGCTCCAGCTGAACTCAAAGAGTTGAAGCTACAGTTAAAAGATCTCAGTGACAAGGGTTTCATTCAGCCGAGCATATCCCCTTGGGGCGCTCCAGTGTTGTTTGTGAAAAAGAAAGATGGAACCCTTAGAATGTGTATCAATTATCGGCAGCTCAACAAAGTCACTATAAAAAATAAGTATCCACTTCCCAGAATAGATGATTTGTTCGATCATCTCCAAGGGTGTAGTTTCTTCTCTAAGATTGATCTTCATTCAGGGTATCATCATCTTAGGGTTAGGAATGGATATATCCCAAAGACAGCCTTTCGTACCCGTTATGGTCATTATGAGTTCTTAGTCATGTCATTTGGTCTTACGAATGCACCTGCTGCATTTATGGACCTCATAAACCGAGTCTTCCGTGAATACCTTGACTCTTTCGTCATAATATTCATTGACGACATTCTCATCTACTCTAGGACCAAGGAAGAGCATGAACAACATTGGAGACTAACCTTGCAGGTACTTAGACAACATCAGTTGTATGCCAAATTCAGCAAGTGTGAATTTTGGCTTAGATCAGTGACCTTTCTGGGTCATGTTGTGTCCGATCAGGGCGTGGAGGTGGATCCCAGGAAGACTGAGGCTGTGAAGAACTGGCCAAATCCTCTTACTCCCACTGACATCCGTAGCTTTTTAGGATTGGCTGGTTACTACCGCAGGTTTGTGGAGGGCTTTTCTTCCATTGCTGCCCCATTGACAGCTTTGACTAAGAAGAAAGCCAAGTTTTAATGAATGGAGACTTGTGAGAAGAGTTTCCAGGAGCTCAAGGAAAGACTCACTTCAGCCCCGGTGCTTACATTGCCTAAGTGTGGTGAGAATTACACTGTTTACTCTGATGCATCTAGGGTTGGTTTGGGTTGTGTTCTTATGCAGGTTGGTAAGGTGATAGCCTATGCGTCCAGACAACTCAAGGTTCATGAGAAGAATTATCCCACTCATGACCTGTAGTTGACAGCTGTGGTGTTTGCACTGAAGCTGTGGAGGCACTACTTGTATGGAGTGCATGTGGATATATTCACAGACCACAAGAGTCTCCAGTACGTGTTCACACAGAGGGAGCTGAATCTACGTCAGCGGAGATGGTTGGAGCTGTTGAAGGATTATGACATGAATGTTCACTACCATCCAGGTAAGGCTAATGTTGTGGCTGATGCTTTGAGCAGCATGAGCATGGGAAGTACATCCCACGTTGAGGATGAGAAGAAGGAGTTGGTGAAAGATGTACATAGACTGGCCAGACTGGGTGTGCGATTGGTTGACTCTACTAGTGGGGGTGTTTCAGTTCATCCTAGTTCTGAATCATCCTTGGTAGTTGAAGTCAAGCAGGGTCAGCATCTAGATCCTGTGTTGATGGAGCTGAAGGACTTAGTGTTGATAAAGATGAATGAGTCTTTCGCTTTGGGAGGTGATGGCATACTTAGGTATCAGGATAAGCTGTGTGTTCCAGATCTGGATGATTTGCGGACCAGGATTGTTGTAGAGGCCCATGGTTCCAGATATTCCATACATCCAGGTTCTACCAAGATGTATCATGATCTTAAGCAGATTTATTGGTGGGATGGCATGAAGAAGGACATTGCATAATATGTGGCCAAGTGTCCTAATTGTCAGCAGGTTAAGGCAGAACATCTTAAGCCTGGCGGTCTGACTCAGATTATTGAGGTTCCAACTTAGAAGTGGGAGGCCATTAATATGGAATTCGTGGTTGGTCTTCCGAGGACTAGGAGACAGCATGACTCCATATGGGTTATTGGACATATTGACAAAGTCTGCCCACTTTATCCCTGTGAAGTCTACTTACAGAGCCGAGGATTATGCGAGACTCTACATTGATGAGATTGTGAAATGGCATGGGATTCCTTTGTCTATCATTTCAGATAGAGGAGCTCAGTTTACTTCACATTTCTGGAGATCTTTCCAGAAGAGCTTGGGCACGCAGGTAAAGCTTAGTACTGCCTTTCATCCTCAGACTAATAGGCAGGCAGAGCGCACCATTCAGACATTGGAGGACATGTTGAGAGCGTGTGTGATTGACTTCAGGGGTAGCTGGGATGACCATCTGCCTTTTATAGAGTTCTCGTATAATAATAGCTATAACTCCAGCATTGGGATGGCACCGTTTGAGGCACTGTATGGTAGGAGGTGTAGATCTCCAGTTGGGTGGTTCGAGGTTGGAGAGTCATCCATTTTGGGTCCAGAGATCATTCATGAGGCCTTAGAGAAGGTCAGAGTGATTAGGGACAGATTGGCTACTGCTTATAGTCGGCAGAAGTAATATGCAGATAACGGAAAACGGCCCTTAGAGTTTGATGTTGGTAACCAGGTCTATCTGAAGATATCACCTATGAAGGAGGTGGCCTATGAGTTGGCATTGACTGCGGAGCTAGCTTCTGTCCATCCAGTCTTTCATGTATCCATGTTAAAGGAGTGCCTAGGTGATCCAGTATCGATTCTACCTGTGAAAGGTTTGGGGGTCGATGAAGACTTGTCCTACGAGAAGGTACCTGTTGAGATCTTAGACAAACAGACCAAGCGGCTGAGGAAATAGGAGATTGCCACAGTAAAGGTATAGGGTGCTACGTGGGAGGCTGAGGCCGACATGAGATGCCGCTACCCTCATCTTTTCAGCTCTTGAGGTTAGACTCCCTACTCTTAAGTCTAAGTTTCCTTATCTCTCTATTTTTATTGCTATTGCTTGACTGTGCATAGTGATTATGTTATGATCTGACTGGCATTACGCTAGATAGTAGTAGTGTCATTCGGGGACGAATGTTCCTAAGGGGGGGATAATGTAACAACCCTAAAATGAATAAGATAAGAAATGCTTAATGTGTCAAGAATGCCTACGATTAGACTAGGGTTCACACGGATTGATGCGCGTAGAACCAGACCTAGGAACCCTTTCTAGATCCAAGCCAACTAACTTGGGGAGTTAGTTGAGCCTATAAAGGTTGGGACCAACCATGTAGGGCTCTCGAATACGAAGATTTACTCGAAGGAGTCTTTACCGGACTTAAAAAGAGGAAATCTTAAGTTTTGAGGGTCTAAGGGTAAAATGGTCTTTTACCAGGATAAGGGTAATATCGTAATTACCCAAAATATATAATTAATTATTTATTTAATAAGGTGGAGGGGCAAATTAGGGAGAGAGAGCCGAAATTGAGCTCTTGAAATTAAGTCTTGCTCCACCCGGGTTCGAACCTAGGTTGTGATTTTTATTTAACCTATTGAATTAATGTAATTAATTAATAATTATTATTCATTAGCTGATTTAAAATAAAATAAAAATCAGATTTTTATTAATTAACTAAACCTTATTTGACTAAGTCCTAAACTAGACTCCTAAGCCTAATATAACTCCCACTCTCTCACGTCTATCTCTCAACTCTCACGCTCAATCTCAACCATTCTTTCACACGAAATTTCTCTGCCAAAATAAGATACAAAAGCAGAAAAATATACCAAGTTCTTCACACTTGAAGAACTCACACGAAATCACAAGAAAACAAACGTTAATCGCACACTAGGCTAAGGGAGGTTGTCATTCGAGTGGAGTTGATATTGAGGAGGCTTAGACGAGTTCTTGAGTGGAGTTTTGGGCAGCAACTTCATGTTTTGAACGTCTAAATAAGGTATGGGTTTTCTTCTCGCTTGGTCCCTTTCCCAAGAGACCCCTTAAGGTTCATATTGTTCATTCGAAAACTAGGATTGTTACCCCTTTTTCATGCCCCTGTCACTAGCTCCCAATGAATCGTAGTTTGGGTATGATTGCTGGTAGATTTAGGTATGTTATGATTTCGTGATGAACATGATTTTGATTGTATACTTGAAATCGTAGGAAAGACAACCATGTATTCGAAAGTTTGTGCAAGTGTGTGTATGTACGAAAAGGTTACTGTGAATATACTGTGAATGAGGTTTCGATTTAGGCTTCAAGTTTGATGATGTATTGGTTGTCATTTTACGTGTATAAACCTATGTAAATCGTGATGTTCATTAAAATGGAAGTGGGGCTGATTTGAATGTCAATAGTTTAGCTAAACGAATCCATGAAATGCACCCAAAAAGTGTTATATGATCCATGAATCTTCCCAAGTTTTCAAGTGGAAATATTGATGAAAATAAGTTAAGAAAATGATTAAGTGTACAGCCAAGAATATAAGTTTAGTTTAGGCTAAAATATAGAAGGGAAATCTGGAAAATTAAATTAATTTAAAGGGGTGAGGCCACCAGGATTCGAACCTGTGACCTCACCAGTGTAGAACCTTAATCTCGCAAGAAGTAATGAAATGGGGTTGGGGGGATTCGAACTGGGGTCTACTGGTTGGGAAAGGAGAGAGCAACAATTTAAATAAATAAATGGGAGGCGTGGGAATCGAACCCTCGACCTCCAGGCAGCGAATGAAAGAAGAAAATTAAAGAAAAGAAAATGTGAGGCGTGGGAATCGAACCCACGACCTCAAGGCTTGAAAGGAGAAGGGCGAATTAAATAAGAAAATAAAGTGAGGTTGTGGGGGCTCGATCCCACAACCTCACTGCCAAACGCCTAGCTAAGTAAATTTTAATTAAAATAAAAATAATGAGGCTGTGGGGGTTCGAACCCACAACCTCACAGCCCCTAGCGAAATTAAAAATAGAATAAGGAGGCTGTGGGGGTTCGAACCCACAACCTCCCACTTCCAGCGAAATAAAGACTAAAATAAAAAGATGTTGTGGGGGTTTGATCCCATAACCTCTTGGTCTAGGCGAAATGTGACAACAAAATTTTAAATGAAAAATAAAAGGGGTTGTAGGGGTTCGATCCCACAACCCTTCGGCTAAATAAAGGGAAAACCCAAGGAGAAAGATAAAGATAGAATGTTGATGTTGGGGCTCGATCTAGGGTCCCAATGTCATGAAGACTAAAAATAAAGTCAAGGAAAAATGTAAGTATTGTCCAAGTGGTTCGAACTTGGGTTCCCTTGCCCAAATTCCCGTATTGACACATAAGTCATACGTGAATTAAATGTTCAAGAATAATGCCACCTACTTATATCGAAATCGAGATCATGGCATATATACAAGATACATAAGTCTTGTACTACATAATCTTAGGAAGATATGAGTCACTTAATGAACTATGAATGAAGCCTCATGGCTTGTATGTATAGACCCATAAGTCTAGCATACGTTTAAAAATAAGTGAACCTAAGATGTATGTAATGAAATGAAGTAACCCTAGAATGGTTAAGTACGAGTGTAAAACACACTAAATGGCCAAGTGCATTGGCATACGATGAAATGATTATTATGCAATTAAATGACGAAACCCTAGAAGGGATAAGTAAGAGTGTGAAACACACAAATGGCCAAGTATATTGGCATATGATGAAATGAACATTCAAGTAAAATGGGGTGAGTAATTATGAAGAGCAATTGTGCTAATGTTAATGAATGTGGTGACAACATGATATGAGGCTAATGTAAAAGATGAGAATAATCTCAAATGAGCCTAAGTAATTGTTACCAAAACGTACTCACCTATGAGAGTGTAAAATTAATGAAGAGACCAGTCTCTATGAACACTCTAATGAAAGTATTGAGATTAACACACTTAATACTAATGATGAGATGATAAATCATCTATTGAGCTATGATTTCCTCATACTAGAAGCCAGCTTCCATGACGTATGAGTTGAATGTAATGGAACTTTAAACTGAGCACCGATAGACTAGCTATGAGCGGTGATGCCTTCTTTCGGTAAGGGCGGAGGTTCACATAACATGAGGTGAGACTCTCCGGCTTGCCGAGTATGGGTCTCCTTATATCTCCTAGTCGTCGAACCTATACTGCCAATGTTGGGATCTGGCGGGGTTAAATTCCCATGTACGCTAGCATGTTTTGGGTCACTTTGGCCGGTGATTCCACCTCTTTTCGGTGTGGGGGAGACACTGGATTTCATGATGCTCACATGATCTATGTCGGTTAAATTTAAAGTTGCCAATGAATGAATGAGGCCAGCCTCAAATGATGCACATAATGAAATGAATGATACCAAAGGTGTTAGGTTAGGATAATCAAGAGGTGAGCTAGACTCAAGTAATGACACTAGGTTATTCTTGATCATTGCACAGCAAACTCGATGAAAGTCTTAAACTATATCCTAGGTATAGCTGGTGTTCACACTACCCTATGAACGAAATGAAATGAAGTATGTATGAATGAATGAAGCAGGCTCTGTGTTTGCTAATGAAGAGTCCCTAGTTGAGGTCCCAATAGTTGAGCCCTCATTTTGGAAAGTCCTAATGCCAAGTCCATGATTCTAAGGTCTCATGGCATATGAATGAATGTTATAAAAGATGTTATGTAATGTATGCTATATGATATATGCTATGTGTAAGATGTTATGTGCTGTGTGCAATATGATAAGTATGATGATGCATGTTACTCTCATGGTATGACTATCCTAATCTAAATTTGGAAAGCTCACTGACTTTCCTAATCCAAATTTGGAAAGTTCACTAACTTTCCTAATCCCAATTTGGCAAGTCCACTGACTAGACTTTCCATAGTCATGTTGTTAGGAAAGAGCTATCCTTTCTCATGCATGTCCTTGGTTTGTGCTTGCATATACCCATACTTAGTGCAAGTGTGTACTAACCCTATACAACTCTACAATTTTAGGTGCAGGCACAGGTGGACGCTAGAGCGTACAGGTTGACGTTGCAGTTGTCCGAATGTGGAGCTTTCATCCAGACTTGGTAGGCCCTCATGCTTTCGAGGATGTCTACCGTTACTATCTCACTTAGATATAGGCTTTAGCTAGTGGAGCATGTTCCACTAGTGTTTCTTTCCATTTTTATTTCAGACATTGTATTGGTGCCATTTTGGTAATTATACATTTATTATAGTATTGCACTGTTTCTTTTATTTGATTATCTCTATATTAGATGGTTGATTTGTGAACGCCCATGATGTTAAGTTTAAAATGTTTAGCATGAAATAAGAAAACAAAAAGTTCAAATTTTCCGCTAAAATTAACCTAGATGAAGTAAGAATGACATAAGTAGGCTTGTCTGCGACCTATGAGAGATCAACGACGCCGGTCTCGTCTGGGGTCTAGATTCTAGTTGTGACATCACCCAACTCTCGCATAGCTTCATACTGTAATCTGGACAAGTGGTCGGCAACTTGGTTTTCGGCCCCCTTTCTGTCTTTCACCTCAAAATCAAACTCTTGCAACAGTAATACCCATCTAATAAACCTTGGTTTCGCATTCTTCTTTGACATCAAATATCTCAAAGCAGAATGATCAGTATGCACTATGACTCTCGTGCCAAGCAAATAGGAGCAAAACTTTTTGAAAGCAAATACCACCGTAAGGAGCTCTTGTTCCTTCACAATATAGTTCTTTTGAGCTTCATTAAGGGCCTTAATGGCGTAATAAATGGGGTGAAGGATTTTATCCCTTCTTTGTCTTAATACCACACCAAGATCAACTCCACTAGCATCACATATCACCTCAAATGGTTTGCTCCAATTCGGGGAAATAATAATGGGCGCAGACACCAACTTCTCCTTCAACTCTCCAAATGCCTTCAGACAGGATTCATCAAATTAAAATTTACACTCTTTCTCAAGTAGCTTGCACAGAGGATGTGCAATTTTTGAAAAATCCTTGATAAACCTCTGGTAGAAGCCCGCATGCCCAAGAAAACTCTTCACACCTTTTACAGAGATGGGTGGAGGAAGTCTTTCTATCACCTCAACTTTCGCTCGATCAACCTCTATACCCTTCTCTGAGATGCGATGGCCCAATATAATAACCTCTTTCACCATGAAGTGACATTTCTCCCAATTTAGCACAAGGTTGCAATCTTTACATATTTTGAGGACTTTGGCCAAGTGACTCAAACAACGATCAAAAGAGTCTCCAACAACAGAAAAATCATCCATAAACACCTCAAAGGTGTCCTCCACCATATCGGAGAATATCGACATCATACATCTTTGAAAAGTGTCCGGTGCATTACACAACCCAAAGGGAATTCTCTTGAACGCGAAAGTTCCATAAGGGCAAGTGAAAGTGGTTTTCTCTTGATCCTCCGGTGCAATAGAGATTTGGTTGTAACCCGAATAACCATCAAGAAAACAATACCACTCTTTTTGTGCAAGCTTATCTAACATCTGATCCATGAAGGGCATAGGAAAATGGTCCTTCTTTATCCATGCATTCAACTTCCGGTAATCCATACACACTCTCCATTCGGTCACCGGCCTCATGGGAACAAGTTCATTCTTCTCATTTTGTACCACTATCATTCCCCCCTTTTTGGGTACACACTGAACATGGCATACCCAACTACTATCTGCGATGGGATATATGACTCCGGCTCCAACCACTTAATAATTTCTTTCTTCACAACCTCTTGCATAGGTGGATTCAAACATCTGTGGTGCTCAATACTTTGTGTGAACAATTACCGAGAGGGATCCCAATAATATCCGCAATAGTCCACCCAATAGCTCTCTTGAACCTCTTCAACACTTCAACCAAACACTCTACTTGTTGCACCTTCAAATCTGACAAAATAATTACCGGCAAAGTGTCCTCTTTCCCCAAGAATACATACCTCAGATGAGGTGGTAGAGCCTTAAGCTATAATTTTGGAGCCTCTTCAATAGATGGTTTTGCGAGTGGAGACTCGTGATGTTTCATGTCTAACTCCAATTTCTTTGGTTTGAATCGAAAATAACCTCGATCAAGTGCCACAACCAATGTCCCATACTCTTCAATACCATCACTCTCAAAATTCATGATCACTGCCGCTAGTGCCTCAACACCAAGGCGCTTTTCGATTTGAACCTCAGACGTACTCTCAACCTTGTAGGTATAGTAGATACGGTTTGGAGCTCACCACTCTACTTCATGGACCTATAAATATTAAAAGTTGCCTCTTCATTATTCAACCGGAACTTCATCTGCCCCTTTTCCATATCGACCAAAGCGCGACCAGTAGCAAGGAATGGCCTCCCAAGGATAATAGGCACCTCAAAGTTGAACTCACAGTCAAGAATAATAAAATCGACCGGAAATATGAATGACTCTACTTTCACCAACACATCATGGAGTATCACAATAGGCCTCTTCACCGTTCGATCGGCCATCAGTAACCGCATCGCAGTGGGCTTTGGGTCACCCAAACCTAACTTCTTATAGATAGATAGAGGCATGAGATTTATGCTTGCACCAAGATCATATAGTGTTTTAGCAAAGTGTAACAACCCTATAGTACATGGAATAGTGAAAGCGCCCGGATCTTCTTTCTTTTGCACCAGTGACCTTGTAGCAATAACACTACAATGTTGCATCCTATCATCAT
The DNA here is from genome assembly GCA_016801875.1 of Solanum sitiens. Taxonomy (NCBI): domain Eukaryota; kingdom Viridiplantae; phylum Streptophyta; class Magnoliopsida; order Solanales; family Solanaceae; genus Solanum; species Solanum sitiens. The sequence goes on from JABWTJ010000816.1 coordinate 262,015, forward strand.
CCTCAAAACTCACCGACCACTTCTTGGTAACCATATCTTTCATAAACTTGGCATAACCGGGCATTTGTTCAAGAGCTTCTATCAAAGGGACATTGATGGAAAGCTGTTTCAACATAGTAATAAAATGCCGGTATTTTCCATCCTCGGTCTTCTTCACCAATCTTTGTGGGAATGGTGGTGGTGGTCTATGAACGGGGGTCACCTTTTGGGGCATCTATGATTCTTTCACAGTTTCATTTACCAAGCACCATAGCTTCTACTACCTCATCTTCTCTTCTCACCTCATCTTCAACACTAGACGGCATAGGTGGATCAATGGTTTGCTTCCCCGCTCAAGTCATGACTGCCATACAATGTCCATCATTTTTCAGATTTTGGACGGTATTGCTAGGAAGAGTACCCGGTTGACGAGGGTTCACAGTAGTCGACAATTAGGCCATTTGCAACTCAAGATGCTTGATTGAGACTGCATGTGCATTCACTTTTTGCGCAATGTTAGACAAATCACCTCTCAACTCCTTGGCGTGCGCATCACTTGAGTCAAAACTCCTCATCATCTTTTGCAACATGTCTTCAACTCGCGCCATACTACCTCCACCATCCCTAGGAGCAACTTTCCGATTTTGAGGCGGAACATAGGGCCCATTTCGATCATTTCTGTTTCCATAGTTACCCCGGTTGATGTTGTTGTCGCGGTTGTAGTTTCCTTCATGAACATAATGGCCTTCTCTGTTGTAATTCCCATAGTTTCGACCTTGATTTCCTTGACTTTGATGCCAATTCTCTTGATTGGAGCCTTGGGCGTTCAGCCAGAAACCCCCCGTCTGCTTATTCACTGCATAAGAATCTTCTTCATAGTAGTACTCATCAACCGGCGGTGGTGTTTTAGCCAAATAATTCACCGCATTTACTTTCTCTGCACCCCATGTTACATGTTTCAACACCAAACCTAGCTCAGTTTTCATTTGAGCCATCTCTTCACGAATCTCATCTGTGGCTGGGTTGTGTGTGGCTTTCACCGCAAAGGTGTTTCTCCAGTATCGGACTTTCAAGTGGTCCAAGCTTTATTATTTCGGGAGATTTTCTTTAACTTCTCGGCGATGTCTGCACAAGTACACTCCCCATAACAACCACCCGCAATCGTATCAAGCTCTGCTTTATTATTATTGTCTTGCCCCCTATAGAAGTAATCTTTCAATGATTCATCATCAATGCGGTGGTTTGGGACACTTCTCAAAAATGAGGTGAACCTATCCCAAGAACTACTTACTGACTCCCCAGGTAATGCCACAAAGTTGTTCACCCTATCTTTGTGATTGAGCATTTTAGACACCGGATAGGAACGCGCCAAGAACACATCCCTCAACTGGTTCCAAGTATAGATCGAGTTATAGGGCAAATCAGTAAACCATATAGCAGCCTCTTCCATCAGTGAGAGAGGGAACACTCTTAACCCGATGATATCCATGTCCAAGTCAGGCCTCCCTACACAACTCTTACACACCGACCTCATCTTGGCTATGTGAGCATGTGGATCCTCATATGGTAGCCCCGAAAATAAACTTCTGTCGGTGAGCATCTGCAACGAAAGAATGACCATGTAGTAGAGGAGGTAGGACAAGTGGCCATCAGAATCAATGATGTTAACATTGACCCTATAGTACTCTTGAGGACGTGGGGCGGGAGGTTGCCTCCTAACATCACCTTCACCAGGGTTCTCCACTAACACTTGATTATGAGCATCAATCGGCTGAGGAAATTGACCGTTGATCCCATCACCAAGATTAGCAGGATTGTGTGGATCGTTCATTTTGTGGAGTGTACGATCTAGTTCTGGATCAAGTAGAAGTATTGGCTCTCCTCGACTCCGTGTACTTGGAATACACTAGAGCTAGACCTGAGAGAGACAAAAACAAAAAGAAAAAGTAAAATTAGGAAATTGTTGACTAAAATTCGGTAATGTGCTTAAAGTTAATCTAAAAGCCACTTTTCCCGGCAGCAGCGCAAAAATTTGATACGCTCAAATTACACTTCTTTACAGAAGTATAAGTTGTCGTATCAAGTAAAGAACCCAACAAGTAGGTTGGGGTCGATCCCACGAGGAAAATGGTTTAAACTTAACTTCAATATACAATTACTTCTATTTAGTCAAATCCTTTCCAAAAATAGTTAATTAAAGAGGGTTTTTATTGTGAAACTAAAAGTGTTCAATTATTTCTAAATAAAACAAGTAGCAAGATTAAAACTTTGGTTTTTTATCAAGTGATGAGAGAAACTAGGGTGTAAGTGTTCCCCATAGGTTCATAACGCGGTAATCCTAGCTATAACTATTCTTTCCTAGTGTCTTGCATGCAAAGTGATAATTTATGTATCCTAAATCCTTGGTCCGACATTTAGAGAATTTCACCCCGTACCTTGGTCCGGCTACGTGTGTCTAAGTTACTAAACATTACCTTTACTTCATATTAAGCATCATATTCGATGTATGGCTTAGTTATTACTTTAAACCAATCGAAACTAGTCTATTAGATAGTATTTACTAAATCTATGTTGATAATTCCTTTCCTATTAACTACCCCCTTTGTCTAGCAAATAGAAATAGGGCAAGTTCTAACGCGTGCACTCGTTAAAAAGACTTGTAAACGAAAGAATTATCAATACATGCAAGAACCTATTCTAAAATTGTTATTTAGGTAGTTTTACCTTGTTAATCACCTATGGTTCCCACAATCCTAGTTGTGGATTTAGTTATCCATGCTTAGAAATACATAATTCATGATTGTTTGATTAAAGTTCATGTACTTACTTTGATAAGTTTGAAGAAAATCCAGAAATCACACTTGAAATAGAAAAATTTACTTAATAATCGAATCTGAAAACTTGAATAAAATTGCTAAATTGCAAAGTCAAAGCTCCAAGAACAAAAGTATGAAAAACAATAAAAAGTCTAACCCCAAAAACTAGGTTTTTACCCTATATATAATAACAAAGTCCTAACTTAAAAGGAGTTCAAAATAATGAAAGTTTGTCCCAAAACGCGTCTTCAATCAACGACCCCACTTACGGTCCGTCGATGATCGACGGACCGTTGACTGCTTCCGTCGATCCATACTTGGCATCTTCTTCAAGCCTTCAACTTGCACCTTCTCTGATCCAATCGACGGACCAACAACACGGTCTGTCGATGCACTTACTGTCCATTGGTGCCTACTGTCGTTCCACACTTACACTTTTCTCCAACACCGAGTACTAGGGCAGTCTCTGATCACATCGACGATTTGCCAGCATGGTCCGTCGATCAGTCAATGGAACATCGATCCTTCCATAACCCCACACTTAGTCAGAATTCCCCGAGTTGCTTCCAGATGCTCAAACCTTTAGTCGACGGCCACCACTTACGGTCTGTAGATGAGACGACAGGCCGTCGATGGCTTCGTAGGTGGTCACTTCTGCATTGATTTCTGCAGTCTTCTCCATTTCCATTTTGGACAACTTTCCTGCAAAACACAGATAAAAATACATTAAAATTACTATAAAAAGGCCCTAGACACACACTAAACTTAAGGAAAAAGCATTGAAAGTACCGTGAAACAACGGTACATCATGAGTCCTCACTCCTTAGTCCAGCGATTATCTACGAGGCTATAGAGAAAGTTTGAATCATAAGAGATAAATTGAAGACAGCCTATAGTCGACAAAAGTCTTATGCCGACAATAGAAGAAGAGACCTTGAGTTTGAAATAGGTGATCATATCTATCTAAAGATTTCATCTATGAAAGGGGTGATGAGATTTGGTAAGAAGGGGAAGTTGTGTCCCCGATATGTTGATCCTTATGAGGTTTTACACGAATTGGGAAGGTTGCCTATGAGTTGAAACTACCTAGTGAACTAGCTTCAGTTCACCAGTGTTTCATGTTTCTATGCTCAAGAAATGCATAGGCGACCAAGTATCCATTCTACCTATTGAAGATTTAGGGGTGGATGAGAATCTCTCCTATGAAGTGGTTCTGGTTGAGATCTTAGATCTTCAAGTCAAGAATTTGAGGAACAAGAAGGTTGCCTATGTAAAAGTTCTATGGAGGAACCATCTTGTTAAGGGTGCAATATGGGAGGCCAAAGCCGACATGAAGTCCCGCTACCCTCATATTTTTACTCCTTGAGGTTAGACATTCCTCTTAATAAAGAAATTATGAATAAATATGAAATTAACTTGCTTTCTAAATAGGTGCATGTTTTGGTAAAAGTTGTACCAACTAGAGTTTTAAGAAAATGCCTTTATACTCTATTCTTTCACTTATATGAAATATGTATGCATGTGTCTTCTTGAGATTTTGTTGTTTTGTTGTTATATTGAGAATAATGATAACATGGTAACTCCTTGATGTATTTTGAGCTCATGATAATGTTGAGAAGGAAGTTCCTCACTATATGTAATGAATATGGAGCTCTTATATGTTGTGCATCATGAATTGAGTGGTATGTGTAATGTTGTGATATGTGTTGAAAGGAGTTGTGAAGTACTCCTATGAGTTGTGACTCATTATGATTTTATGTTGTTGTTGGTTGGGCTGCTAGTATTGAGTCTATACTTACCCTCCAAAAGATTTTGGTGTCATTTGGGGACGAATGTTCCTAAGGGGGGTATAATGTAACACTCCGGACGTTCTATAACTTAGACTAGAGCTTAATCTATTGAATAATAGTTAAAATGATTTTTCCAGACCTATATTAATGTAATAAACTCATTTAGAAAAGGTTAGAGCCAAAATGACAAAGAAAGACCTTGACGTCCGGAAACAAACTAATTTGAACTAGTTGACGTCCCTATGTTTGGTCAAGGTTTCGAAGTGTCAAATGAAGTCCAAAACTTCAAACAAGTAATATGTAGTACAAAGGGTCCAAACTTCCGGTAACGATACCCCAAGGACCACCAGAAGGGTCCTTGGGCAGGACCCCAACATGGGTAGGCAGGCTGCCAAAGCAGCCTGCACGAGCAAGAATCTAGGGGCTGCTGCGCGACGCGCAACCCACACGAGGTTCACTGCCTCAAGATTTGGGAGGCAGACTCGCGACGCGGAGATGTAACGAGGCTCACTTCCTCGACCTAAAATTCAGAAAAAAATTAGGAATTGGCCCCGCGATGCGCAGCCAGTTCCCAGATTCGTTAAAGTCATAATTTTGGTAATTTAACTTTACAAAAAGACCCATTTAAGTTAAGGCTCTTTTGGGAATTTTATAGGAAAACTATATATTGATTATAGGTTAGTTTTAGACCACTTTTTACATACTTAAACTAAATCAATCAAATTTCTCTTATCTCTCTCAAGAACGCTCTCTTTTCCAAACTCTATTGAAAAACAAGAAGAGCTTAAGGAAGAAGACGAAGACGTTAAGATTTTCTTCCAAAATTCATGGATGTTTCGTCAATAAGGTATGGGTTTTTCACTCTTGTGACTCCTTTCCCGAAGAGGTCCTTTCAAAGATGATTTTTCAAGAATTCAACTCCTAGGGTTTTTACTCTACAAAATGGAGTTTCTTCCTAACTCTAAATTTATGACTATCGATGAAAATAATGGTTTTCTATGGTTGATCTAGTATATATTGTCGAATGTTTGACTTGTAATGCTTTAATTTAGTGTGAAGCATGTTCCTTATCAAAATGATTGTTTCGAATGGGGTATATCTACTACTTGATAACATGTAATTTTTGGGATTGGGACTATGACTTAAATGAACTCCTAAATGACCCTTTCCCTTATTCTACTTTACGAATTAGTCTTTTTATGAGTTTAATAGTTAGTATTTAGTATGCTATTGAGTATTTCACTATGTTGTTGGATGGTGGTTGTATATTGAACATAAATTTTTGAATAAGGATCTTGGAAGCAACAGGTAAGTCTTCTGAAGTTGTGATTACGCTGTGAGGTTATGTTAGCCAATAAATGATGTTACAATGCTAATGAAGTATGTATGATTATGCTATGCATATATGTTGGGCTATGAATGTGTTAATTTGTGAGATCATGATAAAAATACGAAAATGCAAGTTTATGATATTCTATTGTAGGTTGTACACAAGATGATTTATGATATGTTAATCTCACAAAGGAAGGGTTACAATGAAAGGAAATTCTCATCTAAGCCTAAAGATCTTATGATCATTTTTATACAAGCAGTTAATCTTCAATCACTTATGATAATATTTATGAATAAATGATGACTTAAAGGTTATTCACAAAGGGACTTAATCTTAGCACCGATGGACTAGATATGAGAGGTATCCCTTCCCTAGTTGGAAGGTAGGTTCACAATGACTCTCATGAGATAGAGGCTGCCATGTAATGTGGAACTATGGATCTCTAATATATATCCTAGTTGTTGAACTATGTTGCCACCATAGGATACTAGCTAGTGGATCCACCTAGAAAGCTATGTCATGTTTGGTTCTACTTTGGCCGGTAGACGACCTTCTTTCGGCATGGTGTTTCATGACACTGGCTTCCATGTTTATCTCACATGATCTAAATGTCGGTTAAGGCAAATGTTTCCTCAAGTAAAATTAAAGACAAATAAATGGACGTTGACTAGGGTGACTTGAAAAGTCTACTTACTACAGGTAGGGGTATGGGACTCTACCTCGACATTGCACAAGTTGACTCTAAGGGAAGTCCTAGGCGATTGTTCTTATGTAATATGATAACATGAAAGGTATGATGCATATTATACATAATGTTACACTTATATGAAGTTGGTTATGTTAATGAACATGTTATTGGTCTATATTGCTTTATGAGGTGTTGACTACTTATGTTACAAATTATATGAAGCAAAGCTTTACTTATGGTCTCCTATCTTATCTACTTGGTTGTGTGGGGTTATGGGGCTTCATATGACCATTGCACATATAGGTTGGGGATGGGATCAAATGTAAGTGTTTTGTATGTTATGTTTATATGATCTATTGAATATGAAATGTTAACATGACTATATGAAAATATGTCATTGATTATGATCATGCTTTATGTTGATGGAATCCTTAACTTGTATATGTTCTATGGTATGTGCATTGAAGACTTTCAAATGACTTAGCATGCTTTCTAAGAAATGATCCTTTTCATGCACTTCATTAAATGTTATGTGCATATACCCATACTTAGTACATGTGGCGTACTAACCCCATTACTTTATATTACTACAAATGTAGGTTTCGGACATTGAAGATGAAGGAGGTCGATTGAAGAAGCTTGGAACACTTTCTCCAAGTGTTGGTAGGTCCTCATGTTCGGGGATGCTATCTTTTTGTACTCTAGCTTATGAAGACTTTAGTAGTTATTAAGAATACTTTTGATTCCGTTTACGTTCTTTGGATTATTTTGTATTAAGGCCTATATGGCATATTGACTTTTGTATTAAGGCCTACATGGCATATTGACTTTTATACGGTTCAACACTGTATGATTTTATGAAGTTCACTGTAATGTTTCTTGAGTTCACTGTAAAGTGGTTCTTTGTGCTAAAAATTATGGAAGTTCTATTTTATGTGTTAAATTATGATCAATTTGTTGTTTTACTTCTATATTGATGAAGGTTTTACTTAATTAGCATGAAAAATTATTTCTATCAAAATGTTCTCTTTTGCATGTTTTTGCATAATGCCATACTTAGTACAATGTTTGTACTAATCCCATACTTTTCTATACTCTATAAGTATATGTTGGAGGCAAGTTGAAGATTAGAAGGCAAGCTTTGGAATCGACTCTCTCAAGATTATGTATGTCCTCATATATCCGGGGGAATAGTCTTTATTTCTTTTGTTTCTACTATTAAGACTTCTTATGTATTTTCATTCAATGTAAAGAGTCGTGTCCCTAAGATATTTAAGTTGTGTCTTTAAGTTGACTTGTGACGATGAGACTACTCTTTTGTATTTATAAAAGATATTTCCCTATTATTATTAATATCATGAAATTTTTTAATTTCGCATTACTTTTCATGTCTTATGTAATGAATGATAGCTAAGAGGCAAGTACAAGACCTCCGAAAGGTCAAGTACCCCTAGCTACGACCCAAAGGTTGGCCCGTTCTTCTAGGGTGTACTTGGGGGCCGTGACAGACAATATAACCTATCTCAACATAACTAGTATTCAAACCAAACGACCCCTAAAAATTGATCATTTCTTTTGAAACCGAATTTTATAATGCATCTATTTGTATGACATGATGTTGAATTTGAAATGATGTCATAACATGCACTTTAATATGATTTTGGAGTTATGATTATCAAAAATCATGGGAATAATGAAAATAAAAACAATTAACCTTTTTTATATGAAAGGATATGAATAAATGGGGTGGTAACTGTCACATTCAATTTTTACAATAATAATAATTAAATAAATAGAAAAAATTGTCATAAAAGTGAGGAAAAAAATGATAAATAGGAACCTTGAACAATGAGAGGTGTCTAATAGTATTCATTTATGTATATTTATATTACATGAAGGTGAGGTTCAATTGAAAAATACATCGATCTTTCAGGATCTTTCAGCTTCTCTAAAATAACAAGAAAAGATTGTTTCTTCTTCCTGAACGGGTATTGTAATGACCTCAAGTTACATTTGCTCATAAAAATTAAACTTGAGTGATTTTAATAACAACGAGGGTAAAAATGAGATATTTTTATCATAAAGTAAGTTTTGTTCAAATCATATAATCTTTTGGGCAAATTTGGTCAAATATTATCCATATATATTGATAAATAATTTTTTTTAAAAATAGATGTCGAAAATTAGGTTCAAATATCCGTAATAAGCGACTAATAATATGTCTTATCAGTGACAGACCAAGAATTTTCGTTTTGGGGATTCAAAAAATTAAAGTATAAACGTATAACTAAGCCTTTAGAAATGGAAACATTGAATTCTTTTGGGTTTAACCACGTTTTTAAAAGGAAAAAATAAACGTAAAAGGAACTTGAAAAATACAACTGAAAATAAATAAATAAAACTCAAAAAACTGAAGCAAAAAAAAAAGAAGGCTTACACAGAGACTCGAACCATAGACATACAACTTAATCTCAAGGGGACTTGCCGCTGCCCATCATTTTTTCTATTTATTTGAGGGGATTCAAAATATATATCTTTAAAAATACAGAAAACTTACCTTATATATACTTTGTAAGTTATTGCGGAGGGGGTTCACGAACCCACATGGGTCCGCCCTTGATTTAACAATACTTTTCATCATATGTCATAAAATTCAATGACATTTTTCAAAATATGACATAATATATTTGATATTTTTATAAAAATTTCATTGTTTTAACGATATTTTCACTATATGTCAATCAAATCAATGACATTTTGTAATAAATGGCATAACATATTCGACATTTGTATTCAATGTTGCTATTTTAGCATCAGTATAACTAAAAGTCAATCAATGACATTTTACAACAAATGTCACGATTTTGGTGACCGTTTTTCTAAATGTCGCTAAACTCATTGACATTTGGAAGTAAATGTAAAAAAATATTCGACATTTATATAAAATGTCACTATTTAAGCGATATTTTTTTCTAAATGTCACTATTTTAGTGACATTTAGCAAAAATGTCACTTAAATCAATGACATTTTGAAGTAAATGTCATAATATATTCGAAGTTTATATTAAATGTCACTATTTAAACGATATTTTTTCTAAATGTCTCTAAAACAAATGACATTTTGTAATACATGTCATATTATATTTTACATTTGTAGAAAAAAATGTCATCATTCAATTGTCATTTTTGTTAAATGTCGCTAAAAAAACGACATTTTGCAAGAAATGTCATTATCGTAGTGACATTTTGGACCAAATATCATTATATTTACGATATTTGATACCAAATGTCATTAATTTTACAACATTTAACATCAAATGTCATTGTTTTATGACATTTTGTTCTTAAATGTCAAGAAATTCTTTATTTTCCGATATTTGTTTCAAATCTCAGCAAATTAATATCGTCGTATGAACATTTTCTTGTAGTGTCATGCCGCAATATTAACTAAGGCACTGCTTGGGAGGCAATCCAAGACATGTTATTGCTCTATCTCTATTCTAGAATAAATGTGTGTTGAGTGTGTAGGTTGAAGTGTCGGAAGTAATCTAAGCGATGTAGCTTGACACAAGAAGGTCCATTTGGCGTGTCGCCGAATAAGTTAGCGACCCTGATCTAGATCAACGTTGGGCTAAAGACAACTTTAGATGGAATTCTTTCAAACTCGGTACATCCAGGAAGTTATTAGCGAGTCACCCATTTGGTCGGCGAACCTGATCTTGTTTGTCATTTGGGCCTCTACATCAACTGGAGGTCTTGTAAAACTCGGTGAGGTAAGCAACTACTCATCATATCACCGAGTACATCGACGAGCATGACTAACGTTGCCGAATGAGTATGGACTGGGCATTTTTATTTAAGGGTAAAAGGGTTAAAATTTAAAATTCACTTTCCATCACTTTCAACTATCACATTCTCGTACATGTTTGGCATCTTTTTTATTTTTTAATTTATTACCACATTATAGCCATTAATTTGAGCTTGGATTTGGATTACATTGTTGACTAGCATATCAATCTTCTTTTAATTTGTATAAAAGGTTATTTTCCCAAACCCCACATTTATTTTGTTATTTTTACTCTCATGCAAATGATTTAGTGTATTGTTGTGTGTTGAGCCGCTCCAATTCAGTTAATTTGTTAGATTACCTAATTTTTAATTCGATGAGTATGCATGTATTGTTCGAATGATGGAATCCCATATTCTTGTGTTTTGAGTTAAATTGAAAATTTGTGGGTTGTTCTCGCATGTTTAGTTAAAATGGTAGAAATCCGAGTATCCCAAGGTAATAGGTTTTATGGGTTCTGTGCAAATTCAACTCTTGAATGATTTGATTTTGTTTTCGGGGGTTACGAGGTTGAATTTTAAAAGATGGATCAAGAATAGACACGTTGGGTCATTTGAAAAGTTGGGTTGAATGTGTCGAACCACTATGCGATTCACCCGATGCCCACATCTCTCCTTTAATTTCATGGTGTATGTCTGTCGTCCTGGTGTCACCTAAGGTCACTCAACGAGTCATCGAAAATCTTTTTGATCATCATTCGTCTGTACCCCTGAACTTTTTGCACTGTAACTTTCGACGGACTAGCCCTTGCTTGTCGAAATGTGTTGGCGATCCTCCAAAGGGACTTTCACTTCACCTTCTTGCCATAACATTTGAGCCAATCCTTTTGGCAACCCCTGTTTAGGCCAAAATGATTTGGCGACTCACCGAGTATCTCAGTGAGTCCTTCTACAGTTCCTATTTAATGACTGTGATTAAGTTATCCCTATATTTTTCTCAATATTTCTAGATATGTGTTGACCTAAGGTCGCTGGTAGAAATATGTCACCCCATGGCAAAGCAAATGGGATTACAATCAACGAGGATGCAACTGCATCTAGGGCTAAAACAATAAAATTTCCTACATCTGGAGGGAAAGAAAAAGGCAAAGCAAAAGCACCTGCATCATCAGAGAACAGTTCTGACAGTGATGGCAACTACGGGACACACCTCACCATATTTGAGAGTGAAGGTGAGTAAGAAGAGCCTCAGATTTCAACTTTCGATGATGATGAGCTCATTGTAGCTAGAAGAGAAGAATTACACTCCAAAAGGTTTAATGATCTGTCTAGGATCAGAAATTGTCACACTACCACCTTTCCTCCTCCAGTTGTACAAAATGCCACCACTAGTTCAGGGTCCTTTTCCTATGTCAATGGACATGCTTAAAATTGAAGGGATGAGAATAATTCTTGAGGAGAAGTGTCTGTCCATTGATGGGGTTATCGACAAGTACCTGGATATATTAGATTGCGTGATATATCACAAGTTTCAAACTTTCACAAACCCCTGTGGTGCTTATATTCCATACCGGTTTAGAGAATTTTATAATGCATACAATACATTGATACCCAGAGAAAGCAACAAGAAACAATTTTCAAAGCAGTTGACTACGTGGTTGTCAGAGGTCAGAGGTACAGTGTGACAATTCTGCTATCAACACAGTCTTAGGCATGTCCACACAAATTAATGATCACTGCAAGCACCTGATCAGAACAAAGATGCTTGAAAATTTGAAGAAGTGGGTTGCCCCACTGATCTGAGATGGTACTCCGAAATGGATAGAAGGAGGGCTCCAATTGAAAAGAAAGATTTGAACATAGCCGCAAGATTCTGGTTTAACTTTATGAGAAGCTCAATTATGCCATCTTAGAATGAGTCGATCCTTTACCTTGCTAAGGCAGCCTGTCTAGGTTGCATCACAGAGGAGACTTTGATAACTCTGTGGCTTACTATAGCTCAAGAAATACTCATGCTGGCAAGGCAGCACCAGACGTCACTTCCATTCCCAATATTGATCACCGAGCTGTGCAAACGTACTTGCGTACCTCGAGATACTAAGAAGGATCTGGAAATAATTCCCACATCCTCCACTAATATTCAGAAGATCGAAGTT